>BMAU01000442.1:0-545000 GCA_019973935.1 Trichonephila clavipes
TTTGGGAAATATTATTTTAAATCTAAGTCTAAGCGATATAGATATAAGTATTATATAATTATTATTACAGAGATTCATGCAATTAGGCTGGGTGGCGTAGTTGGTTTGTCGCCAGCCTTCTGCACCCAAGGTTGTGGGTGCGTCCCCGGTCCAAGTCGGTGTACTTTCATAATTCAGAAAATTGACAGCCTCCATGTCGTATAATTATGCGCCATGAAAAAGATTCCTTGGCTGTCCGTTTGGTTTGGATGCTCTCGGTAAAATTAAATTCTCAAGTGCAAACTTCATATCGACGAGCTCAAGTTCCTCCCTCTGATGGAAACTGGGTGTCAAAATTACTTGCGGCAAATGGTATTGCCTATATGGTGCCTCAATAAAAAGTGATACTAGTTCATGGGGAATATACTAGGTCTACAAAGGTAGAAATACCAATACGCAGCCCCATTAGCGAAAAAGAAATATTCATGCAAGCACGCTAAATATATTTCCATTTAACGAAAAAAATCTGTCATAAAGATTGAAAGTGCTTCTCTCAAAACTGCACTTTTTTTATAAAGATGGCAATATCACAATTGCGAAAGCTGAAGAAAAGATAGAGATATGTAAAAAAATGTTAATAGTATTTTGATAACATTATCAAGTGATATATAAAAGTTATGCAATTGAATAATTTTTTGTATTTTTTTTAAATATTGAAAATATGTCTATATGTTTTCCTGTTTGCTGCTTCGGTTTCATATGGGTTTTAATTAAATAAGAACATTTTAAAGGTTTTAGTTAATTTAGCAGAAACATATTTAAAAATACTTGTTGAGGAACCTTTTTTTTTGGATAATGAGGACGTATTTCTTGAAATAATATATGTTTTTGTGTGTAGGTATGTATGTATGAATTTTGAAAAATTTCTTTTCATGCATAAATGCTTATATAAATATTGTAAATTGTTATTTTGAAAAACTGAATGAGAACTATGGACCCTAGATATCTTAAAAAAATTGCACGGAAGAGAAGGATAAAGAACTGTTTTACACTGTTAGAAAAAACGTCTCAAATAAATATATCAATTTAGTGTTATTTGGAGAGTTATAGGTGATTTGTGTTAAATGGGATACACATAAATCTCCTTTACAAAGCGGTACTTTTTCAGAATATTGAAGATAATTCGTAAATTCTTTCTTTTGAGTCGAGCGCGATTTCACTGTAATTCGGCTTAGAAAACTTTGGAATTCTTATAATTTCATCGTTCTTTTGTGTATTTGTGTGTGATAAATTCTAATTTGCTGATTTTCAAACTCTGGTAACTCCCACCTGCTCGAATCGTAAGAGTAAATTTTTTCAATATGTTTTATTTAAATTCAATGTTTTCTATCATGTTCAAAATGCTCATAATAAAGAGTAATAATGCATTATGTCCAGTAATTTTTAGGTCTTACAGAATAAAATAAACAACGTCCTCTGGGAAACAGAAAAATATAGGTCACACTTTTGTTAGCAGCATCATATTTTATTAAAATAATATGCTTTTATATAAGAAACAGTCAAACAATTGAAATTCGATTTTTAAAACTGAAATAAAATTTTCAAAGGCAGTATATTGTCTTGGTACTTCCTCCTCGTTTTGACTGAGATGGAAATCTCACTCATAGTTGGAGTTCACGGGGGATCCGATAAATGTATGGAAACATTATTAAATTAGAACCTAAAAGATTACAGACAAGTATTTGCAACCGCTTACATTTTCATTAAGTTATAGCAGTGCTTTTCAAATGTTTGACATTTGTGACCCAGTATTCAATCATAATTTTCATCGAGCCCCTTCCCCATACTACAGCAATTTATTGAATTCACTAATACTATATTTTGACGACTTAAGCGTCGGCGAACAGTTTAAATTTTTAAAATATTAAATTTTTAAATTTTAAATTTTTGAGAATTGGATATTTCCAGATTATATAACTTACCAAGTTACAATAGGGGGAAGGTTGGCTTCATCAAACAAACTACTTTAACCCCGCTACTCGGTCCTGTACCAAGCTTGCACTTGGATATTATATAAATTTTTATCTTATAAATTTTTAATTTTGTTTGAAAACATTGGAATTTTATTTTTTATATTTACTATTGAAATTTTGAGATAGAATTTAACATTATAAAATTCATAAAAGTTCAATGTTTTACTTAAACACGAAATTGTGATTTATATATATAGTCTAATTCTCTACAGACAAGAGATAAACATTCACCAATCACATTCGAAAAATACACAGAGACAGTAAAGAGAACATACAATGGAGTACACTCTATTAAAAATTATAAAATGGATGCTGCAGTATTATAAACATTGCTGACTTAGGGCAGCTAATATATAAATTATATAAAAGAGGGGTTGAAAATGTTTTTGGCCAGCTAACCTTCCCCCTTTATGTAAATAATACTGAGCAAAAACCTATTGAAAGTAATGGATAGGAATATCTAAATCCATTACAAAATAGAGGTAACTTACCTAAAAATTGCACTTGAAAACGCACAACCCACACTAAATCTGAGTGCAATAAATAAGTTATTGCCAGATTCTGGACCCTTATGCAGATTCAAAGCATGTGAATGGCTGAAATATAGCACTTAACAAAAGTATAAAAATAATAGAAAACAAAAATTAATAAAAGAGTTACGAAAAACCATAACTTTAACTATATATATATATTCATTTTCTTCCTCCCCCTCCCAATATCTCACATACTCTTATGTGTGTTTATGGGGAAAATGATGGCATTGGCAGCGAATCTAATAACGTTTAAACGGCATTTAAGGGATTAATTATAAAAAATAATCCAGATAAAAGTCTACTTTTCGTATATAAATTTACATATGACAAGATCAACGTGTCACTGATAATTATTAAAATTGTTCTTTACACAGCATTGTTAAATTAAATACAAACTATACATTGTGCAGTATTGATATATTTTTAAGTGGATTACATTTGCGTAATATTAATAAACAAAAGAAATGTTTTATATTAATGTTTTTAAATAAAAGTTTAATTCAAAAAATAAAGTTACTTTTCAATATGCTCGCGTGCCTCTCGCAGTCTTCAGGCTCCCCCAAGAGGGTCGTGTCCTAGAGCTCGAGGAACGCTGAGTTAAACGCTAGAAATGAGTACGCTATTGCAGACAAGACAAGCTAAATGAAAGAAAATCGATAGGTACTTACCTGAAATGAAATGTAACCTCTCAAATTTTCCAAAGAAAAAACCTTCCGAGAGCTATGTAACTAAATGTAGATACGCAACTACGATTCAGGCACTAACAAATGTGGTAATATATCGTCCTCAAGCATCTACTATTCATTATAATCATCAGACTTATAATCAATCTCATTGGCTATTTATATAATATTTGGTAATGACGTTCATTTTTTCGGTATGGCGTTGTTCTACTTTAAGGTACCGATTTGTCTGGTTCCAAAAAATGTCGAGTAGGAGAGGATAGATCTCGAGAAAAGCCTATTGTTTTAAAATTACAAATTTAACATTTTTACAATCGTCGGTTTGGTGGTTTAGAGGTAATGTTTTCGTCTGATGTTCCCAAAACGACGGGTTTAGTCCTGGTTGGAGTCGGTAGGGTTTTGCACTCTAAAATCGTCGGTATGTATGTAATATAATTAATAAGAAATGTAAAGTATCTCGTATCAATTTGACTCTAATATTTTCGTCAAATTAAATCAACGCAATAATTAGCATCCGATGTGAATTTGAATTGAATAAAGTCAAGCGTCAGAAATTTAGTAGTGGAGGTCACCAAAAATGATGCCAACAATGATATGGCTCTCACCCTTATGGACTTGCCATGTCTGAAAGGGCTTAGCTGCCAAAATGCAACCCATTCGGGAAATTAACATTTTTGTCAGTTTAAATTTGTAACAATATCGCGTATAGTTTAAGACATGTTTTGTACTAAATTTATTTCAAGTACAAGTTACATAATGACAAATATCCATATTGACTGTATTACTTAGCTGCTTCCTGGATGAATTCTTGCAACTTGGATTTGAAAAGGATGGATCAGTTCCGCCCATTGTGTTTGAACAAGTTTCTGTCTCCCATCCAGTATTCATCAGTTACACGTCAGGAACAACGGGACAGCCCAAAGCAATTATTCATGGGAGTGGAGTAAGATACACAATTATTTGTATAATTACAAATTAAACGGCAGGTTGGTTATAATATACAGTGTTTCTGTTTAAAATTTTTAATCTAAAGTTAAATTCAGTTTTTATCTGAGGTAGAAGATGTACAGGTTCTTGAGTTTTTCAACGAAAAGTTATTCAATTTTATAGTATACTTAGCCATAACTATTTTTATAACGAGGAGTTTTATGAACTGCAAATATAGTAACACGTTAACTAATTGATGCAAATAAGAAAGAAAAAATATCCATAGAACTGCGTATTAAGTTCGAATTTAAAACTCATTCCAATGTAATTAGAACACTTTATAAGTAGTTAATGAGACAAATACAGATTCCGTGTTCAAAGATATGTTCTAGCAAAACACTCCTTATCCATACTTTTGTTATCCTTAACTCATTTCAAGAAAAATTCACCTGTTTTCTAATATTACACTTGTTTGCATTTTTAGGGTTTTCTGGCTACAGCAAAAGACAGTTGCGTTTATGGCAATAGAACCAGAGAAGGAACTCTTTTATCAATGTCCCCTGTAAGTTAAAATTATGTTCTTATTTCAACGCATTGCTCTGAAAAATATATGTATTAAAACAGATGTAAAGAGAACAATTCATGAGAATATGTTTTTAGTTCCTTTTTTTCTTGATTCTGTCTTGTAATACAATAAAAATAAATCGTGAGCAAAATTTCATAACATAAATTTTATCGTTTGTTTTGTAACGATAAAAAATTGTATTATTATTAAGTAAAATAATTGTCATGGTTGGAAACTAGAATCTGAGACGGGAAATTTGTACTTCGGTATATAACAATTTTAGTATTAGAATCTATTGTTTACCACCATGTCTAATCACACTCAACTCAAAAGGAATTTCAAGAACACATCATGGGGGTATCGAGAAAAGTTTCACCTTGAAGTAAAATTACTTGGAAAAACTTTTAACTTCCATTTAGCAAAGGAATAATAAAATTTTAATATGTTTTCTTAATACAATTCTTAACCATATTGATGTGAATTTTGATGATACTTCTATTATTCAAACAATCCAATGAATTTAAAGTATTTCTATGTAGGAAGTTCTCTGAAAGGTTAATAGGCATTGTATGAATTCTAGTGAAAAAAAATCAGATACTTCCAATGAAAACTGTTAAAACCTACTACAAAATTTCTTTGTTACCTGTGTAAAAGGTAAACCCAAAAACACCATAAATATAGATCCCCTTTATATTGAAACTAAAATAAAAATCTCCTTGGTGGGAAAAGTGGGGAATAAAGTGAATAAAAAAGCGAGTGAAAATCTAGAACAACGTATTTACAGCAAACTTTAGCATGTAATGTTAATGGTAAAGATCGCCTAGCTCTCATTTAAAAAGTTAAAAATAAAAATTGTAAAATGTCTACGATGTTAAGAACTTTCCAATATAGTATTTAGCATCCAGGAGACGATTAATTTGAGTAAAAACTGTTCTTTAAAACGAAATTTTTGTCTATGCCATCTTCTCCTTTTTTGTTAATAATTGACACTGCCATTTACGATCGGGGGAGGGCGATTAGATGACTACTGACCATTTGGATTCTCTTTGTGGTTCAAAGAATGAACGATAAAAAATTTTATACCACTTCTTCTGAAAACTACCCCATCCAGGTAAGCTATTGATGTGTATCGGTCATACGGGACTTAGAATGTATCTAAGAATGAAAGTAATTTATGATTCTTCAATCAGTATTTTCTAAATAAGTATTATTTTCTGTTTAATTAACAACAATAATCTGTTTTGTTCTTAACTTTCTGTACAAGGTAATAAAAACAAAACCTCTTATATTCTTCTTCAGTTTTTAAGTTTTAAAAAATAATATTCAGAGGACACATCGCTGTTTTGAAATCTCTTGTTGATAGTATTGCTATCAAAATTTTTTCATGAAAGCTAAGAAAATTTGTGATCATAATACAGGGTGTCTGGGTTTAAAGTATCCAAAATTTGTGGCTTATTATTACGGAACTACCCATCAGAATGTAATCAACTGTTAACCCGTGGATTTTGAAATTCCTCCGAATTTTTTTTGGTCTAGTTCGATCAGCCGTACGGTCGCACACAGACGATCACAGGCCATCACAGACGATAAATTTATTATACCGAATTCATTAGTAAAAATGTAGACAACACAGCAAAAGTTGCAGTGTGCACTTTGATTTACGGAATTTAAATCAGTCACGCGTATTCAACGACGTGTTTGAGCAGAATGCAAAGTCGTTATTGGCTTGGCCTTATCAGGATTCCTAAAAATGAATCACGCGCACGATGAACAGTGTCTTCTATAACGGAATTTGAGGATACTTGCAAGTTTGCGATACCAAAGTTCTCATTTCCGTTAAAGTTCTTTTCCATAGGTGGATAGATTTTAATGTCGGAGGGTCGATATTCCATTCTGTTCGAACACGTCACTGCACACGCCGATTTAAATTCCGTTAATCAGCGTCCGCACTGCAACTTTTATTAATGCGTCACATCTTTACCAATGGAGTCAGTGTAACAGTCAGTGTCGTCTGCGATTGCCGAATACTACGCTCACGAGCAGCTCATCGGACTAGACCTAAAAAATCTCGGAATAGTTTCCAATCTACGGATGAACAGTTTATTACATTCCATTGGGTATTTGTGTAATAATAAGCCAACAGTTTTGGATACTTAAAGCCCGGACACCCTGTAGTATGTTATTAGTTCCTATATTCTGTACTGCAGTGATCGGGAAAGAACATCACAACAATGTGCTTACTTCTTAAGGTACTGACTACGTTCAGAATGGCAAGTTTGAAAAAGCGTATGAACGAATGTTATTAGGTATTATTTTATATTTAATGTAACCTGAATTGGAATTGTATGTGAAATTGTTTAAAGAATATTATTACAGTAAAAATGATTTAAATGAATTCTTTTGGTCAAAAAATGGAGGAAAGACAAAATTTCAAACATTCTCCTTTTATGAAAAATGCTACTCTATAATAATAATTTTTTTCTTATATTTAGCTTAAGATTCCTCTACAAAACTTATACTAAGATTTTTGAAAAACACATTATTTTCAGAATTACAATATTTTCATATAATAACCGGTGTTTTATATAACGGTGTTCTCTACTCTCATGTATTAAAACATAAATTAACCTACTTATAAATAATATATTTCAAAACTTCTACCTCATATTCTGTAAAGAAATGTGAACTATATATATAGGAAAAATATTTTTGTTCAAGCAAAAATATATTGAAAAATATTGTGTTAGAAGCACTTTCCATAAAAGAGAAAAAAATGAAAATATGTCATTCTTTCTTCGTTTTTTTTTGCCATATAATTGCATTTAAATCATTTTAGATTGGAAAAATATATTCAAATGCAAGTGACACTAAATATAAAAAAAAAATATCCATCCATACTCTCTTTCAAAATTTCCTTTCGAACGTACTCGGATACATAACAAGGAAATGTTTTTACTAAATTTGTACAATTTAAATGAGAATTAAGCCCAGTGGCTGAGTGTTAGTGGATCACGCTTCCATGCCACAGATACGGGGTTCAAATCTCGGGCTGGTAAAGTATGTGTGTTGCTTTCCCTCAGTGTGTCAATATATGACTACCAAGCTTTCTTGGGAGCTGAGAAGTGAGGATTTCGCGTCAGACTGACCACTTGACCGAAACATCTGCACATGCACGCCAGGACCTATAGCTGGGGTGGCAAACCTTTATGGATGAAGGTGCCACTTTTTCTTAAGAAATGCTTGATGAGGTATACACGTGCCATCAAATAATTTTGACTTGTAATTATTAAAAATATAATAAAACTAAATACCAAAAACTCAAAACTCTATTTACTACGTAAAAATACCTTTTGTACCGTATAGTTGAAAATGTTTTAGTTATACGTGTAATTCAAATTAAAGTAACATTCGTTTGATTACTGTTGTTGCAGATTGCGTGTGTAGATGGCAAATAAGTTATATTAGGATTGTAAGATGTTACTTTTAGTAGAATGCAGGCTGAATTGTGTGGAGTCATCTGCCAAATGGTTTCTAAGCTATTAATTATTTTTGCAGTGGTTCCCATTTTTTTACAAGATGATTCGTTTCAAAATGCCGTTTTAGTGACGATGTTCCACATACTACTGTTCCAAAACATAAAACACGCATCACTTTGTCGCCTTTACTAATAATGTCATACTTCTAGATTCACCAAATTAGAAATTCTGTGTTGAACTTACAGTCTTGCCTTTTTTATCTTGAACCAGCCTTGTTAAATAACAGATAAAAATCGTAAATATAACACAAATAAACTTTAAAATACAATTGTGCCAACGAAACTGACTATGCTTTGCGTAGACAAATTTTACAAAATAAGCAATTGTAGTCCCGACGTAACTAAGGCAAGATACAATAACAAACGTGTGTGCCCTCTCCGACTGATTTGCTGCGTTTGTTCGTAATATACTTCAAAGTGAATTTTGTTATTTTGAAATAAAATACAAACCAAGTTAATTACTTGCATGCCCAGAAGAATGTCGCCTATCATCGATAGCACGCGTGTCACTGGTTTGCCATCCCTGGCTTATAACAACGTAAACTTAGACACAGTAGGCCTTGGACTTTATGTTCTGTTACGCCACTGAGTTTAGTTCAGTAAGTACATGCGCTTTATGTTGCGTTATCTACAAACTCAAAAGGAAAAGCTTGTTGCAGATTTAAGTATTATTTATGAAGAATCAGTATAAACAATATGCAAATATTTATACAGTGTTTCGTTTTAATTAAAATAATTTAATTGATTAACAATAAACTTCATAGGTAGGATGGGCTTCTTGGAATATATTCACGACATTCCTTTTTACTGGTGTTAAATGTATTCTATTTGAAGGAGTTCCATATTTTCTCAGCCCAACATATCTGTGGGATTTAGTGGATGAATTTAAATTGACAGAGCTCGTTAGTACTCCAAGCGTTTTGGATGAATTAGAGAAAAGGGGATATTTCCCAAGTAAGTTCCATCTCTTTACTGTCCTAAAAGTTTATATTAAAGGAGAATTAGAACAAATGAAAAACTTTTGTTTAATCCTCTTATTACTCGAAATAAAAATCACACACACAAACTAATATTTTCCCTATCAATTCACAAATTGCTAACGTTGACGAATTTCATGTCGGTTTGAAGAGTGCTCTTCGAAAATTAATATTTTACATCTCTTTCCTTGGTTAGGTAATTATTTATGCAGTATTATTTTTCAGGTAATACGTTGGAGGTGAAATTGATTTAAAACGATTTCATTACTTTGATTGCCCCGTACTTAATTTCCATGTGGCGTGGCTAGTTTTGAGAAGCATCCATTCTATAGGGTGGAAAACTCGGTTATGGTACCTTCTCCTTATTTTTTGCGAATTATTGTCATTCTTATAGGACAATGAAATATAACATGTTTTTAATCTTCTGAAGAATAAAAATATAGAGGTATCAGAAAGTAAGGGAGACAAAGGGAGTTTTTTTATATTCGCCTCATTTGAAGACAAGTGTTAAGTTAAGTGATTGACTTTCCAGAACAATATGGTGTCCAAGAAACAGTAGAGAAGGAAGTGAACTCCTTTGTTGGAGTTTGAGCTTATACCATCCTTTGAGGGAATATTCCAGTCCTTATCTACCTTAAATTTTCTACTATAAGAATCCAATAATATATGTATCTATTTCGAGAATAACATTCGGAAGATAACATTAAGATAGCATATTTATCAGCTGAACATAAAAAAGTTAGGTGGATTAGAAAGTAAAGCAGGAAGTGGAAATTTTATATTTCTCTCATTGGAAAACAAGTGTTAAGTCAAGTCAGTGTTTCCTACACTTTTAATATTTGAGACCCAATTTTCAATCATAATTTTCATCGCCCCCTCCTCTATAGATAACAATGTATTTAATTCAATAACAACGTACTTTGACACTAAGGCTACTGTGCGACTTTAATTACAAACCTTAAAAAAATAACAAGATAAGCATTATATTTTGTATATGAAAGCCCGCTGAGTCACACGCAATTATTAGACTTGTTCTTAACTTAGCATTGATAAATAAATGATTTGAGTACATCGTGCAGTACTAATACACTTATCGGTATATTATATGCAAAAATATGTAATGTTATGCGCAAATGTATATTTTATTTTTTATTATGTCAGGATTTATTTTGTTCCGCTTCCTTTCCGTAAATTATTTGTTCTTTTAAATAATATTTTATTTTCGACTTTTTGATATGCGAGCGCCTCCCTGGTAGGATTATCACGAACTCCCCGGAGGGGAGGGGGCTCACAGTTTGAGAAACGCTGAGTTAAGTGATTGACGTTCAAGAACAATATGATGACCAAGAAGACGTTGAGAGCGAAGTGAACTCCTTTGACGGAATTTAAACGGATTGAGAGAATATTCCTTTCATTGCTTCAGAAGATGGTCTACGTTCAAATTACTATCTTAATTATCTACTTGAAAACTTGAGTAATATATCTATCTATTTCGAGAGTAACATTCATTTTCTTCCCTAGGATTTCTTCCTTCAATGCTAGTATTTCTGCATTTTTCGTATTTTTGTGTACGTGATACCACTAAAGGGCAGAAATAAGTTAATTTGCACATTAGCTAGGTAATCTGTATATTAACGGGGGTGATCCGTCAAAGTCCATGTCTAAATCTACCAAGGCAATCTGCGAATCACCTAGATAATCTGCCCATTACCAACTAGGCACTCGTTAAAAGTAAAAATTAGTCCTTTGGTGGAGCATCAGCAACGTTTCTGTACGCTAAACTAAATGGTTTTCTATTTTTTGATGTATAAAGAATCTAGTTTATACAATTGAACATGCAACACATTAGTTGATAGAATAAATAATCAAATTCAGTTGATACACTACACTACAAAGATTCAAACGGGTTAAAAAATTACTGAAACTAAGAAACAATTGACATGTTATTTATATATTTTCCTATATTTAAAGAATCCCAATAATGCGATCAAACAAATGACAAATTAGTTGATAAAGTCAAACACCAATCAATTGAAAAGTTATAATAAAAATTAACGGGATTTGAAATGTCACTAAGCGATTTCTTTATAACTAGAATTTAGTGAACATTTATGTACCTACTTATAAGTATCTGATGTGTAAATTGCATTACATTGATCTTTATAAAATTTATTCTTTTATTATTATTTTTTTCTTTTGAAAAAACACAGTCAAGTTTTATTCTATATATAATAACGCATGAATTGCTAAAAAGTAGACGTTAAACTAAATTTGGAATTAATGCATAATAATGAAATTAAAGAACGTAAAATGAAAATATCATTTTTCGTTTATCATTCAAATAAATTAAACTTTCATATAATATTCTTATATATAAATGTTTAATTTATTTGTAAATCTATTACTGTAATCTATTTATTTCAAAAATTCTAAAACGGAAAACTGATGCATTAATTTTAATTCGGAAGTTGTCATTTTTTGTGTGCCTACTCGAAAATAATTATACAAGTATATTCGGAAATTATTTAAATATAGATTTTTATTAATTTCTAGCGGAAAAGCACAGCTTAGAATCTCTTAAAGTTATCATCTGCGGTTCAAGTGTTGTGAAACCAAACAATTACGAGTTTGTATACAATAAAATAAAGAAAGAAATAATGTTTGGATCTGCTTATGGTAAGTTTCAAAATAATTATTTTATATAAACAATTTATGTATTATTCAAAGCAAAAATTTTTACTTTTTGAACTTAAATAGAAGAAAAAACAAAGCAAATTATAACTTTGCATAACTTCAATGCGTGTTTTTCAATATATACTTCTTAAGCATGTGTAAGAGAGAGAGAGATTTATAGCCTTCAAATATAATATGCTGTAAAATACTAATAAAAACAAAAAAAAATCTCAAAAATAGGAGCAAAAATGACACTAAAAACAATTAAACGCAATAAAATCTAGTTTTCCTTGTTATATTTTCAGGAGTGTTGCAAGTTATTTTTGTATTAAATGTCGGCTACATAAAGGGTTCAGGCTTTTCAAGATATTCTAAGCAATACACCTTTATTCTGAATGAAATAACCGAATGCAGTGTAAAAACCTTCTTAACAATATTGTTGAATTACCATCATGAGAAAAAAATGATTTCTAAGAATATTTAATACTTTAAAATTAAAACAAAAAATATTTGCACTATTCTCAATGATTACATAAATAATGTGCTCATGCTTTTACACTGCTTCAAAAAACTCTTACTTATTTAATTCAAAACACGTAAACTACTGTTAAAAATATACAATTCACGGTTTCTTATGGGACTTCAAGTGAAATGGACTGCATTAATATTGTGTAGGTGAAAAATCAATATACGTTGTAAAACTTAACACAATTTGAATAATCTATTTCCAGTAGCACAAAGTTAAGTACCGTAAAATCCGGCGTATAACGCGCACCTTTACTTTCAAGTTCCATTTTTTTTCTTTTAGGTATATCTCTCTGTTGTATAACGCGCACGAAGAAATCTGAAATACACGTGAAGCAACCCCCTTAAATTTTGAAGTCATTTGTTCGAGGTATTATTCTAAGTTTTTTGAAAAAATAGTACACCTTAAGAACTACAACCCTTTAAAATCATAAGGAATTGTCTTTTCTTTTAAATAAACAGTATTTCAATTTATTTAGAGTCTAATTATTTTCAATGCTCATCTTTTTTTCTTTATTTTTAAAGGTATTATTACTATACCCGGTGTATAACGCGCATCCGTAAATTTTAAACTTATTTTTTTGAGTCAAAAGGGCACGTTTTACGCCGGATTTTACGGTACATTCTATGAGCGAAATAAACCTCCACCGAAACTGAAAATAATAACGATCGACTTAATTCTCAAAATATGGCTTTGAATTCAGACCAAAATATATAATCACTAATTCACTATAACGCAATCTCACATTTAACCATATTTCTTACTTTAAATATACAAGGTATACTCCAAAAGTTCGGAGACAGGGTGAAGAAAACATTGCCCTGAACTGTTCACAGCACTGAAGCTTCAAAGTAGTCATGTGATACGTTGTGATAAAATGTATAATGTTGTTGTAGTTTTCCCCAACAGACCTATTCTTACGGACAGCACTTTTATTCAATATAAACATGTAAATTTTAAAATTAAAGTACTCACGCGGGTAATGTTTCAAATGGCCTCCGACCTAATTCGCCGATGCCGAGAAAATATCTCTCTCTTTATACAAGAAAAAACACATTCTTACCGGAGGGGAGCACAGTGCGCCTCCTGGTGAAGGGAGGAAACACTACACCCCCCACACAAGATTGATGTGTCACACATGATACTCAATCTGATTATAAAGCATAAAATAATATACATTCATATAATACACTAAAATACGAGTAATTAGCATTACCTCACACTTAAAAAAAATATGAAAAATAAGTATACATAACAAATTACACAAAACTAAATTAAGAATACAATTTTGATATGATTAATTATACCATAATAATCAAGAAAAAAATGAAATTCAAGGAATTCACATAATAAACATTAATATAAAAAACTGTTACTCGAAAAGAAACACTAGCATTTTTAAATGTAAATAGACACACAAATAATATAATGAGATACACAAAATAAGATAAAGAAAATAATTATTCACTAAATCTAAAATTTTCTTTTTAAAATTGAAAAGCGCATTTGTTACACTAATCGTGAGAGTGCATCAGCATGAGGCATTTTCACACCAGGACAATGTTTGATTGTCACATTGAACTTTTGTAGTGCAAAAGCCCATCTTTGTAGCCTCGCAGATTGTGGTGCACTTTTTGTTAAGTAGGGTAAAGGGTTATGATCAGTATAAAATTCAATTTCAGTCCCAAATACCCACACTTCGATTTTTTTTAAGCTCCATACAATTGCAAATGCCTCTCGTTCAATAGTTGACCATGACTGTTGGGTCTTGCTTAATTTTTGACTTGCATAAGCAATTGGGTAACACATATCACCACATTTTTGTGACAGGCAAGCAGCTATGCCAATTTGCGATGCATCTGAATGAATAGTATACGGTTTATCAGGAACTGTAGAGTACAGCGAAGGTGCTTCCACTAAAGCCTTTTTTAGAAGATGAAATAAGGAATCGTGTTTCTCAGTAAATGGGATGGAATCAGGTACTCTCTTTTTGGTGAGTTCCGTCAATGGATACACAAGTTCTGAATATTTAGGAATATACTCACGATAGTAATTACACAGTCCTACGAAGCTCCTTCTTCGTTTTAGGCACAGGTAAGTTGTTGATAACTGCAGTCTTTTGGGGATCTGGTTCGTGCTTACCAGAACCAATAATATGACCCAAATATTTAATTTGAGCTTTTCCAAAGGCACACTTTTTGAGGTTCACAGTGAAATGTAACTCTGAAAGTTTCGTTAAAATAGTATCCAGATGAAGAAGATGTTCTTCTCAATTTTTGGAGAAGATTGCAATGTCGTCGATGTAGGCACGTGAAAATTCTCTGTAACACGATAATGCTTTGTTCATTTCACGCTGAAATGTGGCAGAGGCATTTTTCAAACCAAAACTCATCCCCTTGAAACGGTACTGTTGCCGATGAGTCTTGAAAGATGTAAGATTTTTGCTGTCTTCAGCCATGGGTATAGCCCAATACCCCTTCAAGAGATCTAACGTTGTGATGATATTGGCTCTTCCAATAGACTGTATGAGCTCCACTGCATCTTCCATCGGAAAATCATCAGACACACTCTCCGAGTTCATAGCTCTGAAGTCAACACAAAGTCGTAGGGTGCCATCTTTCTTGTTAACGCAAACAATTGGATAGGCTATTTCTGCGTCAGATTCTTCAATTAAATCAAGTCGCAAAAGCTCCTCTATCTGCTCATCAACTTTAATCTTCAAGGACTCTGGTATGCGATATATACGAACGGCTTTTTAGGTTCAATGTTCGGCTTTAAGCGAATTCGATGAGTCCCTACTTTGGCTATTTTCACATCACTTGTGAATAGTGTTTGGTGTTTTAGAACAATCGCTAGCACTTGTTCCCTCTCACTCACCTTCAGATGATTCAGATTGATTTCATGTAGAACTCTTTCAGATGTGGACCTCGATAAATTAGGAGTGGGATGGATTTCTCCGAATTCGTGGTCATCTTCAAAAATGACCCCAACTGCAAGTCCACGAGGATGATACTTCCTGATCTTATTCACGTGAACATGTCTTACGGTTCCATCGGGCAGTTTAACTTTATATGAATGGGGTGGATATGGTGTTGAATTATCTCTCCAGTTCCAGTCCATCTCGCATAGATCTTATTACTAGAATCTGGTATCAGCAAAACAACTTGTTCTCTGATGCTAAAATTCTTCACAGATGACCTCTTGTTGAAGTAATCTCCATAAGCCTTTTGTTTCTGAGCAGCAGTTAAAGAGGCACTCTCAGCAGCCTTTTACATATTTATCTTCATTTCCTGAAGGTAATCAGCAGCTGACTGGGAAATGTTCGATGTATTTCGCTTGCCCAGGATGATTTAAGAATGGCTAACGGCCCTCGAGCTTCTCTGCCATAAAGTAACCTAAATGGTGATACACCAGTGGTAGTGTTCGGTACTTCACGGTATGCAAACAACAGAAAAGGTAATTGTCGATCCCAGCTTCGTGGATCTTCACGAATAACGTGATGAATCATGTCCTTCACAATACCTTATTCCATCTTTCAACTAGTCCGTTGCTGGCCGGGTAGCCAGGACAGGAAAACCTAGGACTAGATCCAATCCTTTTCGTAAATTCTTGGGTTAAAGCCGACTTGAAGTTTGTGCCTTGATCACTGGCAATTATACTCGGAATTCCAGTCCTCGAAAATATTTGTAATAGGGAGTCACATGCATTTTTGGCTGTTAGGGATCTAAGTGGTACTGCTTCAGGCCAACGTGTATGTTGATCCATCATACAAAGAACGTATTTATGCCCTCTACCAGATGGCGGTTGAATAGGTCCGATCACGTCTATGTTAACAATCTCAAAGGGAAGTTCAGGACGAACAATTGGTGTAATGGGAGCTCTATCTCCAATTTTCTCAGGCTTCCGAAGCTGACACCCTTTGCATGTCTGGACGAATTCAGCAATTTCGCCAGACATATTTGGCCAAAAGAAATTATATTTCATCCTCTCTTTTGTTTTTTAACCCCCATATGACCTCCAAAAACTGACTCATGGGCTAGTTTCATTACCTTATCTATTCTGCAACGCGGTAAAACTAATTGCATAACTTGTTCATTTAGAATTTTATCCCTGTGATAAATTAATCCATCAATTAATAAAAAATTTCCTTTGTTTAATTTTAACTCTGCACGAACCTTTTCAAGAGAATCACAAGTATTCTGCACATCTTTCATTTTAGTGTAATCCGAATTAAAATTTATGTTATCTGAGTCACTCTCAACATAAAATATATCTTTCCCATACTCTGCTTCATTTTAATCATTTGAAAACGTAATAGAACTACCAGCCGATTCGGCAAAAATCTCATTTTCCTTTTTATTATTTTTGTCATTTATTGAACACAAAGACTCACATAAAGCAGGAGGTATTAAAGCATCAGCATTTAATTTATCTGTGATCGCTACCAAGCAATCCATTGGATGATTCAAAGAATTATTATCAAGAGCTATAGCGGTTTTAATTAGTTTTGCTTCTACATTTTCTCCGAATGCAGAGCTTAAAGTAATTTTTCCGAATTCATCATTAGAACTATCTGGAAAGGTATCGGAATTGCATATAAAAATCTAAGTTCCGCTATCCAAAACACAATTTATTGCTTTCCCGTTAATATAAACAATTACATATTTCAAAGGCTCAAGGTCAACTTTCGGTTGTACATATTGCACTTGAGAAGGCTCTTTTTTCTCATTTTTTAATTTAGAATACTTTCTATTACAATCTCGATCTAAATGGTTTTCAGCGCAAATGTAGCATTCTATTTTTTATTTAACCTACTTTGTTTTGAGTTAATAAATTTGTTTTCTTTCGAATTGAGATTTATTACTTCTCCCGTCTCGCGTTAGGAGGGATATATTTAAAATCCTTTCGTGAGTCATTCTGATTATGACATGCTGTATGTGTAAACTCCGAAAATGTTTTTCCTTTACAAGCATAAAACATGTCACACTCTTTTCCCATTTGAATTGGTTTGAACAAATTTTGCTCCTGTTTTATATTTATATGAACGGCAGTTTCATTATCTAATGTTTCATATAGTTTATCGCTAACAATTAACTCCTTTAAGGAATTAAAATCATTTACATTTCTCAAATTACAGTATTGATCCCAATTCGTTAACAAACGAGATGCCAACTGAACATGCGTTTCATTTGGCATTCGTTTCGCTTTTTGAAAATTTTGCAAGTAAATTAAAGGTGTTGGCTCAAATTCTCTTAGAACTAAACTTTTAAATTTATTATAGTCGCTTATTTCTTCATCTTTTACATAAACTAAAATATTTTCGGCCTTTTCTCCTAGCAAATTTAAAAGAATCTCTCCTTTAAATTCATCCGGCACATTTTTGGTTTTAAATGAACGTTCTAAAGAAGAGAAAAATAAATTTCACCCCTCTTGTTTCTTAGGAATCGGAAGAGTTAAAGTACGAACACTTAGAACAAAATTTTCTATCGAAGTTTGCTTTGTTTCGGGATTTGTACGCTGCAACTCATTGCTATCCCTTTGACTTTCCAATTTTGCCCTTTCTATAAATTTATTTTCCCCAATTCTATTTCCAGTTTAACTTTTTCCAGATATATTTTTTCAAACTCAAGTCGCGATTCTGCCGTTACACGCGCTTGCTCTTCCTTTGATTTTCTGTCCGAAATAATCGAATCTAAATAGTCATCAATAAACTCTTTATTGTTTTTATATTTGTCTCGCTATCTAAAATTAAATTTTTCAAATCTATCATTCTCATTTCTGGGGTTATTTCCTCACCCAATTCCTCCGCAATTAATATTAATTCTTCCTTTCTAGCTCCGCGAAACATGCTTAGAAAGAAAGAATTATACCAAATGAATTAACCCAGAAAATTTAGAAAGAAATAAAAAAAACCTTGCAGAATTCGCTCAAAACGATACAAAAGGGTTGCCTACCTCGTGGTTCCTTTTGACGTCTTGACTCCCTCAGGCGTTCTATATCCTGTCGTGATGCGACAATGTGATACGTTGTGGTAAAATGTATAATGTTGTTGTAGTTTTCCCCAACAGACCTATTCTTACGGACAGCACTTTTATTCAATATAAACATGTAAATTTTAAAATTAAAGTACCCACGCGGGTAATGTTTCAAAATGGCCTCAGACCTAACGCGCCGGTGCCGAGAAACTCTCTCTCTTTATACAAGAAAAAACACATTCTTACCGGAGGGGAGCACAGTGCGCCTCCTGGTGAAGGGAGGAAACACTACAAGTCCCCTTGGGTGATTATATATTTTTGCCAGCGTTTGTATAACTTCTAGAAGCGCAGCTGGAAACCATTTTTCGCAACTGTCTGTAAGGCCTTCTGCGAAACCACTTTCGCCTCATCTGATGATACAAAATTGAGTCCTTGTAGATGTTTTCTTATTCATGGGAACAGCGACAGTTTTAGTGAGGAATTATTTTACCAATTAGGATCGATGTGCTGTTCCAATGTCAGACAGAATATATCAGTCATCACTCTGACAGAATTGAGGCCTTTTACGACAAATGGATTCCCTCAAATGAAGTCTTCGAGAAGTGTGTAGCTTCAGAGATTGGTGCAAATGTTTGGAGAGGATCTTTTCGAAATCTTTCAGAAACCAAAGTGACATTTTCCACTTTTCGTGAAGTCAAACATCATCCAAAGCGTTTCTTGTATTCGATGGATTCTCGGCTCTCTTTAAAACGTCGGTGCCATTCGTAATCATTGGATATCGTCATGTTAGAATCACTGTACACCTTACTTATTATTTTCAAAGGTTCCATTGGTGTTTTACCTAAGCATGCTAAGTGACTTTAATGTATTCAACGGTGTTGAAGAAAAATAATCTTACTTAGATCGCGGAGCAGAGCTAACTAGCTTCGAAATATAACAGCTGCACGCGCCATAAAGTCACATGACATGAACAAAACTAACCTGACCAGAGGATGATTGTGCCAATCCATTTCAAGTATCTTAACTTTAGGTACTTGCTTTCTTAGTTATTAATGGCAGCAATCCCCGAAATTTGGATCGTACTATGTATTTAGCAGCATTTACCAGCCCACCCCGATTCCTTCTCCAGGTGGGTTTTCAAATCAAGTAAATAAAAAAAAATTAGATATCCTCATACGTTAACTAAAATGGCTTGATAATCCTCTACACAAGCAATGATTTCCACGAGAACGTTTAGATAGAAATGTTTATAATATTTAGTAACATGGATTATGTTTTTTCCTAGCAGACTTGTAAGAAATCAATACAAAATAAAAATTGAAAAAATTAACACTAAAGAACATTGTTCCCTCATAAAGATTTATTTATTATCTTCGGTATTTTATCCAGTTTTTAACAATATTGTTCAAGTATTATCAGGCTATTTGCTGTTATAAGCATTGTTCAATAATAAATTATTTTAAAAATCTGTAAGATAACTTTGGGAATCATCAACCTCAAAAACATGTATTCCATGAATAGTATAGTATAAATTTAAAGTCTAAATTTTTATAAATTAGTACAGCTTTAACTTTAAAGTAAAAAATTTTAAGTGGTAATATTGTACAAACTTATGGCATAAAGTTTTATGTAGTATAAATTTAAAAAGATTATTTTTTTGTATTTTTATACATTTCAGTATTAAGATTTATACAACAAACAGAAAGAAGATATCAACTCTCTTTGACTTTTTTTTTCTGATTTGGCTTTAACTAATTTATGAAATTACAGGCTCGACCGAGTTGATGGGAGGTGGTTTAGGATTTGATCGATCTTTGCCTATCTACCGGGGAGAAATTTCCTGTCCTTCAATAGGGATAGATTTAGAATGCCTTGATGATTCAGGTACGTATTTTCTATGCAATGAAATGTGTTTAGATTTTTACTAATTCTTAACCTTTAGAATCCGGCATTCGCTGAGGTAAAATTTCCCTTCCATTCGGCGCATTCGAATCCGAGCAGGAAATTTCTTTCCCCCCTCGGGAAGGTCCTGCTTGACCATTTTCTCCCCTTCTGGTATTGTAAAAGGTTTCACACTTTGCAAAGAAAGAGGGAAGGGTTGCTAAATTTTAGTCAGGGATCTTTCAGGAGTACGGAAAATCGCAATATTTGGCGCATTATTATATCAAAATAGATTTTTTTAAATTCTAAATCCAAAATACCCATTTTGAATTGAACGGCCTGTAAATTTTCTAATGAATATTTTGTTGTTTTTTGTCTTTTTTAAGTAAAATCTGAAATTAAAATAGATATTTTCTAGAGTTTGATGAATAGCATTTCAGAAGTACTATGAGAGTAGAACAAGATTTTTATTGTATTCATTGTTTTAGTATGGGAAAACTATTATAGAAAGTTTAAAAAAAGGGTCTTTACAATATAATCATTTGTATGATAAAATGATTTAAAAGTTTTTAAAACTTCTTTTCTGTAAAATATTTCTTTTATTATGTAAAATATTTTCATGTTCCAAAGAACCAGTAAATCATTTAGCGTTAAATACTAAGATATCATTACAGTTGTGTCTTACGTAAATTATTTTAAAAAGTTGACAATCATATATTACTAAAATATTTGTTCTAGTAAAACGTTGAAATATTATTTAAATACGCCGAATATTTAATTCATAGCTTCTATAATCAGAGCTTAATGACAACACCCTCTGAGAGTAGTATATATTTCAATTATAAACTCGCAATAATATCGATGCTTGCATTTATATATATGTTTTGTAAAATAGGTAAATAGGTAGTCATGTAATAAATCTGTTAAAATTAAGTGTACACATACTACCTTCGGTATAATTATTGCAGCTTATATATTCAAGTACAAAAATGAAAATCATGTTATAAAAAGATCCACCCCATGTTTTCAAAATTATTCGACAGAATTTCTAACAGAAGAAAAACTTTAAGAAAATAAGCATAGCATTATTATACTAAATGTTTTATTTCACTCTAAAATAAAGCAGTTTACATATTTAACAACAATAATTAAACCATGTAATAAAAAAATAACTCCTCAAATTTTCAAAAATATTCGATGAAATATGTAAAAACTTTTAGAACAACATGTAGGACATTTTTCTAAACATTGTAATTTTCGAATTAGCGCCCTTTTAGTGCACGAAAAAATAATAATAATAAATGTACTCCAAATATTTTGTGATTAATTAGATTTGAGTTTTTAATAACATCGCATTCTATAGCAATATAAAGGCTACTGGGGCTGTACTTCAGAAATCTGACCCTCTCACCAAACTTTCACACCATGGTGACTTCGAACCTCGACAGAGGGTTGCGGTAGCCTAGTGGTCCAGGCATCGGATCATGGCAGGCATGTCATGAGTTTGAGCCCAGTACCTCGAAAGACCCGCCGTGTTGGGGAGCGATACACGTTAAATCTGTTGAGAGCTCAAACGTCCTCCCGTTGGTGTGGTAGTTAGGAGAGGGGAATGCCAGCTCAGGTGTCGTCCTCGTTACTTGAGAATGGTTCAAAATTATGAGGTTCGTCACCAAAAGCACTCGTGTACCTGAACAGTGCGACGTTAATCTTCACTCATTCGAACCTCAACAGAATTAACAACTGGTTTTATGAATGTTTAATCTTGAAAAAAAATGTATTAATTTGTTTTAATTTTATTTTACGGTACTTTTTTGTTTGTAAGAGAAATTTATATCTTAAATTGAAAGCTTTTGTAAGCATGTTTTTGAAATATCTGTTTGTGAAAGTGAGTTCTACTTTTTGAAATTTTTGGCTCTTAAAAGAGCCTTTTTTTATTTTTCGTTTTATTTTTTTAAAAAATGTATCAGTTTTAATATTTTGAACTCTGGTCTTTTATTTTGATTGGTTTATGTGTTAAGAAAGTTTTAAATAAATTGTGTGATAATCTTTGAAGCAGTTCTGGTCAATACAAAGAGCCACATTGCATGACTTACAGATTATATTGGTTCTTTTTTGTATATTTTTTTTCGCACAATCTTCTTCTTTTCTTTTCGTCAAATGGCCAATGAGAAAATGAATTATCATTTGTCCTAACTTTTTTTGTTACTGAATGCTCTGCATTTTTGATTTATTTTTCCTATTAGAGATGCAATTCATTCTAAATTCTTTTAAACTGAATTTTGACGAAGTTCGGCATGATTTAAACATTAGAAAAGCATTCAGAACAGCAATATCGATGAGGCTAAAGAATAATTGTTTTGTCCATTTCCATCCATTTTGTCCATAATTTTTTTGTCCGTCTAGCAAAAGAGTAGGTGGATGTCATGCGGTCTCCTAAATCAACATATCTCATATGCTTGTTGTAATCTGCCACAATGTTTGGCTTGGTAGTTAATTTTTCTTTTTCGCATAGAGTAACGTCACCATAAATTTTTTTTTAAAATCTCTTTCGTTCTTCAGTGATTAATTTGTTTCGGGGGCTGTGCATATTGGTCAGCATATATACTTGCCTCTTATCTTTCCAACACAATGCTGTCATTCCATTACAAACTTTCACGGCAACATCACCTTGTCTCATTTTACAAGGAGCCAGATCCTTTGGGAAATGTTTTCTATTAGATCGCACAGTTCCACAGGAGTTATATAATACTTCTTTCTTTTAAAAGGTCTCGAAAAAGTTCTGGCGAGGAAAAGAAATTATCCATAAAGACTTTATGACCTTTACCTTTTATACAATCTGTCATTGTATATACAACGTTATTGGAAGCAGATGTTGAAAGGTTTTCTTTTTTATCTTTACCTAGATATACTTTCATATCATAAGTATAGCCAGTGGCATCTGCAATTTTATACATTTTCAAACCCCACTGTTTGCGTTTTTTTGGAATGTATTGTTTGAATAAAACTCTTCCTTTAAATTTAATGATAACTTCATCGAAAGATAAATTTTCTGTGGGATCATACACTTCTTTAAATATCCTGTTAAAAGAATCAAAAACTTTTCGTATTTTCCACAATCTGTCGTAAGTTGGAGAATCTCTGCTTTCTTTTAAACTATTATCAGAATTAAATTTAGTTTAAAATCATTAGGAAACGATCTCGGGGCATCACTTCTCTGAAATTCGGAGTTTCTATCAGATTATCAGTTGTCCAATAATCCTGTAAGCTATCTTTTTCGATGTGTCCCATCAATAAAATAAGGCCAAGAAATTTTAAAATTTCATTTTTATCGGTTGGTTTCCATGAAGATGCATGCTTTCTTTTATCAGATGATTCTCCATGAAGGTTAAGTAGATCAAATGCATATCTATTAGTTTCTTCAACCAGAACTGCTAAAATTTCGTCTGTTAACATCAGTTTAAAAAAATCGTTTTCAGTTTTGAAACTGATAGCATCAACTTTCAATCCAACTTTGCTAGAAATTGGCAATACATTTATCATTTCCGAGCCTTCTACCTCTTTCCATGAGAATAAGCCATCAGCTTCCTCATCAAAATTAGCTGATACATCTAATTCAATCTCATTATATTTTCCAAAATACTATTTTCAAATTCATCTTCAAATTCTGAATCACTATCATCAAAATTTTCTTCATCTAAATTTTTCATCAAATTCTCGATCTCGATTTGTATGAGAAATTTTCGGGGCATTCTAAAAAATAGAAGTAACAGCAAGATAAAAAGAAAAATATGTTGCTCAGACAACGTATAGTCATCGAATGAAGTATATATAGATATATATTTTTTAAAGTCGAAACTTGTTCCTAAATGTCGCCAATGTTAAGGAATGCGCAAAATGTTGGCGAAAAATAACCCACCCAATTATGGACAATAGAAGCAAAGTCATAAAACGGGTCAGGGAAAATGGTAAAAGGATATGCAGAAAAAAAGGGTGGGGGGAAGAATTCTCTCTAAAGCCTTGGTACGACAGTCGTATCAGCGCCGATGCGAGTGACAAAAAAATTTCTGGTACGGCAGTTGTACCGCCGATGTTTAAAGGTTAAAATAAAACCTCTGTCTGTAAAGTTCAGTAAATAGTCCTGTAACATTAACTTAGAGGAAGTTTTAACCAAAGTTACCTTAATGTCCTTAAAAATAGTCACCTCCCATAACTATGCAATGCTGAGATCTGCTATACATCGCCTGGAAACTTTACAAGAAGTCTTCTTTTAGAATGGAGTTCAAAAACCTAGTCACGTTTCGTTGGATGTCCAGCATATCGTCAATTCTGTTTCTTTTCAAAGCGAGTTTGAGTAGTGGGAATAGGAAGAATTCTGGAGGATTTACATCTGGTGAGCCGGTGGATGTTTACATTCCCCTCCCCCTCTTTCTTGCCAGCAACTGTTTAACGATATTGTCTGCGTGAGGTCAAGTATTATCGTGTACACAAACCAATGAACCTTGTTTTGTGCACTGGGGTGTTACCCTGCGTAGATGTTTCATGAAACGGGCCAAGATTCTAATGTATTTTGCAGCATTCATCATCGTTCCATCAGGTATAAATTACTTGTGGGTAACGCCTTGACTATCAAAAAAAAAAAAAAAAAAAGATGATCAATCTTTATTTGGTGCGTCATTTTTCTGATCTGACCTTTTCTAACGAGATGATACAGGAGAACGCCATTCGAAGTTTTGCCGTTTCGTTTCAAAGTCGTACCTGAGACTGCAGCCTTATCTTCGGTTGCAATACTATTCAAGAAATTTAGTGTCACACCCGCCCTTTCGATGAAATCATGTGGAGCCTCTAAATTTGCCTGCTTCTGATATTATGTTCCTTCATTTTCCTGTTCTCGGTTAAGAACCAACGCACTAAACAAGCACTTTATAAAACAATTCTTTAAGGGAACACAAACGATGCTCAACTGAATAAAGGTGGGGCAGATGGTCAACACCTGTTGCTAAGCATGGTCAGCACTTTGTTTCTCCAATGTTGACAGATCGGCCGTTCTGACTTCTATCGCCGAACTTTATTGTCAGAGGTTGTATAAACGCAAATATTACTTTTATTAGATACAAAATATTTTTGGGATGACTTAATCAGCTTTGGAGCTTAATCAGTGAACTTATTTATATCATTTATTGAAATCAGCGACATGGAATTTGTCTTTTTTCCAAATTTTAATACAAATTAACCTATTTGCATTGATCTAAAACAATGCAAATTTCATTTTTAACCTTATATATGTAGGAGAGAGAAGACCAAGTGTTCGTCCTCTGTTGCGTGTATACGCTTTTGTCATTTTGAAAGTTTATTTTCGTAGCAGCATCCAACAACATGCATTTTTTACATCCTCTCTCTTCTCCAAGATCTTACTCGTAGTTAAAAGAAATCATAGATAGTATATATCAGAGGTGGGAAACCTTTCTTTTATTAGATGCCGCATGCAAATTAAGTAGTAATAAAGGAGGCCGCATTGGTTGATGTACCTATAAACGAGACTTTTATGAAATTATTATAGTTTTTTTATATATTTAATAATTTTGTGCTACATAGAAGTATTATACAAAAAAAAACCCCAAATATAAATCCTTCTTTTTTATTATTTGATATAAAATTTACAATATGAAACATTTATGTATGTGCTTACCTAAGGACATGTTATAACATGTTAAAAACATGTTATAACATTAATTATTAATTTTTCATAAAATTATTAATTCATAAATCCATTGTAAATTTTTATATTTCACAATTGGTATTTTTATTTATATAAGCATATATAATTCCATCAAGAGCTTCATACCACGAAGCCTTAGCTGATCCTCTAAATGTGCATGTATAGTATTGTTGCCATGTTGCACTAGGTGGCGTACTGACATTTGAAATGTACAATTGGTTATTCCCACAGGTAGTTATTCAAACATACATTCATGCCATTCTATATTTTATTCTATTTATTTGCAAATTTTTGTAATCTATATAATTAAATTATATATGAAATATGTTAAATGTAAATAAATCTAAATGTATTATTATTAGTTCTAACCTATATAATTAATACAAGTGCCAGCTTTTATGAAGGCCGCACAAGAAACTCACTGAGGCCACATGCGACCTCAAGGCAACGAGTTCCCCATCTCTGGTATATATCTTAACGATTCCTTAGAGTCTTACTTTTCAATCTAATATATATATATATATATATATATATATATATATATATATATATATATATATATATATATATATATATATATATATATAAGTCTACTTATTAAATATATTTTTTTTCCATCCAGGAAATCCTGTTGTTGGTGAACCTGGAGAGTTGGTGATTAAAAAGCCTACACCCTCACTACCTTTAGGTTTATGGGGCGATAAGGAGGGTTCACTTTTCCGGAAGACATATTTCTCCAAATACCCAGGTATAAATGACTTTATATGCTGAATATTTTGTAAAAGAAAAAGTGCTGTGTTTAATGATTGTGATGATTTGGCTTGCTGTATTTTTATTACAAGGTTATTTTTAGTTATTGACCAACATTTTCTTAATTATTGCTTTTTAAATTACTATACTTCGGAAGAGTTGAATTTAATCGGGTTAAGTAATTTGATTTTAAATAAATAAAGAAGAAAGACCCATTCACACTCGCGTATTACAACTAAGTTTTTGAAAATTGGAAAAATTATATTGTTTAGTTCAATTTTGTATCATAATTTAGCTTACCAAAGTCACAAAGCTATCTTTCTACATTTTGTCTCAAATTTGAGATATGAAAGATGCAGGAGAAACACTGAAGAATTTTAAATTCAAAATATTTATTGGTCGCGTATTTTTTGTTGTTTAAAATTAGCAGTAATTTGTAACTTTATTTGTCATTGCCTTTTCACCTTTAATAAATAAGCCTCATTAAAAGGGAAACATATCTGTCATTTCAATTTTTTTTAATTAAAAGAATGCATTTTCAGGTTAAATTTACACATAATAGAAGTACTGATAGCCGGAGTATTGCGAGCCGCTCTACAGTTTGACGCCCTGATCATCTTTCATGTGACTGGTCATTGACATGTGTTCAAGTTGTAATAAAAATGGAGTTATCCCCCTTTTGTTTACCATGGTACTTTATTTTTCTGTCAACCGACACATTGTGCTTCTTGTTATGTGTTTTTACATTTATTTTCACATATTTTTTTTGATATTGAATGTTAATAACAGACGGATGTGATAAATATGACTGGGTGTTTTAAAAGCATTACTAAAAAAGAGAGATTTTAAGAGCCAATTAATTAGTAGTCCATTTAACTTTTTCGAAATAGGCTTCTATCTCACAAAAATGTATGAATGTGTTATTTTCAAGAACGGTACTTATGTCACAATGCTGGGTTAAGAAGTACGTGAGATTTTGAAAAGTATTTGAAACGGGCGTGAAAACAAACTAAACATTTGTATGAACACAATCTTCAATTTCTGATATATTAGGGGTATGTTGCAGTAATTGATCTTGATGAATTATTGAGTAAGTTTTGATCATCAAATTGAAAAGAAACGAAAATCGAACCAAAATAAAACATTGTTTTTACAAAAAAAAATACTAATTGGTTTTCAAAGCTTTTATGCTAACAATACAATTTTCCTTAAAATAAACGACTGATTAACTTTTTTTCCTGCTCCACATACTCAAGATTTCACAGTCAGAAACGTAACGTTATTAGATTAATAAGTTCAATAACTATGGACAATGACAAAAAAATGACGAATTTTCTTTATTTTTTCAAAATTTTATGTGTATTTCAAAACTTTTTTGTTTATTGCATAACTAGGTTAAAATTTAGGATTTATAAAATTGCAAATATGTGTCTTACTTTCTCTTTTTCCTGACCCTTCTAAAAATGTTATTGTGATTAACGTATTTTTAAATTGCATACATCTATGTTTCAGGAAAGTTTGCCTTAGGTGATTTAGCAGTCGTTAACCCTATAACCAAGGGAATTATTATTTTCTGTAGAAGGTAAGATCATTCAGAAAAAAGATAATTTTCAATATTAAAAAAAACGGATAAAAGAGTAATTTTTTGGTAAAGAAAATTTTTTAAAAAAAGTTATGTTTTATAAAACCTTTAAATCTGTGATGGTGAAACTTGTTTGAAATTACTGAGTTTTGCGTTATATTTTGAAATAAGTTTTTTTTTCATTGCTGATATGAATATTTTTTAATATTTTAGTGACGAAACTTTGAAACCAAAAGGAGTTCGTTTTGGAAGTTCAGAAATTTACAATATTGGTAAGTAATTAAATTGAAACCGTTTAAAGTATTTATTTATACGAAAACAATATTAAGAACTTAACATTTTTTCTCTTTACACGAAAAAATACTCTTTATAACATACACAATATATATATTTATTTATATGTGTTTTTGGGATAAATCAGTGGTATCCAACTTCCGGTCCATGGACCAGTACCAGTCCGTGGATCAAATACTACTAGTTCGCACAAGAAACTATAAATTATTTCCTTTTTATTTACTGCGGTACATTTTTCATAGGATTGGGATACTTTTTATAAAAGTTACTTTATATTGCTTGTTAAACCACTTTATATTCATTTTTGGTGAGGCTATATTTTATTCTGAATGCACCTTTAAATTTAATTAAAATAAAATTTTTGAATCAAAACAATCTAAAATTAAAAATCAACGTCCTACCCCTCAGCGGGCCGCGGAAAAATTATCCAACGTTGACCGGTCCGTGGCGATGAAAATGTTGGGGAACACTGAGATAAATGATTTACAAAAGACAATTATGGTTAGGTAAGTCGGTGTATTAGTATTCAAAGCATCAACATACCGACATCGAAGTTTAGTTTGCTGATTCGTGTACAAAACCAATCTTTTTCTTTAACACAATTTTATGTACCTGTTTGCCCATTAGCTGTCAATTTATAAGTAGTAAATGTAATATATTTACATATCGCACAGAATCAATAACATTAAAATAAAAACTTAAAAAAAGAGGTTTTATTAAAAAAAACTATTTCCTAATTTTTTTAATTTATTGAGAATTTTGAAAACAAATTTTTACTTACTGTAACGTTTAGCGAAAAACGCACACTCTTATCATAAAAAATTGAAATTTAGAGATACACGTTATACGCTGGGTATAAAAACGATATCTTTAATAATAAAAAGAGAGAGATGAGCATAACAAGTTAGAATTCTACATATATCGAAATACTGTTTATTTAAAAGAAATGACATATCTTATGATTTTTAAGAGCTATAGTTCTAGAAGTATAATTATTTTTCAAAACCCTGAAGATAGTATCCTAACTACATGACTTCAAACCATAAAAGCATCGCGGACATACATATCAGGTTTTTGCGTAAAAAAGAAGGTGCGTTACACGATAAATACACCTAAAAGTTAAAAAAAAAATATGAAACATTAAATTAAAGGTGTGCGTTATGCACCGTATTTTACAGTAAGTTTTTGATATTTAAGAAAATTCAATTTTTACACGCAGAAGCGTTTTGAGGCTGATTTCATGAAATGTTTAGACACTTCAGTTGGGGTAACTAGCAAAAAGCATTCACTGATCTATAATAGCCTGCAAAGAAATCATGTGACGTCACATAATTTGTAAGAAAATTCCATGGTTAAATTTAAATTATAATTTACTTACATATGAAAAGAAATAGCTTAATTGTAGACAGATATTCTATACAGTTGTGAAGGTCCCCTTGGACCTCACTTTGAGAACGAGAATAAATAGGAGTCAGATAAGAACCAGTAGCCATGTTTATAAACAACTTTCTTTATTTGGTTATCTTATCCAAATAGAATCAAAGACTTATTAACAAATATATCTAACTAGTATTATGAGGTTTTAAAGGTAATATCCTTTAAATTAACTTAATTAATTAATGATCCAATTAATTAAGGATTAGAATATCGATCACGCAGAGATTACCACAATAAGAGATCCCAGAATTATATTCAATGTTCTTATTGAACATTTAATTTTAATCTCATTCGTAATAATAAACCTTAATGAGACTTTAATTAATATTTACCACACTGCAATTCAGCTCAGCTTTTCTCTGAGATTAAATTATCCAACAAGAAATCTTCAATTTAACTTCACTATAACTTTCTGCTTCAATCTCTCTCTCCTACTGCTCTAACTTTATTATTCCGTTTGACTTAAATACTTTATCTAATCTACATATAACAAGGAATCCTGTCCTCCCTTTGGAGCTGATTGGAAATAGGTAGGGAATTAAATTCCCCTAAAAAAGACGACTCAGAAGGTTAGTGATAAAGTTCCGTATAGATTTGTCACACAGTGTTTTAAGTAATGATGTTTAAAACAGTGTTAACGAAATTGAGAATATAACATACTCACTTATAAAAAGGAAATAACTTAATTATGTGCATAGAAAATATAAAACATTCTTAATTATGATGCTTAAAAAAGGTATCGTACTTAATAAAAAATTAGGTACATCTACTAAATAACTAATTTATTCCAAGTCATCATTAAGTATATCTCAATCTTTACGAGTAAAAAAGCTATATAATAAAATTATTTATTTATATGCTTGATAATTTTCATTTAGAAATACACTGAAGTGCCACTGAATTAGGGATAGCAAGGGCTATGCAAATTGTGTAGTGTTGCGCATCGTTTATGCGCATGTAAGGGCGCTGTGGTAACTGCATGTTTGGAATGTTTCCAGAAACTTGTTGAATGTGTGCCTCGCAGTGGGGCAGCCGTTATTAAGGCCATATGAGGCCCAACTTGTTACCTGGTAGGTATCCCTCATTCAGTGGCACTTCGGTGTAAAATATAAACACATTTTTACCTAAAAAATATTTCAACTTATTTTTATATTTATAGTAAATAAGTTTCCCAAAATCAGTGACAGTATATGTGTAGCTCAGTACGGCCAAAACCAAAATGAGAGAGCAGTCCTCTTTGTGAAAATGAAGGCCGGCTTTCCCTTCAATGAAGAATTAATTAAAAAGATTCGACAACACGTAGAAATAGAACTTTCTTCTGGACATGTACCTGAACTCATTCTGGAAACCACGGATATACCGGTTTGTATTAAGAGAATTACAAATATAGGATGGAATATTCAATATTATTTTACTAAAATGATATTCATAAAGAAAGATAACTTTAAAAACATGTAAGCTTATTCTAACATTTTATTTCTAAACTCTCTTGTAATAATTGTAATTTATTTATTTAAACCTTAAAGTCTGAGTATAATTTTATGTATTAAGTTTATGGATATCATTTTTTTTTGTAGAATATTTTATAGTCTTTATTTTGAATTCTAGATTTTGAATAGTGTGTTGCGTCAGCAAATAAATATTGAACCGAATTTATAAGGATATGATCTCTTTGATTAGGATAAATCTTTAATGTTCATAAATACAGATTTAAAACTTAGTTCTTTCTGTAGGATTCATTATATGCTCTCATACATTTAAAGACGAAAAAAAATCGTTTGTCTTATTGTACTACTGTTCAAATGTTTCAAGATAGTTGTGATATATAATTTTTTTTACTACAAACGAGCTAAAATTTTTAATTTTTCTAATATAGGCAGTCCTATTTCTTTTCTTAAAAATCTTAGTTCATATTGCATGAGTCATTTTCAAAATCCATCAATTTAAGCTTATTTCAAAATGTAGTAGTGGATGACAACAACATTATGTTTCACAATTTTCCTCCGAAACGAAACAGACTTGTAACATTCAATTTCCATTTAATTTGATGCCTTATTATTAAATATTTTTTTTAAATTCTTTGTTTTTTTTGTTGCAGTATAACATGACAGGCAAGAAAATGGAGATCTTAGTAAAGAAAATGATAAACAACATGCCTTATAATACAGATATAGTAGTGAATCAAGCATGTCTAAAGAACTTCCAAAATATACCGCCATATGAAGATTAATATTTTGAAAAAATGTATATTTCATTTTAAAAACTGTTAACTATTTTATTCATTAAAGTAGTTTATTTATTATATGAGTTACATGAAATACTAGGTTTAATGCTTAAAAATTATTATTATTTATTAAAAAAATCATAACTATAATATATTGCTGTAAATAAAGGACATTAATACGTACATTCGAATGTGATTAATGTGTAATGTAATGTGTAATAGATGTGTAATGTGTGAGATTTGTCTCTAAAATTATATAATTTAGTGAATATTTTGCTTCATTACATATATACAGAGGAGCAATAAATGTAAAACATAACTATAGAGGCATTTATTGGTATAAATAATTTTTTGAGTAGGTAATAAAAACATTCTTTCTTGTTTGTTTATTTTTCTCAAGAAAAGGGGATAATAATTATAAGAATTTCATATGTATATATATATATATATATTGTTTAAATCAACAGCGTATAAGTATAGTTTTATGACAGAATGAAGGTGATTCCATTGCACATTTTCGTTATCAGTCTGAAACTGTTTACAGAAAACACAAGAACTCCAAAGTTTAAATGAATCTAGGAGCCTTCAAAAGTTAGTATCGTTCTAATCAACTTCCTTTTAAATATTTTGTGTCAGATTACATTACATTTAAGCTGAAGTAATCTTAAACTCATATCATACAATTGGTTACTTAGTATGTGTTGAGACACTTATTAAACTGTAAACACTCCATATAATAAAAAATAGAACCCCAATAGAATCTTCGACTTATATTCAAAACAACCAAATTTTCATACGTACAACATCAAAATGCCATGTGATAGAACCATCCAAATTGCGGTAGTTGCGGCAAATGACTGGATCCGTACAAACTGCGGACATACAGAAGCAGTGATGAGGTTCCTCATGCTAAGTCTAATGAATTCAAAAGCCAGCGGATGGCTCATTGAATCAATTTCCAGGAATTCTGGTCGTATTGTATGTAACAATTTTATGTTGAAAGATCCCAACCTTCTCAGGAAACACTGTCAATGTACGAATGTACACTAATGGAAACAGAAGAATGTATAAGCCAGTCCATTAAATGTACATTAATGCCTCGACTTATGCTACCCCGGCTTACGTGAATAAGAAGTTACGCAATTTTCAAATCTCGTTGATTCTTTTTTTTCGTCTCTGAAAGCGAGGCGAAATCAGTGTCAGAACTTGAATAAATTGCTAAAGTGATTGAAGATAATGTCAACCTTGCCAAGAAAATAAATGTGGAAGTGGATAGTGACGACGTCCACAAACTGCAGATTCCCACATTCAGGAGCTGACAATTGATGAGCTCAAAGAAATGCATTAGCATGAACGAGCCTTTGAAATACTGAAGTCTTTAGGCACAGTTTAATCAGAAGATAGGTTGGGAATTCGACAGAAGAACTAAGTTTTATTGAAAAGGGGTTGTAAATTTTAGAAAATACAAACTCCAAAAAAGAGCATAATTTTTTTAACAAAACAAGGAAAGCTTTGAGGAATTTTTTCGGAGAAAAAACATTACTTCTCTTTTATCTCCGGCAACAACTAAACATAATTTATATGGATTTAATTGCAAAAATTTTCCCCGACTTAAGTGAATTCGACTTATTCGGTTACCACACTAAATCCCGCATATTGCTTAAGTTCAGGATATTACTATACTTAACAAAGTACAGGAGAAATCAGGCAATACAAAAGACAGCAATCTTCCCACCATCACACTGCCAAAACCTCATTGAGCACTTCCAGCAGTAAATGTACGAGGTTATTTGTTTTCTTTAAGCAGGAAGCATACACAGAAGGAAAAGCGTGACTTGTAGGATATGCTTTCAATGCTTTAGCCAGAAACACTCAAATTCTAGTGTTGCAATGCTAAATAAAGTCATTTTTGTCGATGTAACTTCGTCATCATGGGTACCATGACCATCCATCTGTTTCAGTTTCAAATATGTATAACTGTATTCATATATTGCCCTACCCACTTAGAAACACGTTATCAAATTCATAGGTTCATTTGACACATCTTTATTACAACGATTGCTCAAATGCTAGTCTTCACACACCATTACACCCTACAACGAAATGAGTGTACAACAGTACACAAAGTGCGAAGTATCCAAAATGCTAGCACTCTTGAAGCGAAATTCAGGGCTCATCTTCATTCAAAATTTCGAAAATTGTACGTATTATCTTAGTATGAAAGAAGTAGTTTTATCCGAAGATAGCGTACTTTACAATTTCTCACTAATATTGCTTCTATTAGTGTCATTTGACGTATTCCACTTACTGTGTACTGTTTAAGTATTGTGCTGTTGAGAATCACAATAATGTAACTCAACCTTACAATTGTTTGGTACAAAATACATGGTAACTTTTTATTCAACAATTTTGGATATTTAGTGTCTATTTATTCATCTTAGTCTCATTATACGTTTATAGCAAAACATTCTTTTGTTTATTATAAAGCAAAAACAAAGAAAAATGTTTGTAATTATTTAACCCTCTCATTGTGTGTCCCGCGATTTCCACCAGTAAAATAAACGAAGCAAAGGTAGCACTACGAAGAGAAATGGTTAAGTGATAGTTTTGAATAGAGCCTACTTTGCCCATGCAAAAGCAATAACTTCGTTCGGATATAAAGTCATGGCACACTCGATATTGGTTCTGGAATATAAAAGTGCACATGCGCTATCTTTCACTCGCAATTAAGCAACCTAATGGGAGAGACGAAGATTTCGATATAGGTAAAATTGTTCAGGTTCAGTGATTAGAAACAAGGATTTCCGAAATGGCACGTACAGTGAAATGCTCTTGTGGGGACAAGTTGTTAATACCTACCAAACGTGGTGAATGGATGGTGAAACAAGTCGTCGGTCAGTGGTTTGCTAGCCTTGATGCATTGGTTCTAAAAAAACGGAGATCATTAAATACATTTCATCATGGCCAAAATATTACAAAAGCCGATATCACGAGTAACTGAAACAAAGGTGGTCCAGAGCTGTAGGCTCCGTATAAGTCTACACAACCGGCGTTTGAATCTCGTTCTTCCACTAGTGGCACATCAAAACCAACAGCGCCAACACTTGCGATGGAGCATGGGATAACACATCCGGTCAAACAGGAATTGGAGAAAGTAACTTGTTTTCACGAATCCCATTTGTGAGTCGATAACATTGACGAGGCAGTGTGAAAATGCTGATTTATGACGGAAACTGAATCCTGGATGTTTACTTGCCCGGATACAAGATGGTGGCATTGTGACATCTTTATAGAGTGTATTAAAACCCATCATTTATTTTTAATAACATCATTACGGACCAGATGACCCCTTCATAACAACAGCGTGTTGACCTTTAACAGCAGTATATAATACACCACTTCATAAGGTCTAAATTACAATGGGAGAAAGAGAGGAATATTTTGATCAATTCCATGTTATGTGTTGTCCTCTGAATTTGTTTCAGTTGGTTGCAGCTGATTTTTTTTGTTTCGTTTTAGGAAACATAATTCATGCTAACACGCAACCATTTCAATATTTCTTATATTCGGAATTGATTGATTGACTGAATATTAACGTCGCACTATTCAGCTACACGAGTGAGTTTGGCGACGGACCACGTAATTTTGAACCATGATCAAGTGACGTGAACAACACATGAGCTGGCACCTCCCTCTCCTAAATACCACGCCACATCAACGGGAGGACTTTTCAGCTCTCGACAGATTTAACGTCCATCGCTGCCCTACACACACGGAGGATATTTAGTGGTACCGGACTTGAACTCGTGGTAAGGCAAGCCTATACCACTCGGCTACAGCGGCCACCTTATTTTCGGGATAGTTGGTAGGAAAGCTGATGCCTGGTACTAGGTACAACAGATTACCTATCAGCACCATTTTAATTAGACTCGCTGTCTTATGGTGAATTTGAGAGCTGAGTTTGGACCTATTTCATATTAATTAATTAATTGAACTGTTGGACATAAAGCAATGGGTCTTCAGTGTATATATAATTATATAACGTTTCAGAGTATTTACCATGATATGGAACATATCCTCCTTGATTAATGAACCATACTTCCATTGGGTATTTTTTTATAATTTACTATTTCTAAGAAATGAGAGAGTTAATATAAAATAAAATGAAAAAGAAAAAGTGTCCGAAGCTTCTTAATGATTCTTAATCAGAGGAACTACCATTTACCGTTAATATCAGGTTGTCTAAACGGCGACTGTGAAACATTCAATGGGAATGCGTTACTTCAAGAAATGCTAAAAAGAGGAAAACACAGCCATAAAGATTGACATGGCCTAAAAGATATTTAATATTTCACATTTTTGTACTTTACTTTTTTTTCACATTTTCATTAAATCGCGAGTGAAAACGTAGTTGAAAGTTTATAAGAAATATTTCAAAATCCAGTTTTAAAGTTAAGTGAAGCAATAGAGGAACTAGACAACTATACATTAAATTTTTCTACAATTGGGTATTTTAATTTTTTCATGTTCATTTAATTTTTCCTTCTTAAATATCGATGACAATTTTTTTCGATATCGTAGTGAATTGTCATTTTGTACTTTTAAGGTGTTTTGTTTCAACTGATGAAATAAATCTCTGTATATTATTGAAAGTAAAAGAAACACATTAATGAAGTGAATTTTTATGAGTTAGGTTTTGATATAAGAATCTTGCCTTGTGCAAGAAGCGTTGTGCATGCGAATTATTATTAGCATTTTGTTATAAGTGCCGTGAATAGATGAAGGAAAATAAAGAGAAAGATGGAAAAGGGACATCAAAATACTCGTTGTTATAGAAGTATTCCAGAATTCAGAACAGCCATACCAGAAAAGATTCAAAGATAAGGGCATGGATAAAACTACTAGGAATTTACTTTTTAGGGATCGGAAGATAAGAAGTTACTATTATTATTTTTTACTTTTTAGATTCGAATAAACTTTAACCACATGCTATACTTAATTATTTTGATATTGTTTATTCAAAGTTTAAAAAACCGTAAGTTATATGAAGAGTAAATGTATAATTCCTAGTCAGGTCAGTCCCAAGTACATTAGCTAAAAATTACTAAGCAATGATATATTAAACAAAATGTGCAGAGATTCTTAAAGTAGATTTACAGTTAATAATTTTCATGAGGAGTTATACGAATTTTTTCTTTTTCAAAATGTATCTTAATTGGCGAACAATTAGAAGGTTTTCTTCATATGAATAAAGGAATAATAATAAGCTTTACTGGAATTTATATTTATATACATATTAGGTTGGGGAAAATGAAATTCATTATTTGTTCGGTTGGTGTCTGTAGAGTCGATAGCTTGAGAAGTATTGATCCGACACTTTCAAATTTATGCTCGTTGTCAAGGTGATATGTTGCATAAAAAAATTATTTTTCTGCTTTTTGTTTGGTCCATTCAGTTGTAAGTTACAGGGAGATATAAATGGAAGTCAACAAAGAGTAGAATCGGTACATTTTTTACAGTTTTTCTTTGATAAAGGCAAAATTGCTAGCCAGGTGGCTGAAATTGTGAATGTTGTTTATGATGCCGATATTGTGGTAGCTAATTACATGCAAATTTGGTTTCATCGATTCTGTTAAAGCATTTTCTATGTTTAAGATGCACATCGCACAGGCAGGCCCATAATCGAAAATGTCGATAAAATCCCAGAAACAATTGAAGTTGACCGCTATGTTAGTAGTCGTAGCACAGATCAGGAACTAATTATCAATTATAAAACAGTTTTAAACCATTTGAGCAAAGATGGAATTCAAAAAGAAACACTATGTTTGGGGGCAACACCAATTAACACCAAAAAACATGATGGATCGAATTATCATCTGCGAAGCCTTTGCCAAACGGAATGAAATTGACCCATTTCTTAAATGGATGGTGAATGGGGATGAAAAATGGGTAACGTGCGACAAAATTGCGCGAAACCGATCGTGGTCGAAGCGCGGTGAAGCAGTTCAAAATAACGACCAGGAAGGTTATATTGTGTACTGGTGCGACTGAAAAAGAATAATTTATTATGAGCTGCTACCGTATGGCTAAACACTAAATTCTGATCTCTATTGTCAACACTGGACTGTTTGAAGCTAGCGATTGACCAGAAACGGCCAGAATTGGCCAACAGAAGAGGTGTTGTGTTCCATCAGGACAACACCAGGCCATACACGTCTGTAGTGACTCGCCAAAAACTCTGAGGGTTTGTTTGGGAAGTTTTAATGCCTCCACCATATAGTCCGGACCTGGTTCCAATCGATTACCACCTTTTTCTCGCATTGCAAAGCCTCCTGAGTGATAAGAAATTAGGATCAAGAGAAGATTGTGAAAATCTATTAGTAGAGTTTTTTGCCAATAAGAGAGAGAACCAAGACTTCTATGCGAGAGGCATTATGTAGCTACCTTTAAGTTGGTAACACATTAATTATATAACAAAACGGTGCTTAGTTGACCAAAATTGGACAATCCGAAAGATGCCAAATAAAGTCTTGAATTCCATGCAGAAATAATGGATTTCTTTTTTTCCCCAACTTAATATATTTATGATTTAAAAATTTTACACCATATTACATAGCAGGACCAATTGAAAATCCTTAAGACATTTACACAAACAGTAATGCATTGGTTACGCATGGAAAATGAAATAGAATCTTTCAAAGACGAAGCATCATTTTCGGCAAATTTTTCCGAAAAATCGAAGCGGAAAAGAATATCAATAAGAAACTACATTCGAAAAACCAATCATAAACGAAAACTTCGATTCGGGGATCTGAAGTGAAAAGAAGATAGACAAAAAATAGTCTTGTCTTTTCAATTCGTCACGACTCTACATTTCTGAGTTTTCGCGCTCAAAACTGAATGAAAAACAGCAAATAAAGTAGCTTCATGGAGTTCTGGAATATCTCAAAAGATTGAATGTAAATGACACACTCGACATGTGTATAAGAAGAAACCTTTCAATCGCAGAGGTAATATTTATTTTTCTTCAGGAAGACCTCATTCTGATTGTATGAACGGAGTACTAGTTTGAAAGCTCTTGAGTTTGAAGTAAATAAATAAACATTTTGAAGAATACGATACAAGGAGCTTTCGGGAACCTTAATGATTGATTTAAAGTATTTCAAACACCCGTGATAGTATATTGAAATTCAAGATTTCCAACTAATGGAGCTCTTTGAAGTTGTATGCGCATTTTAAAATTCCAAAAGCAGGGATCTTTGAATTTGAAAAGATGCAGAATAAGCACAATATTTATCAAATATATGAATGCTTTATGAAATTAAATAATTTAACGATTTTTCAAACCGAAGGAAACTGTTTAAATTATGTAATGGAAGTATTTTTATGATTATGTATTAAGATGTCTTTCAACATTGCTTGTTATTTAATACTAATTGTGTATGAAGATTTCACAAAATTTCTTCAAAAGAAATATTTAATGGATAGCTTATGTATACAGCAAAGATAACGTTTGGGGATAATATATTTTGTAAGACATATCTATTAAATGATATTCCTATTTCCTTTATAATTTGATTCCGAAACTTAAACAGTTATACAATACAAAATGCGAATTTAGAATATAGAATAAAATGCCTTTTATGCTATAATCGTTTTGAATTTTTTTTATTTAAATTTAGATGGATTTTTATGTTTGAAAATACCATAAACATTATCCTTGAGGCAAAAACAAAACGTTAATTGTAGAAATATAAAATAAATAGTACACTCTCTTGATTTTCACAACATCATTTGTTTAATTCATCGATTTGATTTAATATGTTAATTCCTGGTGAAAGTATTGAATTTATTTCCTAGTTCAGTACCCTATTTAAGGTGATAAAAAGTTCACAAACAAAATCAAGAGATTTTTTTCTTTAATTTTGATCCAAGAAAGAGCACATTCTTATACTAGCATTAGATATTTATTTTATCTTCTAACAACTAAAGTATCTGCTTTAAGGAAACACTTAATATCACATAGGTAAACAAGGAATTTTGGTAAGCTCTTGACATGTTTTTGATTGAATTATTATTTATTTAAATCAATATTTTTATGTTAGAAACTCATATGCATATTTAAACGTATGTAACGCGCATTCAAAATTTATAAAGTGTTTGTTTTGATCATCGCAAAAAAAAGAGTCACAACAAAGAGCGGATGTTTTGCTTGAGGTTAATTCATCATTTCAAGAAATATAATCCAAATTAATTTCAAATTTGTAATTAAATACATATAAAATATCAGATTCAAATAATGAAAAAAATACCCAGATAAAGATAATACTTTTTTTTGCTCTTTATTATTAAAATACCTTTAAAATGTGCTTATAGATTTATTAATATGTTACAGAATTCCTTATTTAGATTTAATTTTGGAATTGAATCATGAATTTCTTTTCTTTTTATATAATTCTATTGTTTAAAAAATAACATTGATTACTTCCATAAGTTTTAGCATTAAATTAAGATTTTGTTTGTACATCGTTGTCTTGAAGAACGGGATAAACACATTTACTGTATAATAAGACTATATTGGCGAAAACTTATAAAAGAAGCAGGACTCAAAACACAAATTTCCCTTTCATAATTAAAACATTACAATTTTAATATTGCATCTAGATCTTACTATCCGATATGCAATAGCACACTTTACGATACTACACATAATTTGAATGTGTCTGAGTCAATAAAAGTGTTTCTAATAAAATGTATTTCATATTTTGCCTCATGTATTTCGATGCTAAATCGGCATAATTAAGTGTAATATCGAAAACATGCATATTTATGGAATTTGTGTATAAACAAATAATTGTAACACAAAGTAAGGTAACAATAATAATTAGAGTTAGTTAAAAATATTTACATATTATCTATTGACTAGTGTAGAATATTTAATTGGTTTTGATAGAGAGAGAGATGATATTATCAGTTATAATCTTAAAAATACATTTAAATTAAATTCTGAGTTCGAATTGATCCCATCTAAGCAAATAGTGCACTACATAATATTAATAGCAACGCAAAATTGAAGCGTTATCCATAATGAACGAAACTGAGCATGATTATAACATACTTTATAACATGCATATGATAAACCTTTGGCGCCCTGTGACTGAAGAACTGGACATTCAGACATTTGCAACAAAACATCCAGATGATATTGTAACGTCGCCTCATTAGACAAACACTTAACAACTATATTTGTCAATTTTGAAGCACATAGGTTAGTAGAATGACATGATGGGTCATTGTTTTCTTCAAAAAATACCTGGTTTTCTTTGCTTACGTCTGGGGTTAAAAAGATGTTGAGTCGGATTCTGCAAAAAACTTTCATGTAAGCACATATCTTCCCTCCCCAGACACTCAGATGACTTTTAATCACAACGACTCACAGAATAAAAACTCTAGTTGGATAAGCTTTCCAAAATTTCATTCCCTCGCACGTATGGACCACGAATTACTTGAATTATTAGAAGCTTGTCTGTTGAGAGAAAAACATACCAATGATGGTATTACGAGTACCAAGGAGACAGTTCAATTGATAGACTCTCCATACGTAGTTGATCTCAGTCACATTGTACAATGGTCCCAAAGTACTAATGAAATTCTCAACAAATCGAAGAATGGTGGTGAAGAGACTCACGACGTTTGCCAGTTAGAAATTGTTGGAGGCGTACCAGAAGTCCAACCAGTGGTTTTAAAGGGTCGGTTCGGAAGATGACGAGGATCTTCAGCATTAAGCCTTTTTCTTCTTCTAGCAACACACGCGAAAGTGGTTGTTGGGCAACTACGCTCGAAGGGATCAAGAAAAAGTAATTGTGATGTCCTCTTCATGACAAAGTCTGCGGGACAGCAAAGATAATCACTCCAGTGATTTATCTTTGTCGATATAAAGGAAAGGGATTACGGTGACAGCCGCACTCGGGAGACGATCAACTGTAAATCTACAAACATTGTTCCGGATTTCAACTTTTCTTCAGCGCATGGCCGGTAAGATTAGAATAATTAACACCTGATTAAACTTTTTAAAAAATTAAGTTGGAAAAATTGCATTTTTGCCAGAAGCTGTATAATTTTTCTCGTTACTAAAAAAGAAAGAAAATTTGAAGGCTCATGAAGCTACAATATATTAAAAAAGAATAAGGCATTATTTCCATGGAGATGTGGCGCTTTTACCTAAATGGATTGTTCCAGTACCTCACGGACAGATTCTCCAACAGCATGAACAGATGCCACCATTTGAGAAAAAACGCGCTGTAGTATTAAAAGAAGAAGTGCGATCAATTCGCAGGACTTTACAACATTTGAATTAAACAGGTGATAGCATTCTACGATATTGACATGAATGGGTGAACTATGGCCTTACAAAAAGTAAAGAATGTATCCGTCGACCGAAAGTGACGACGGAAAGCAAGAATACACTGATCATCTGATTGGAGCACACCGTCTCTGATCCATTCTTATCCAATTCCTGGTGTGTAAACGGTACACCAGTGAATGCAACGTCTATTGGTAAAAGAGTCAGTGAATGGGGAAGAATGCCAGGGCCATTGCATCTAATACTCCTCACAGTTGTCTATTGCACTGCCATAAGTGTTTATAGAGAGTTTTATATGATGCACTGCAGATGTTCGTAAATGAAACACGATTTATAAAATACGATGGATTATGGCGTTCACAAATATTTAAAATATAAACTTAAAAAAGAAATAATAAAAGGTGATTGTGTGAAATTCATGGTAGCCTTTTTACCCACGTCAGTTATTACCAAATCTCATTCATATTCTGCTGAATGTTACAGTTGGCCGGTAAAAGGCGCATACAGATGCCAACGGCAAATAATAAACATTATAACAACGTATAAATTTTAAAGTAAAATTAAAAATACATAATTATTGTATTCTTCCCCCCCAAAAAATAATTACAAACAAATAATATCTAAATTAATAAATTTAAAATTACAATTTTCCCCTTGTGTGCAGTTTCCTTGTATGGTATTCCGAATCCTGGAGGGATTTGATTAATAATTACTCAGCGTTATGTGCGGGTACGAAAATTTAATTCCTCTCCAATACTTCATCATCGAAAGTCAGATGCAAATGATTTTATAACGCCATATTTGCTAAAGACCCTTACATAGATTCATCTCATGTGGGTAATTCAAATTCGTTGTGCTATCGAGGGGTTGACAGGTAAATAGTTGAAATCATTATACGAGCTAATCTACCAATACTTAAGAGATTATTATTGCATAAAAGCTAGTTTAATATATAATATATTATCATAACTCTATGATACTTGTTAAAGGAAAGAAGAAGAAATTTATTTATGTTATTAAAGATGTTATTTTATTTAAAATAACATTAAAAATATCAATTAAAGTTATATTTAGCTGCCATATATTTAATTATTCATGGAATATGCATTTGTTCCTCATTATACAACTAAGCACAGAGAGGAAAATTCATAAATATAATTCAGAAAAAATTTAAAGCTTAATTTAAATTTGATTCGTTATTCTTTAAGGTACCCGACTACGTTCAGAACCGTGATTTTAAAAAAGCGCATAAATGGATAATTTTCATGATAATTAGTATCACTTAGATTAGAATGCATGCAAAAAATGTTTTAAGGACATTTAGAGAAAAAAAAATTACTTAAATATACTATTTTGGCAAAAAATTAACTTAGAATAATGTTTTTTCCAAATGTTCTCCTTTTGTGAAAAATGGTTCTATAATAATAATACTTTGCCTGTTTATAGCACAGACCTCTCTACAGAGGCTCAATTAGAATTTTTGAAAAATTCACATTTTTTTCAGAGTTACCTCCAATTGAAATAATTATTGGCGTTTTCTTTCTTAAGATATCTCCAATCTGTTGTCGTAATATATGAAAAAAACCACTTCTGAGTTATATATTTCAAAAATTCTAGTTGATCCTCTGTAGATACTATAATAGTATTATAAAATCAATATTATTATTAATCAAAATATTATTATAATAGAAGCATTTTTCTCAAAAGGAGAACATTTGGAAAAAAGATTATCCTAAGTTAATTTTTTTGCAAAAATATTATATTTAAATAATTTTTTTTTGTCAAAATGTCCTTAAAACAGTTTTATGAATGTATTCTAATCTGATTGACACTAAATATCATGAAAATTATCCATTTATGTGCTTTTGAAAATCGCGGATCCGAACGTAGTCGGATACCTTATGATATTATATTAAAAAACAAGAACTTAGGAATACATATCAAAAGGAAAAATCTATGGACAAAGTAAGAGTAGCAAATAAAAACTAATGCAATTGTTAAATATACATTAAAAATGATATTACCTGCCAAAATACTTATACTAAAAATAATAGGAAAATATATGGGACATTTAGGTTACTTTTTGTGTTGTTTCGTACTTAGAAACATAAAATGAATTTCAAAATGTTTGAAACACAAACTTTTTCTATATCTATATGTAAAAATACTAAAAATACAATCGAGCCATTAACAATTTTTAAATTTTCTTAATCTCTTGATATGTATGCAATTTTTAAAATTTTTAGTTATTTTGAGGAATTTTCCTGTCTTATATTATTCTTTACAGAAATTAGGAAATTGAAAACAGGGCTCTTTGTTTACTATTGATAATATTTCTTGAATCATGACTAAGAAGAAGCCTGTTATTTTCTTAAAATAGTTCGACGAAGATTTAGAAAAAATAACTGGGACACTCTGACCAAAATCGATTCTAATTTTAGTCATACATATATAAAACGTTATTTACAAAAATATTTAAGACTATATATATCCTAAGCAAAAAGATAAAGCTTAAAAGAAATTTAAAAGCATATTTAAAGTATGAAACGTATTTAAAGTCCCTTAAAATTTCTGTTCGATGGTGGAACATTAAATTATTCTTTTAAGTGAATTTTTCACGGGAAAAACTGAAAAAAATAAATATTTTTGTAAATTTGTGTAGTTATTCCTTTAAATCAAGTATTCATATTCTTGTTAATGTGTGTAGGTATTCCTTTAAATAATCAAATATGCAAATTATGAAATATTGTAACACTAATGAATGCTAACCGCAGATATATCTCACTAGATATATAGGTGTAGCTATACATGTATATATATATATATATACATAAGGATAATTAAAATAGATTAAACATTAAATTCCCTATCTACCATTTGACTCATCTTTCTCAGTTCACACCTTCAAGTATCAAACTAATCACCCATTTATTTCTTCCGAACTTATGTCCTATCCAATAAACATGTCTAATTCCAGATCATTAAATTAAATAATCAGCATTAACTTTCAAATACCCTCTTTAAATCCGCGACACTTACCACATGTTTTTTAAGTGTTATCCATTTTAAACGATAATCGTGGCATCCTTTTTACTCCCTGATCTTAGCGTCAGAGCAGATGTAGAAATGATCGAATAAAGGTCTTCCTTTTAAAACTCTAACACCTGATTCTGTCTTCAAAATCATGACATTTATATATGTATATATATATACATATATATATATACATATATATATATGCATATACGTATATATATACATATATATATACATATATATGCTGCATATATAATATATAAATATAAATATACATACATATATATGCATATATATATATACATATATACATACATATATATGTATATATATATACATACATATATATATATATATATATATATATATATATATATATATATATATATATATATATATATATATATATATACTTAACATTTATATATTGTGCATGTAACATTGCGAAAAACAGGTTGCAAATAAAAATGGTACATTAATTTACGTTTTTGGTGCTGCCCTTTGCCTGAAAAACGAATAAGGCCAATAATGAACTTTTATAATTGATTGGATGACAATTAACGTGCTCGTTTATTCGTGATACATGACATTAGTTGGTCATTCTGAATAATAGTCTGTCAACTGCACCTTGCAGAAAGGCTTTAAAAAAACCGATGATAGCATTGCTTTCTGCAAAGAACTTAATGTATAATAAAAGTTTTTGAGCGCTTAAGTGTATGGAAGCAAGGCAAAATCGGAGAATTCAGCCACAACTCCGAACTGCTGAAACAGCATCATTTTACCCATGACCATTGTAGTTTAGCCCTTTCAATACCTCCAATAGTACCTTCCACCACATTGGAGGTTACGATTACCATTTCCTTAAAAGCATATGTTTCCATTCTTACTCCTTTGGAAAAATTGCTTAGAATGGTCGCGCATTTGGTGATTATGACTTATTACAAATTGGCATCAAGGGTCAGGAGTGATTTCCGGTTCACTTAAAGAATACATGTACATCGAATACGTAGATAGCCCATGTCTATTGATAATGGCTCTCATTTATTTTACCAACTACTATAAGCCAGTGATTCTCAAACTGTGGGGCACGTCCCCTAGGGGGGGACGTGATAACCCTGCAAGGAAGGGGGCGCATTTCGAAAAGTCGAAAATAAAACATTTAAAAAATTATCAATTTACTAAAAGGAAGCAAAACAAAATATATTCTGACATAACAAGAAACAAAATACACATTTACTCTGATATACTATACGTATAAATGTATCAGGAGGGCACAATATATTTCATATTAGGTATCAATACTAAGTTAAGAACAAGTTTAATATTTACTATTGATTTTTCCATTGACTTATATATATTATGTACAAAATTGAATACTTATATTGATAATGGTTTATAATTAATGGTTTATAATGCATGGTTTATAATTAAGATCGTATCGTAGCTTTAGCGTCTTAAAGCATTATATATTATTATTGCATTCTATACATTGTTTTTGTAGGGGGGGGGGCGATGAAATCTATGATTGTAAATTGGGTCGCGAATATCGAAAGTTTGAGAAGCACTGTTATAAGCTATTGCTTTACATTATACACTCTTGTATAATGGAATTAATTTCCATCCTTGAGGACAGAAATTTGTTTCGGGTTATCTAACGTGTAAATTTAGTAGATGAGCGATGTGTTAAGAACATCCTGTGACAGATATGCTACACTTTAAAACATTTAATCATGTGAAAAACTTAAATGAGATAAAGCCAGACCTCATCAATTGAAATAGATGTACTCCGTTCGTGTTGTTGATATACAGTATTGGCTTGTAAGAAATAATATTCCGCATTCCTCATTGTATGTGAAATCATAAACTACTAGATTCAGATATCCAAACTATTGCAGATCTGTAAAACCTGATAAATACCTGGCAGAACGTATCGCACAGTGAATTTAGGTACCTGTGTTACGTTTACCTCGGAATACGCATCATTGCTGGAGTGACCAATTATTTATTTTAACATACAATATTTTTCACTATTTGTTTGTTCTACGATTAAGAATTACGATTAATTTATCTGTTTGTACATGTGGTTTACTTACAAATACTTTCAATAAGATCAGTCACATTTTTCATAATGTATCAATTTTTGTTGAAAAACTACATCTTTAATGTCCTGTCATCCCAAATTTCAAGATTTGTTTTTTAAAAAAATTCCCCTTTGATGTTTTAAATATTTGTTCTTAACAAAATATAACTTACTCTCTAACATTATTCATAAATATTTTCCACTTACGCGTTAAGATAGAATATTCTAATATCTGATTGATGGAAATAATCTGCAGCGGGAATTCAAAATAGATTCCAGAATGAAATTGAATAACTTTCTTAATGATTTAGAGCATGTTCTTTACTCTTTCATTTCTGCTGCGAATGAAAGAAACTCAACTTGTATATGTACTTCGCAAGTCTTAAAAAAACGTTTTTGAGCTCCGCTGATATTATGATTGTAATTTGGACGTAGAAGAAATATTCTGTAACGATTTTTCATCAACGAAAAGAAACAGGAGTAGAATATATTCTAAAGAATTACTGGAGGCAATTTTTGAGAACTCCTGACTCAAGGCAATACTTAAAGGAGAAAAATGACGTCATAAAGGTAGTGAAAATTTCAACACAGTTCTTAAGGGTCACTAATAGCATGTGATTCTAGAAACCATATTCCTTTTTTCTATTACTTTCCTTATATATAACAAAAAATAAATAATAATTGACATATCTTAAAGAAATATTTAAACGATATTTCGAAAGCTAAAGAGCTAGCTAAATGTCAGGATATTTTTATGCCTCTTTCCATGATATATTTTCTTGAAAATTTTGAAGTGTAATTTTTCTTAGTATGGTAATATATCTAAATGCTATTGATAAGAGTTCTTAATGTTCAGTTCAACTAAGAATATAGTTAGTTAAGGATAGTTTGAAGTGTTTCAAATGGTGAAAATTAAACATTCACTTAAAAACAAAGTGTAGAAAATTCTTTGGAAATAGCTTTGAAAGAAATATTTTCTTTTTAAAATTATGATTAACGTTACAAATGAAAAGTTGTGTGGAAAGTTGTTTATTTCGTTTATTTGAACTATGGTAATTTATTTGCTTATATCATTGTTTACTTGGTTTTACCATTTTATACTGGAATAAATAGAGTGAGTTTCAAAACTAACTATATACTGTAAAATAAAGAAATTTAAATTCATTTAGTAATTAGAAATAAAAAATAATCAACCCGTAAAATTAGAAAAAAATATGGCACATTTTGATTAAAGTAGTAGATATTTAACTTATTCGTGTTCTTTTTAATTTAATGCAATCTGCCAAATGGTGACATATAGTTATGGACGCTCTTGAAGATGTTTTTGACTCAACTAATTCTGTGCATACTGTACTTCGGCATACATATCTTACAAATTCAACAGAATGGCCTGGAACGTCCCATGTATGTTGTACGGGAGGCTGATCTGCTGCAATGCAAGATCTTGATATGGCAATAGTAAAAGCCCGAACATTGCTTAGTTGAAACAAGGAGTGGGATAGGCATTCAACAAAAAGAATGATCTCGATTAAATAACCTTACTAATGTACCTTTAGCGCATTAAACGGGCTCTTACGAAGGTTAATAGTGATTGAGCATTATACAAAACCCCATCCCATATAATTGCATCCTGCTCATTACTCCATATCATTACATGGGACTAATAGTATCTAAAATAACATTTTCTCAACATAGGGAGAAGACCCTCATTCTCACCTCGACAAAACATGACAATCATAACTAAAATGATCAACCGTCATTGCACATGATTCCATTATGTTTCTTCACGGCTACATCCATCACACTCCATGGTGATAGTAAGTAAGTGAACATTAACGTCACTCTACTCAACTACAAGAGGGCTTTTAGAGACAGACCTCGTAATTTTGAACCATTGTCAAGTGACGAGTACGACACCTCAGCTGATACCCCTTCTCCTAACTATCACACCACATCAACGGGAGGACGTTTGAGCTCTCGACAGATTTAACGTACATCTCTCTCCTACACGACGGATTTTCAGAGGCACTAGATTAGATAGAACTCATGACATGCCTGCTACGAGTCCATTACCTTGGTCACTACTCTATGGCGATGCCATTGTAGTATCTGTTATGATTTCTCCACAAGTAATGTAAAGCATGTAACCGTTTTCTGATGGCGCATGTACTTTCATGATGATACAAAGATGATATCACTATTCGTATATTGTCCTGAATTTCGGCATTTGGAGTGCTTTGCACATGCAGGATAACTCTCCCATTTTCTTTACATGTAGCCCGTGTAGTTATTTTTAAAGCTACTGATCGGGGGTAATAATTTCCTGTTACCAACTCCAGCAACAGCGTGAAACACACATCCTCGCAAAAGACGGGCCATTCCACTGAATTACCGATAAAACTAACATTTTAAGGTATTTGACTACATGCGACAACTTTTTGAAGTTAACTTCTAATGGTACGGTAGGGAGAAATTACCGTTACTCGTGACGCGTTTCCAGTTATGGTTAGCGATGAATGTAATGTAGAAATGAATAAAGTTCCGAATTTTCCCCTCGTTTTAAAACACGCCATCTATATCATACAATCTATCTCAGACAAAACATAATTAAATGAATTGGAAAGATCATTCTTTTCGCCAAGATATGGTATATCTTTTTTTAACAAAATGATTTTTTTTAAAATGAGTGAAAAATGATGCACTTTTATAAAAATTGTTTCTAAATCATTCCCTTTAAGTTTCCTTTCGAGAATGAATTGATATTTTATTCTAAACAAGATCATGTTTTCTCTTTTAGAATCAGTTATAAAAATAAAAAAATGACGAATTTTTTTTTGCGATTTTTCATAAAAGACTCAAAATTTTAAGTAAATATTTAATAACTTCATTATTTATAAAAATAATCTAACGAAACTTTTTTCCATATGTAGAATAGTATTATCCGTAATCTGTTTAAAGATTGAAAAATATAGATTAGAAATTAAGGCTTTTAAAATTTCTTTTGTATTTTTCGTCTATTAGCCCTGAGCTAGCACCCACCCCCTCTCATCATTCAACAGCAGCTTTAACACGTCTTTCCTCTTTTAGCTTTGCGATACATACTTTGTTTTGTTTTTACGTTGCCTAGAAGTCAAAATATAATCCATTTTATGAATTAAAAAAAAATTTGGAAGTGAGTCTTTAATCTACCCGAAGTAGGCATTTAAATGGTTCAAAATCTGTCAAAAATTAGTTTAAGGTGAGTTTGTTGGACATACAGTTTTAAGGCTACACATTACCCTAAAAGTTTCATTTTTACCGAAATTTTTTTTGCATGTTTTGGTGGCCCTTATCATTGAGATGCTAGCCACGAAATTTCAGATCTGTTAGAAAATAAGTTTTTAAGATATTTGAAGTTTTATGAGCTATGGTTTTGGTTTCGGTTTCCTTTTAAAGCATTTTTTCACACTTAAGTTGAATTAAATAAAAACAATTTTGAGCTTATAGTTTAAAATGGTTATTAATTCCAATTTTCATTACTAAAATCATTTCTGCTTGATTATGTTTTGAGTTTTTATATTTCTCATAATTAATTAATAAAGATTCATTTCATGGCCAATTGTTGCTTTAAAAATGGTTTATATAACTTAAAAGCTTTATCATTAATTTTCCTGTAGAGAAAATACCATGGCAATTGCTTTCTGGGTTTCTGTGAGAAAAAATATTTCGAAGAGATGGAATACTACTAAAATGATGTATCTAAAAATCAGTCCTCAGCAGATTTTGCAATTAGACTTCCGAATACAAGTATTCTGAATTCAAATGCTGCAGACATAACTGAATATTTCCTTGCTGTACCAAACCACATTATACTAAACATATTGTAGTACTATATTTTAGTATTTTATAGTCGTACGGCAAGAGGCAAAATTTCCTAAAAAAATTGCCTCAATTTAAAACTGAAAAAAATTAAATTTTATGAGCAAACCTGACTATTTTTAGCTTAAGTTAGTATCATTATTATTTTGTACATAAATGCTTCGTGTTTCAAAATTTTCATGAAATATTGGGTTAAGATAAAGCTGAATAAACTGGTGCTTAAACAAATGCTATCAATATTATGCAAAAATATATTATGAATTAAAAATATAATTTTCAGTCATATTTAATAAAAATAGTGTTTTAATGTAGAACATACTTTGGAAAATAACATATTAAAAAATTAGAGTTTTACGGGCGTTATAAGTTTTTGTTTTATGACTTTACAAACTTTAAATGCGTTTTTCTCAGACTTTTCATTTTGAAGGTATAAGTATTTTCTAATCCCTAAGGCTTTTTTCCTGTTCAAGATAGAGCCTTGAATTTTTTTGTATCTATTCCCAAATGTATGTTGTATAAAAGTTAGCATGAAATTAGGGCTGAGAACTCTGGTTATTTTTCTAAAAATGCTAAAGTTGATATTTTAAAAAAATTCCGTGTTCTTTCCAGGTTTTTCTAGAAAAATAACTATTAAAAATTAACAAGGGAATAGATTTTCAAATCTATACTAAATAGTGTTTGTAATAATCTAAGAATCATAAATAACTTAAAATTACTAAAACATTTTAGAAATTGAGTATTTTATAAGAGTTTGAAAAAACTTCAAAAATTCCTAGTTTTTTAAAATTGTAAAATAATGTTTGGTCAATCTGACTTTTTGCTTACAGAATCAGCTTAATAATATAATCTAAAAATAAAACATCAATTATTTTTACTGTAACTGTTTCCATTTTTTTTAAAAAGGGTACCGTGTAACTTTAAAATTCTTTTAAGGAAATAATACAAACAATCTATTGTTTTAAAATTTAGTGGCAACACAACATTTCTTCTAATAGTTTGGCAATAAAAGATTGTGTTTACTAAATGTTCCATCGAATGGAATTTCTAAATTCAGTTTAAGAAGTGAGTTTTTAAATCATATATAATTTAAATAACTTTCATTGAACAAACTACAAATTATCAATGAAGATTTGATTAATTTCATAACGAACAGACATGGTTTATCAATTTTTACTTTTAATTGCCAATATCTTACAGATCACGCTGTAGACTTGCAAGATTCAGTAATAAGAAATTCAAATATTTTAGTTTCATCAGAAACTTGGCTGGTCAATCAAAAAGTGATATATCTATTCCAAATTTCATCTGCATTGGGATGAATAAACGACCAAATATACGAGAGCAGGAGGAGTTGCGATATATCGAAATTCTAGCTATGCAGTTAACTCCATCCATGGAATGTTCTGTCGGTCAATCCGATATTTATGGGATCATACAATCTTCAGTGGAGGATTTGTGCTTGGCTGAATGCGTAATGAATAATGAACAAAACATAATAATTGTAGCAGTATATATTACTCCGAACAAAAAGTTCGATGACATTATCGAGTTCCTTCATATAGATCATTATTACCATACACATCAAGAGGTTCTACTTTCATTAATAAAAATTATGATAAAATACCTATGATTTTAAGTGGATATTTTAAGGTCAATTTTGCTTTAGACAAATCTCTACAATTGATTGAATTTTTAAAAGACAATTTCACCTTATCTTTACAAAACAACAGAATAATATCAACGACAAAATCAAATACTACGATTGATGCTGTCTTTGAGAGATCCTTAAGCGATATTGAGTGCAAAACCTACATTTCTTACTTTAGTTACCACAAGCCTTTTATAACAAAAGTATGTACTGAAGTACCCATAAGCATAATGGAAATAGACTAATAATGATGATACTTTTATCAAAATACATACAGTAAAATTTTTTAGTATTATGTATTGAAAATGAAAATTTTGTCTATACTTTTACCTTTTCCATCATAATTATTTTTTTTAAAAATACAGTTTGAAAAAGAATGATAATAATAAATCTGTTAATTATATATAAGATTACTTCAAAATAAAACTTTTTTATACAACTCAATACATATAAGCCAAAGAAGTTAACTTCTAACGCGTGTTCACACTGATACACGCTTTCTTTTTTTTTTAAAAAAAATGGAGATAAGGAGATTTTTTGTGATTTTTAGATGTATTTAGTATATTTTAAGAAAAAATTTCTAAAACAGAAAACAAAACAAATTTTATTACTATTAAAATGTGAAAAAACTGGTAAAAATGTACAAAAAATTACACAAACGGGGCCCACTCTATGCAAAATTTTTATGAACAGATTCTAATTTTTTTAATTTTGATGTGTCATTTTGTTATTCATGTTTGAATGACCTTCAGGATAAGAGATATTTTAAATTTTACAAAGACTAGAGCACTTTATTTTAATGACTACATACAATTGCTTAAAAACAGTGATTATATTCACATTAAGGACTGTAAATTTTGAAATAAAACATTGATTGATAAATCTGATAATTAAAACACTTTTACTGTTATACAGAATATACACAAAAAAATTCAGCAAATTATTTTAAAAATCTTTTGTCCAATCGCTGACCCCGTTTGAGTTTTTCGAAAAAAACACATTTCGCGTAAAGCGCATTTTAAAGTTTGACATCTTGTGTAAAATTATGGCATCTGTTTTTACTGAAACATTTGTAGTTTTTGTACTAGTGATTCAAAAATAAAAAAATTGGTATTTTTATAAAGCTAATAAAATAGCCTATAAAATAAAATCATAAAAAATTGTGAAATTTTGAAAAAATCTTGATTTTAGGATAGTCGGATACCTTAAAAGCATCAAGCTGAAAAATGTGGTTGTCGTCTTCTTCTAAAGTATAACTCCTAGCTTCAAAGAGATTACTTAAACCCAAGCAAACGAGTTAGAATTAGAATACATTAGAACGTTATTTATCCGAACGTTTATTATCCGGAGCGTCAAATATCCGGAACAGTTTTTTTTGTCAACTATTTGTACTGTTTATGAAAATGCATGGAATAAGCTGTGGTCAGATTTAGAAGGCAAAAACGATTTAAATAACGACCACAGGGATGAGATTACGGACTTCATCCACTCAATCCCAGGATTTCAAGAATGAGACGAAGAAGATGTAAAAACACTGGATGACATGCTATGTAAAAGACTGTGGATATCAAATGCTAAATGATGACTAGATTGTGACTTTCGTTCCAGCAGAATCCGATCCTGTCAACGATGAAACGGATAAAGATGAGGACAACAACAATAACGAAAGTAGCAAGTGTCCATCAAATGCTAACGCGTTTCTGCATTTGAGACAGCTATAGAGTGGTACGCACAGAAATCAGAGTGGACTCCTACTCAACTACTGCTGCTCAAGAGAATAAGAGACCTTGCAGCGAAAAAATGAAGGTGTACTATGGTACAGTGAAAAATAAGTGATTTTTTTCACAATAAAGGTAAAATAGTGACATTTTGCACATGTTTTGCTTTTTCTTCAAACACGTTTTCCACATGTAATTATTTCCAACGCATGGATCACATTCGGTTTTCAGTTATCCGAGCAATCGCGTATCGGAACGGTGTCCGCTCCCAATGGATTTGGATAAACGACGCTCTACTGTACTGTGTTTTGGGGGAATCTCTTCAAAAATACATTTATACATATATATTTGATTGTTAAAACTGTTCATGCTGAAACTATACATTCAACTTACGTATAACTTGCTCTTTGTAATAGTTATTTTTACTTTCAATTAATCAAAAACAATTTCTGCATCAATTACTACTATGAGCTTCAATTTTTCCAATGCTTCATTAAGTAGTTCTTATCGTTCAAATGCTACTTACATTATTTTGAGAGGGACTTAAACTGCGATAACTTAATCGACAAAGGATATTTATTTTAATTCCTGCTAGCCTTCCCATTATACATTAGCATTTTATTCTGCTGAGAACTCGTTTCAGAATACTTCACGCTCAACAATCCGCTTATGTCTTAAATAATACTAAATTTGTCCGCATTAGTTATGCTTATAATCATGTCATAATATATAATTGAAGAGGCTTTATTGGGTTTAAATGAAATTTGGAATATAAAATATACAATGGTATTAGTTACTTTATATTTTTGTAAATAATTGCAATCCAAAACAAAGCAATTGTTTTTAAAAGTATTTTAATGACATTAATTGTTTGATTCATTTGTACAACATTTTAGTTCCTTTCAGCAATTAAATATTGAGTTCAGCAGCTCTACAAATTTTAAAAAACTAAAAGGATGTATTTCCTTATTAATTTGTTGAAAAAATTAACAATGGAAGGAAAAGGGATGTGGAAGGGGTAAAGTGAAAAAAGAGGAAGGTTCTCTTTTCTCTTCTACAGAAGAAAGAAAAAGCTCAATATAGGAGTGAGTGAGTGATTATTAACGTCGCTCGATTTAGCTACTCGAGGGCTTTTGGTGACGAACCTCATAATTTTTAACCATAGCGAAGTGACGAGGACGACACCTGAGCTGACATAGCCTCTCTTAACTTCCACGCCATATCAACGGGAGGACGTTTGAGCTCTCGATAGATTTAACGTGCATCGCGCCTTTACCCGTCGAGTTTTCAACAGTGCTAAGCTCGCGCTCATGACACGTCGGACACGAGTCCGTTACCTTGACCACAAGGCTACCACGACCTCACTCAATTTTAGAAGAAGCCACTTAATACATTTTTATAGAAGTTTTTAGATTGAAATGCCTGTGTTTTGAAATAATTTCATAACTGTCACTTAAAAGTTACGTGAGTCGCTTCCACCGTTTTTCTGGTACCACAGTTTTACACGTATGCACGCGTATGCGGTGTATTGAGAGGGAAGGAGAAGACAATGCAGAAATAAACGAATATTTCTCAAAAATAGGTAAATTCTTCGAAAACGCTCTGTTGATGTCATTTGATTACATTCACTCAAAGTATCGGTTGAGCGAGACGCATATATACGCAAATGGCAGTTGATGACTTAAAGTATACTAACTTTTGTTTTTTTAGTCTGAAATAAAGGAATAAATATTCAATAAATAAATTTCAAAAAACTACTTCAAATGAGAAATAAATAATAAATGAAAATTGAAGAGATCGACTACTTAATATGCATTCCCCTGATCGAATTTGAACCGCAGCATATTTAATTAATCTGTATACGATTTTGTAAAGCAAACAGTGTTAAAAATAACTATAGTTTCTTCTAATATTACCTCAATTGTATGAATTATTTTCTTATAAAGAAATTTTTCATTAGTATAAAATATATATTTTTAAAAAATAAGCTTATTTTTGGTGAAAGCATAAATTGCAAAACAAAATTATATAAGCTGACCATATTAACGGTAGCTAAAGCAATTGCCCTTTTGTGGCTAACATTTCATTTATAATGTGAAATATTTTATGCCTTCCCCAATGTGTAATAAAAAAATCGTTGAGTACTTGCTGATAAAGTAGATCAAATAGCCTATATATTTTAATATATTGGTATATACGTAAAAAATATTTGTGTAAATATACAAATAAAGATAATATTTAAACTTTGGGGTAAAAAAACAATCACACGGAACCTTTTTGTTAAAGCCATTCATTTTCTTTTCTAGACATCTGTGGAAAACCGGTGCTTTAGCTTATCACGATTTCTTGTACGTCTCTTTCAAATAAAATATTCACGTAACTTGTACCAGTCAAAATAATATTTCCTCCGGTGTGGTGCAGAAATATTTTCACAGACGTAGACCAATCTCAGGTCCCCTCAGGGGATGCGTATTTATTCTCATATATACGCATTCTGACATGTTTATTGTCCTTTAAAATTTGAACAGTCTTTATTAAATGGAAAACCCAAATATAACTAAAGGTAGAATAATATATATATATATATATATATATATATATATATATATAAATGTAATTATAAAAATATTTTTCTGTGAATGAAAGTTTAGCAGTTAATATTTTTTTTAAAAAACATACCTCCTTTTGTTTTTGTTTAGCTGTTAAGAAGAGGTGGCATTGTTTATTTTTCTTAAGAAAATTTTGGCTCTATAGTACCCATGTCTGCAGTTCAACGTAAAGTACTAAAACTAGGGATTGCAATACTGGAATACCGGAACACCGAATACCGGGGTTTTGAGCTATTTGTACAGTTTTGTAATGTTGGTATTTAAAATTCCGTTAATACTGTCTTTTCAGCATATACTAGAAACATATCATATGTTAATATTAAATTCTAAAACACGTTGGAACAGTTTACTCCTAATGATGGAAATATTTTTGAAACTGAAAAATTCAATCCAAAAAGCAAGGATGGACTTAAACCTGCAAATTAATTTTTCCTATTGTGAATTTGACTTAATATGCAGAACTGTATTATATCTACTTCCAATAAAACTGGCTTTTGAGGCATTATATCGGAGAGACTCTATTTCATTAACTCTAATGAAACAATACATTTCATGTTGCAGTCACTTGAAGAACAGCAGACTTCACTATTTGTAGAATTATATATTACATTAAAAAATCGCACTGAAGAAAGGCATACAGAAGTAGAAAATGTCTTTCGGTATTTACATAATTATACTGATTTTAAAAATGAAATAGAAAAAGAAAAAATAGATTATGTAACCAAATCAAATTTGATCAAGTTTATAGTAAATGCTCTTAAAATTTCTTACGCCCAAACCTATTCACATTCAACTGGCAATTAGATACAGTTATCGAAGATGATGATGACACTAATGTCGACATTGAAAAGGAATGTTTTCTTGAACAAACATTAGAATAAGCGATAGCTAAAAAAGAATTCCAACACGCTAAAATACAATATAGAAATCATCTATACCCAAACACACCATCCGAAGAAATATCTATTTATTTGTAGATGAGGGATTTAGAGGTAAATACTTGGAAAAAGTATATCGCGCATTGCTAACATTGCCACCAATTAACGTAAATACCAAAAGAGCGTTTTCGATAGCTGGTAATTTTTGCACAAAATTACGTTCCAGACTTAATAGCAATACAATTGAAATGCTATATTTTTTAAGATCACATTAAAAAAAATTGTAATAGTACCACAAACTAAATAGTGATGTTTACACTTTTTTGTTTTGATTAAATAAGATGTACCTTTACTGTTTTGTGATTATTTATATACTGTAATAATTTATGTTACAAATTATTTTTTGTGATACTTATACTCGCTAGTAAAAATGGCAAATAAAACAAAGAAACACCTGTGTTTTCCTTCTTTTTCTAAACTTTAACCTACCGATATTGAAACCGTTATTCCGGTATTAAGATCTAAAAAATACCGAATACCGGTATTGAACTTTTGGTCTGATATTGCAATCCCTAACTACAACATATGTATATATAATGTATACGATTAACAATTATGTTTGGACATCACCTAAAGCATTTTTAACATGAGAGATTTAAAAGCAAATTATATTTTTACATGATAATTATTGATTATCGAATGCTTTGAAAAGTATTATAAATAAATCTATACAGTAGAACCTGTTTTTGTGTGTTTTTTTCCCCATGAGATTTTGTTTTTGTGCCAATTTTTTTTTGAGCATTTTTTGTAGTGTGAATTTTTGTGCGATATTCTTTTATGCCGTATATGAATTTTAACGGCTTTGGCACCACTGTAATGTTTTCTATCAATGTATATATATATACACTACAAGACGTTGAGTTACTTTGTTGTAAACAGTCTCTCAAGAATGTACGTTCAATTGCTTACTCTCAACGCTGTAGAAGCACGCTCTTGATTGAAGACGAAACTTTCAATCACAGTGACATTATCAATAATTTGATAGATTATGAAAACGGACAAGAAAAACCGTATTCTTTAAGCGTGGATTAAATATATGCAAAGATCCAACTTTCCAACAAACCAGAAACGTATTTTCTTAAAATAGATACCAAATCCGCGAAAGGACTTTAAACTTCCTTAGAGTCTTAATCATGCATATCATAATTGTTACTAGCAACTGACCAATCAACTGTCGTCGGATAAAGTTATCATTTACTTTATTAAATCAAAAAATAAATCAGTTGAAATTGTATTGATGGGAGGTCGCCGGTCCCTGAAGTTACAACTGTAATTTTTACATCTGCCCTGTTCTTGCTGTTTACAAGAAACGGAATTTGGTGAATGCGTCTCTTTTACCCCACCGAAAAGGATGACGCGTTCCCACGCCTGGAAGAGGGCATTGTTCCCATAAATATATCATGGTATAGGGGGTGTCATTAGGATTTTCCCGCGCTAGGGGATGTCATTGACCGTGAGACGGTAATCATCCGCTGACCCTAGACCAATGGGAGAAAATTATGCAGACACTGAAAAGAATCCGCTCTAGCACATAGGTGTAAATTGCCGCCAAATAAAAAAGAGATGCACCCTGATTAGACCCTCGAGGTTAAAACACTCGAGGTTGCTCAGAACTCGATTATCAGAAATATAGTAAGAGCAGATAGATATACCAGAAATTCTAAAATTTATGAAGATACTAAAATTCCCCCTTTTAAAAACTATATTCAAAAGCTGGCTATTTCCTTCTTTAATAATCTTCCTAATATTGATAACGATAATGTAAAAATGCTCAATAATTATATTCCTATGCCAGTTCTCAAGAGACCTAGGAGAATCCTCCTAGACTCCTACAATCCCCCCTAACAATTAATTTAGTCACTTGCCGGGTGGCGAGTGACCACTATCCTTGCTAAATTCTTATTTTTTATTTTTAATTCTTAATTTTTATTATCTTTTAAATTCATTTTAAGTTTACTCATCTGCAACCCCACACATGCTAGTTCTCTAGACCTCCCCTTTGATATACTCCAATACTTCAGTGCAGCCAATAGAGTGCCTACTCTCACAGTGCCATGGACCAACCACAGCAAAGCCTTTTAGACATCACATTGACTTTCCCGCCAAAACCGTATGGAAGAAAATCCTCGATCTCGTAGCCACGCCCCCTTGCCACCTCCGATCCACCAATAAGGACACACTCACTCAGGCAGGCCCATTCACACAAGGACTCAACTACAAACTCGATATGGGATGGAGGAACGCTTCGCGTTCCATTTCCCAGTGACATCCAGCGTCGTCGTCGATTAGACCCTCTTTTTGACGCACTCTCTCACACCCACTTGGTCTGACACCTCCCTTTCCCTGTTGAAGGCCGCGGGACTCCAAGCGGTGACATGACTCCTCTTCCTCGCCTCTTTCTCAGAGTTAAGTAAAATTCAGTTATGTGTGTCACTTTATACATTATCTTAATTTTAATCTTATTGTTTAATAAATTAATTGTTATTTAAAGAACGTCTTTTGATTTAGCGTACAGTTTATTGTCTTTAAAAGATTTAATGTTTAACTTAAGCTATAATGCGGCGCTAAAAGAGAGTAGAACCTGGTTTTATTTAAAATGGATTTAATGGGAATAAATTAAATAGTTAAAGTCTAACCGGCGTCGCATTAGTATCTTTAAGTGATGAGAGCGATTTTGAACTAATTCATCACAGAACGAAGATCGCTTTGGATTACGATAAGTAGCAATGAATTACATAAGTGCATTTTAAAAACTGCTTCATGTATACAATGATAATTTAAACGTTTAAAAAATATTTTCATGTATAATTTAATTTGTTTGGAAGTACGTTCTCATAAATATCATAAATAATTGACGTATTTTCTGAAAAGCAACTTTTTTTATGTGGTCCCTCTCCACCGTATAATTTTTTTTTTGTACTGTGTCAACTAAGGCGTTTATTATATGTAAGAATTTATGAAATTTTAGAATTTTTTTTCTTTTTTTAAAACTTTTTTATGTGGTACATTACAACTGTACATAAAACTGTTTTGGTGTACATTATTTTGTATTTCTAAAAATACTTGAATGATTTAAGCGTAATTAAATTTGAAATTAAAAACCAAATATATAACAAAGTTGTATACTAACAGCGATTCCCAATAAGAAAACCAATAAAATCGCTTGAATTAAATGAAATAGTTTAAAATATAAGTATTTTTTAATCAAGTAATATATAAAAAAAGTTAATACCTCCTAAGAGCAAAGAAAAATTTAATTTTAGCTATTTTTATTCAATAATTACAGTTAATACAAACATGAATATGCATACGATGGAATCACACATTAAGTGGTAATTAATTTTTATTATTAATTGTGATTAAAGTATCGTATTGTCCTCCAAAAGAATCGTGTATTCAAAATTTCAGTTCAACTAAATGCTTTAAAACGTGAGGAAAAAAACCTTTTCAAGTTTTGACACAAATCGCCAAAAATGATGCCAACGTGGCTGTATTTGTAATTCTTTAAATAATTATTTTTAATCAATTGATTTTATTAATTATAATTAAATTACTATATTGCCATCCTAAATAATTATGTATATAAAATTTCAGCTCAATTGAGAGCTTTAAAATGTATTATTTTAACAATTGCAAATTCCAGGAAGATAAATAAACAAATATATAGCGAGTATGACCTAATAGCGTAGAATTGAAAAATTAAACTGATTTTTCGTTAAAAAAACATTTCCTCTATTTACTACACCTGCATTAGAAAACAAACTTCTCAGATTAAAACGTTCAAAGCATATAAAAAGTAAGTATAATATATTTATATCAATTTGTGCAATCAGTGGAATTCCTTTTAATATATTATTATATTTTAAATATTTTTATCTGATGATATAAATAAATTTTTTGAGGTTTAAGTGTAGAGGATAGTTTTTAAGTGTTTTAGAGGTACCCATTAAAAAAATTGTTTTGTATTTTTTTGCTTTATTTTGAAATCCCCAGTATAAGCTTTTAAAAATGTAGATTTTATTCGAAAATTACACTTTAAAGTTTCTTGTATTCAACTTTTAAAATAAAAGCAATATTACTATTAATGTAAAAAAAATAACAAATGCCTACCGTAAAATGCATCTTTTAAAGATACATTCAAAACATTAAATTTAATTAGTTTTATAATACATTTTTCTTCATTTGTTTGATAAATATGTGGATAGAAATGTTAAACTTTAAATTTCCCGAATATATATAAATATTAGAATTTCGTATAAATAAATGTTATATATATTCATAAATATTCTTATACATGTTGATATTGTGTACATTTAGATATTAGATTTTTAATATCAGGAAATATATCGTGTTTTAAAATGATCAACATATCTAAATGATATATATTTAATAGTCTAGAACACGGATGAGCAACGTATGTCACGCGTGCCACATGTAGCAAGCGTTACATTTCTCAGTGACACTCTGCACTAATCTAGAAATTTGTTTATTTTGAGTGGATATAAGTTGATAAATTAGTAATGGGCCTTAATTCACAGCATTATTCGAGTTTTGATGATTTACGGAATTACGAAAAAATCTGAAATAAATAACTGCTAAAGATATAAACTTAGAGATATTTTGTAAATTATTCAATATCATTGTTGGAGTGATTTAATTGTTTAAAGAGAGAAAAGTCCTTGTACATTGCCTTTGGATTTTGAATATACAAAAGTAAACAATATTTTCTCATATGAAAAGTATTTCGACACTAAAAAGAAATTGTTTAAAAGCTAAATTTCCGGTTGTGTCAAATTCAAAGTCACAAGTTATACCTCAGATTTTGCGATATGAAAGTAAAGTGGTACAAACACTAGGATCACATTAAAATATTCAATTGTCTTATTACTTAACTGCAATAAAAGGAAATACTTATATTTTATGTTTTCTATATTTTATTTTGATAAATACATTTATAAATGTATGATATATGTAAACTTTAAATTTAAAAAATTTTGTTGTAGAAATAATTTTGCTTTATGTTTTTTTCATGTTAATAAATAAATCTAAATGATGCAAAATTAATGCATGATAAAACTATAAAACTTTTTATTGCCCTCTATTCTTTAATACTGCTTGCATTATCGGGGTAACCGAGTTATTTAAAAATATACCCTACTAAGTGGTGCGCTTGGCAAATTGGTTGGGCACACCGTAGTTAAAAGGTTTACAACCCTCGGTCTAAGGCTATTGGTCAAATAATCAAGTCGTATAATTATTATTTCTTTGTGTTTCAAAAGACTACATGTGAAAACATTTTGCATAATTTTTTTTTCGTATATGTTAACACGTTTGGGCAATAGAGTGATTTTAAAATCAGGTTGTAGGTGAAAATCCTAATTTTATTTAAAAATAAAAGATGTTTCAAGTTAAGTTTTATTAAGATTTAAGATTAAATAGTAGGTGGATGTAGGAAGAAGAATATGCTAATCATATGAAGACTGAATAATAATTTCAAATATCAAATGAAATATAAAGAATAATGCATTATTCAGCCATTACTAAGACTTTTATAAAATTAATTAACATATATTAATATATTTTGATTAAATTTATATGAATAAAAAAGAAGTAACATATACACAAAATAAATATACGATTAAGATAAAATTATCCTGGCACTAATCCATGTTTTAACAATTCCCATTTTAAACAGAGAGAGAAAAGTTTTGAAGTTGTTGACAGCTTCGCTTATTTAGGTTCGGAAATGAACAATAGAAACAATTGTACTACTGAAATCCAAAAGAGAATTACTATGGATAATAGATGTCATAATAGAATACGAAAATATATGAAATCAAATTTAATCAAAAGAAAAACAAAGGTTTTATCTGATGAAACCTTGATTTAACTTAGGCATATGAAATTTGATCCATGTCTCAAACAGAGAACATAGTAAGTATCTACGAAAGGAGAATTTTAAGATTAGTTTTGGTTGAATTCAGGGAAATGGAACATGGTAAAGATGATCAAATTTAGAACTCTCCAATTAGCACACGAAGAAAGGGTCAAATCTTAGATGGATTGATGGCTAGAAAAGGATATCCTAGTTTTGAGAACTAGGAACTGGAGAACACTAGCAGGAAGAAAGCTGGCCTGTGGAAAGACTTCTTGAGAACGCCAATGCCCACCCTGGGTTGAAATGTCATGGAGGAAGGAAGGGAGAGAAAATTATTTGATAGAGAGAGAAAACGTAAGGAACGGTATAAAGTTTACTTACTTTATGACGTATTTTCAATCGATCTTGTATGGGAGCGCAAATACGCCTTAATATAATTAATTAACAAATTTCAATTGTAGTTGTTCATGTGCAAGTGGGTGTTAGTTTCCCATATTAATACCTGAATATGTTCTTTACATTTGACACACACCATAACAAAAATTATTTTACTCTTTATTTAAGCTTCTAGAATTTCTTTTTTCGATATCTTGGATTTTCAGTCCTGTATTAGAAACCGATGCATACCTAATTGATGTCATTCCTTATAAGATCGCTTGGATTACATTCCCTTGGCTTGCATCTACATTACAAGATGATAATTTTTCTCCTGATGGCTCTTTTATCGATATTAAGTGCTTGACTTGCCACTTGATCATGGTTCAGATTCATGGGGCGCATTGCTATGCAAATGTACAATGTTTACATGGAAAGCTTATAAATTATACATTTTACCTCTTATCAATTTAGAGAGTTGCATCTATAATCAATTGGTGAAGGTCAGAAACTTGTTTCTGGAGTTGTCTGGGCCTTGGGATCGAATTCTGCTGCCACTGGACAGTAATAATAACAATAACTATAACAGTAATAATAAGAGGAAAAAAGACTGGGTACCGTAAATGTTCTATTTTTGTTGTAATTATTGTATATAAATAAAGTAACATTACATATTCCTAAGAGATGGAAGTTTTCAGAAGCTTTTACATATGTTCCAAAGTGTATACTTTTATATATCTTCGGATTCTATACATTTCTGAAAATACTCCGTATTTTTCCTTTTATATTCAGATTTTGTAAGAGGATTATTAATTTTTTTAACCCATATATCTGTATACATCAATCCTTCGAAGCTACCTGATTAATTCCTAAAATATCTCTTTTGTACTGAGATGAAATACGCTTGTTCTATCCTTCCTAGGTAATAGTATAACCGTTACTTATCTAAGTGTGCTTCCCCACAAATAACATAAAAGACAAGTAAACTCTTGAGATATTCCAGTTGGGAAATGGCTCCTATCTTTGTTAGAAGGCATATATTATAGAAGGTCTCTAACTACGAGGGAGTTTCTTACGAGCTTCCAAACCATTCATTTCTTACGCTTTGACAACAGTTTCTTTCCTTTCTCAAGAAAAAGTATTCTTTCTCTTCTCTTTTGTTAGAAGAAGCCACCAAGGATCTAATTATTCTCTCAGGAGTGTCCAGATACTATTTGAAATCCATGTGACGGAATCTTTTGGGGTTTCTTATTTTAGGACAGAGATATATTGTATGCAGATGAATTTAGGAACTTATTAATTCAATTCCTACAATTAGCTCACAGTCTCTATATATTTATTTATTTATTTTGGTGGAATTTTCAATCGTTAATAAAATACATTTTAAAGCTCTCAATTGAGCCGAAATTTTATATACAAGATTATTTTGGATGGCAATACAGTAATTTAATCATAATTAATTAAAATTAATTGATTAAAACTAATTATTCAAATAACTACAAATACAGCCACTTGGGCAACATTTTTGGCGACTTGTGTCATAATTTGAAAAGGTTTTTTTCTCACATTCTAAGACAATCATTTGAGCTGAAATTTTCTATATACTATTGTTTTGGGTAAAAATATGAAGATTTAACTATAATTAATTAAAAGTAACTGACTGAAACTTCATATTTAAAGAATTACAGATACGTATGCTTCGTTTTTATTGACTTGGGCCAAAACTTAAAAATATTTTTCCCCCACGTTTTAAAGCATTCATTTGACCTGAAATTTTATATACCCGATTGTTTTGGATAACATTACAATACTTTAATGATAATTAATAAAAATTAATTGCCACTTAATGTTGTGATTCCGTCATATATATATATATATATATATATATATATATATATATATATATATATATATATATATATATATAAATTATAACTATATTTAATAAAAGTAACTAAAAAAAATTGTGACAAGATCGAAGCATAGGAATTGAATTACATTTTTTTAAAACTTGTTTTTATTTTTGTGTTAGTAAAGTCCATTGCATTTATTTTAGTCGCCGATAAGAACTATTTCACTTGATTTTAATCAATTGATTGTCAAACACACAAACAAATTATTACTTTATTACTAATCTTAATGCATTAAAATAATTCATACAATTGTTTTCTGGAATGAAAAAAATATCAATACCAGCGGTAGGAATATATAAAATATAAACATCATAAAAATATAAGGAAAAAAAAGAAAGCGTGTATCAGTGGGAACACGCGTTAGAAGTTAACTTCTTTGGCTTACATGCATTGAACTGTATAATAAAGCTTTATTTTGAAGTAATTTTATATATAATTAACAAATTTATTACTATCATTATTATTTCAACCTGTATTTAAAAAAATAGTTAGGATGGAAAAGGTATAAGTATAGACAAAATTTTCATTTTCAATACATAATACTAAAAAAAATGTATTGTATGTATTTTGAGAAAAGGATCATCATTTTTAGTCTATTTCCATTATGCTTATGGGTGCTTCTGTACATACTTTTGTTATCAAATGCTTGTGGTTAGTAAAGTAAGAAATGTAGGTTTTGCCCTCAATATCGCTTAAATATCTCGAAAATACTGCATCAATCGTAGTATTTGATTTTGTCGTTGATATTATTCTGTTGTTTTAAAATATAAGGTAAAATTGTCTTTAAAAATTCAATCAATTGTAGAGATTTGTCTAAAACAAAATTGACATTAAAATCTCCACTTAAAATCATAGGTATTTTATCATAATTTTTATTAATTAAAGCAGAACCTCTTGATGTGTATGGTAACAATAATCGGGATGAAGGAACTCGATAATGTCATCCAACTTTTTGTTCGGAGTAATATATATTGCTACAATTATATTTTTTCGTCCATTATCTATTATGCATTCACCCAAACACAAATTCCCCATTGAAAATTGCATGGTACCATAAATATCGGATTGATTGACAGAACATTCCATAGATGGAGTTAACAGCATCGCTAGAGTTTTGATGTATCGCAACTCCTCCTGCTCTCGTATTTGGTCGTTTATGCTTCACAATACAGTTGAATATACTCATTTTTATCTCACAATTTTTTTATATGATTTTAGTTCTAAGTTACATAAAGCCATAAAAAATTTGGGGCATGTTTGTGAAAAATTTTACTACCCGCTGCAGTCTTAATGAAGCACTATAAAACACTTTCACAACAATCAAATTAATTACACCAAAGCATATATAGGATTTAAAAACTCACTTCTTAAACTGGATTTAGAAATTCCATTCGATTGAAAATTTAGTAAACACGATATTTTATTGCCAAACTATTGGAAGAAATGTTGTGTTGCCACTAAATTTTAAAACAATAGATTGTTTGTGTTATTATATTAAAAATTTTTAAAACTGTGTATATTCAGCAAACTCTCCTTATACTAATTTTTGACAGATTTTGAACCATTTACGTGCCTACTTCGGGTTGATTAAAGACTCACGTCCGATTTTTTTAATTCATAAAATTGATTATAATTTGACTTCTAGGTAACGTAAAAAAAACAAAGTATACATCGCAAAGGTAAAAGAGGAAAGGCTTGTTAAAGCTGCTGTTGAATGAGGAGAGGGGGTAGGCTGCTAGCTCAGGGCTAATAGAAGAAAAACGCAAAATAAATTTTAAAAGCCGTAATATTTAATCTATTTTTTTCAATCTTTGAACAGATTACGGATAATACTATTCTACATATGGAAAAAAGTTTCGTTAAATTCTTTTTATAAATAATGAAGTTATTAAATGATTACTTAAAATTTTGAGTCTCTTTTGAAAAATCGCAAAAAAAAAAGATTTCGTCATTTTTTTATTTTCATAACTGATTCTAAAAGAGAAAAGCATGAACTTGTTTAGAATAAAATATCAGTTCATTAACTCGAAAGGAAATTTAAAGGGAATGATTTAGAAACCTTTTTTATAAAAGCTTATTAATTCTGACTCAATTAAAAAAATCGTAAAAAATAGAAAATATCATTATTTTGTTTAAAAAAATATACCATATCGTGGCGAAAAGAATGATCTTTCCGATTCTGTAATTATTTTTTGTCTTAATTGGGTAGTGTGAATTAGATGGCGTTTTTTAAAACGAGGGAAAATTCGGAACTTCATTCATTTCTACCTTACATTCATCGCTAACCGTAACTGGAAACACGTAACGCGTAACGGAAATTTCTCCCTACCGTGCTATAAGAAGTTAACTTCAATAAAAAAATATTCTTATAATCTCTTAAAATAATAAATCTGATACTTCTTTGAGGTGCATTTTAGAAAAGTTAAAAAAATTTATAAACAATGCAATATTTTAGATCATTTAGTAAATTTAAACTAATGTTTAACATTAACAAATATATGATGAATGTATAGAAATAACAAAAGTTTAGAATTTACTGATCCACGCAATTATTTATTGGGATTAAAAATCACTTAAAAAAGGAATATTACAAATGTCAGTTGTCTTATAAAAAAAGCAAAACAAAGAAAAAACTTTTATTCCCTGCATGAAATTAAATGTGAAGTAAACTTTGGGACAGTGAAAGTAAAGTAAAATAATAAAAGGAACATTATCTTGGAGCAGTGAACCTAATCAATTTCACAAAACACTTTAAATGCCAAACATGATCATAAAAATGAAGCATATGCGTAAAGCAAAATTTTGCGAAAATCATGATGTTACGTAATTAAATTTTTGAAGGAATTAAGAACTCCGTTTTGGAAGATATAAATTATTATCAATTATTTATGATTTCCATTATTCATGCTAAATTTGTTTCAGCTGACATGTACTAAAATCTCTGGAAGGAAAATGTACATATTTACATTTCAATCTCATTTTATAATGAAATTTAAAAACAGTTATTCATTTAAATTTCCAATGAATATTTCAAAAATGCTAAAAACGATTTAATTATTATGGAAAACCAAACATTTCTTCCCCTACTCGCCTTATTTCGAATGTGTCTATTATTAGTAAATTAAAACCAAAAATAAAAAGCATACGCTTATATAAATTTCGAATAATCAGAAAATTGGCTTAACATTTGCTGTGTAAACTTAACAATTTTTACATTGTTCATCATATACACTATCGGGAAAAACTTAAGCAACAAATGTATTTTCTAAATACAACCATGGAAATGTCGAAATTGATTTTTATGACCAATACAGTACAAAAGAAGCTCTGTAGAATTATGAGACACATTCAAATATCAGCTATATGATTAAAGAAGGTACATCAAGGCAGGGGAACGCGTAGAATGTGCGTGCACTTAGTAAAAATGCAATTGAAAAAATAGGAGGAAGGGTATTTTTAAAGACATTCCTTGTTAGGGAAATTAAGCTGTACGTTTAAAACTGCAAAATAACACCATAATGCATTCCTTTACACGTGGTAAGATTATCTGCAAGCTAAAAGAAGAACATCGTTTGACGACTGCTGCAGAAGAGTTTTTAATTGTAGTTTCAACAGCTTGGAAACCAATTCAAAAGACAAATATTGGTATAAGAATGGGTAGTGGTTGTCGTACAATTGAAGGTAATGACTGATTAATCATTCTACAGTTGAAAAGGAACCAGATAGCAAGCAACATTACTCAGCGAGAACGTACGACAATATGAGGCTTGGTGTATACATAAATGTGGCCTATTAGTTCATATTCCTGAACGTTTCCCACCATTAGGTTGATACAGAGGTAGGAAGGGACATAGTTTCCTATTACTAATATCCAGAGAAAAATCCTGAAATGCTTGTGTGGAGAGATATTATATTGGATAGTAAGTGGAGATCTATAATTTTGACTGCAGCTTACTTAAAACAAATTACTACTGTGATGAAATTATTCTCCCACACTTTTGTTTCTGTTCCGAGGTGGATGTCATTGGTCAAGATTTTATTTTTGTGGACACACAGAAAATCAGCTGTTGAGGAGCATTCAGATATTCTGCATAGATTCAGAATGAAATGACCAACGTATTGCCTTTATTAGATCCAACCGAAGTTGCGTGGGATGCTTTAGACAGACGCCTGGGTACAAGAATGTATCCTCAGATCACTCTGTATTTGTACTCTTCCTTTCTTGTGGGTAATAGGCTTTTAGCAACCTTAAGATACCATTTTTAACCATTATTCCCATTTTGAACTTTAAAAGGTTGTACGAATGTTGCAGTGGGATCATCTACTGTCTAAGGGATACAAAATGATCTTTTGCATACAAACAGTACTTAAGGGGACTCGGCACCTTTTTTCAATTTTTTTTTATTTAAGGGTTTTAAAATATTTTTTTTTGTATATTATTAACAGTTACTACTAAACTAAGAAATTTCACCATGAAAAAAATTCCTAAATTTAAAAAAAATTTAAAATTTAAAGTTTTTAAAAAATTTTTACCGATTTTCAAAATTCTTCTTCTTTTACAATTATCATTATTTTGACACCAAAATTTTTTTTTGGATTTATTAGACTATGAGTAATAACTTTAGGGATCGATTTTGCAACAAACAAATTAGTTTTGAAAAAAAAAAATAAAATGTAAACATTAATGGAAAAAAAAGCTAAAAACATGACTTCTGCTACATTTTCTTTTATAAAATTTTTTTTATTCAAAATATTGAAAAATGGATCCCTAATTTAATTAAGCACATTGTAATAAAGATACACACCAAAATTCAAGTTGTTTGATAAATATCTGTAGAAGTTTTGTACTTTTAAAGACCATGATTTCATGAAAAAACTCGAACTGAGAAAATGCATTTTTAAGAATACCAATCATCAAATATATATCAAAACAATGTCTAAATTTTGTAATAATTTTTTCAATATGTTGTATAAATATATACCTTTAAAATAAAACATAATACAATTCAATTTCAAAATATTAAACAAAAATATAAGCTTTAAAAAGTGCCTGTCTGTGAGCCCAAAATTACGAAAAATAGAAATATCATTGTGACTTATTTTTACAAGAAACATCTATGAAAATATACTAAAAAAATAAATGAAATACATGAAATAAATGTAATAAAAATACATGAAATGTACAATAGAAAATTTAAAAGCTTTTATAAAATAATTTGCTACTTAAATCAATATCTAAAATAAAATAAAGTAAAACAAATTTATGCTAAAATGTATTATTTTTCAAAGCAGGTTTGTTTTAAAAAATTGGCCTGCGCCATAAGTCATTCCTTCTCTCCTCCTAGCTAATAACTCTTTTTTATGTATTGCTTTTTTAATAAGTTTAAGAGCCAGCTTATTACTGGCATTTTGACGACGTTTTCTAAATTTTTTTTTTTCGACAATCTAAGATAGTAGCAAGTTGTTTCGTTGAACCTCCAGTAGCTACACCTAATGCTTTCTGTGTTTCTACAATGGTGCGTACTGTACCCTTATTGTATTCGCAGACAGCTTCGTTACTGCCCGCTTAACACGTCTTTTGTTTACGAAAATTTCTTTCGGACACTTTGCCCAAATCATGCTATGCAAACTTTCGTTTGCATTTTGTGTTCCACATCGAATGCATCTTTCTAACAATTCATTAGATGCAAGTCTTTGATAAATCGGTAGAATTTTTTGGAAGAAACTTTTCATTTATTGGTGTTCCTACATTTAATTTATGATTGTTAGGTTTTTCCCCATTAGCAATCGCAGATTGGTAGAAACACCATGAGTTTTTCTCCTGCAGGACACTTCGAATGTTGAGGTTTAGCATCTGTAGAAATGCTATGCAACAATGTAGCATATATTGCTGTTTTCATAGCATTCACATCCCCTTTGTTTCTCAAAATAGCCTTTTAATAGTAAGTAGTTAATTTTTTAATCGTGGCTTCTTTCAAACTACCATGAGCTTTACCACCTAAAGAAATACCTTGAGCACGACAGTCTTTTACAGTAGATCTCAAAGCTGTTCCTAACCGCTTACTAACATGATTAATACATTCTTCCTTTTTTATCACAATGTCAGGTCCATACACTTTTTCTCGCACAAGTAGTTAAACGTTTTACAATCACCATCGGATAATACTGTAATATAACGGAATCCAAGTGATGTGGATCTTTTCCACAAGGTTAATGCAGCTTCCATTTCCATTGATGTAGATGAGCCCAAGTGATTTATATCACATTCGCTTTTTTATGTCCTTCATACCATATGCTGAATTCAGCACTTGACTGGCCAGCTTATTTTTTGCCACAGAGCAATGACGACACACCTTACTCATCACTTCAAAGTCAACAACATATCCGGTGGGCATATCTATAACACATCCTACACCGATAAGTGAGGTGTGACCACGAGTTAGCCAAGTTCCATCAAAACTAACACTTAAGTCTGTGATTTCAGCTCCATTCTCGTACACATTTTTAATTTCTCGGTGGATTTCCGCAAATATGTTTTCAGATGCCAGAGTATATGCATTATCCAGCCGTCTCGCACACTTCCCATATGTAGTTGATGAAAAAGGATCTATATTCATCACCATACAAAATTTTTCTATAGCTGAATAACCTTTCCCAATATGTGAAAAAGCTTGAGTTATTCTCAAATTCACATCATGGCTGGTCTGAACAGACTTTAGAGATGTGTTTACAACAGTTTTGTTTTCATCACAATTGCTACACAATAGTTTTAAATTGTATGAAAATCCCAACTTGGCTCCAAGCTCCAGTTTCAAAGTTTGTTTTTCACAATATTGGCACTTTGCACTTCGAAGAAGATTGTTAACTTGGTTAAAGTCCACCAATATATAATTTCCAATAGCAGAGGTATCCTTTTTTACCCCAGTGTTCAATTTTTCCAGGCGTACATTTGAAAAACTGAATTTTTGTTCACTTCACAATCAACTTTCGCTTTACACCATCGCTTTTCATTCATTTGCAAAGCACGTACTGAACGTTTTCTAAGAGGCATAATTGCGATAACAACAACTAATAAAATGAATGAATGTATGATTGAAGTAGCATTAAAAATTATGATTGAAGTAGCATTAAAAAATGCTGTTTTAGGTTTCTATGAAGTTAAAAACTAATGAAACTAAAAATCACACATCAAGCGAAAATGGAAAAGCTAATGTAAATAAACAACTTTGCTGATAGTTACAGTCACAGCTTAACGAATTCCTCTGCTTCTCTGTAGTTTTTAATGTAAAATAATGGATTTATTCTCAAGTAAAAAAATGTAAACATTGAGGTGGGCGTGGCATTTAAACTGCTGACAGAGCTGTCAAAATATTTAAAATGCATTTTACTGCGTTTAAAATAATCAGATCGTTTCAAAACTTCCCTCAATTGTACCAAAGGTATCAAACTACATTTTAAACTAAAAATTGAAAAATCGATATTTTCATCGATTTTAGGTTTTTGAAAGGTGCCAAGTCCCCTTAACAACAATTTTAGATGTCTAGTCTGAAATTTTAACATATGTAGGACTAACATTCGGATGATATTTTATTATAGTTATTTCATTTTATTTTACGAACTAAACAGCGCCTAAAATATTTGAATATTTTGATCTTGTGTACAGTGTGCCCACTAAAGTATATTGTCCCTTGTCACTAATTTATGAACGACAAGCTCTATAGTCATAAAAGTGGGATTTAGGTATACTAGCATTTCGCAAATTGTAGGGCGGGCGTGATACCCTGCTTGTAGGGCGCGAGCATATTGAAAAGTTGGAAATAAAAGATTTAAAATGGTTATTTTACTGAAAGGAAACAAAACAAAATATATTCAGACATTATTGAAAATAAAATACATATTTACACGCATCTACTTATGAGGGCATCAGTAATGCAGAATGTATTTAGAAATTAATTTATTAGAACTAATTTTTTAAAAAAATATTACTGATGACTGTCATGGGCTTGTCATATACACAATCAAATACAAATTTAATACTTATCTTGATAAACTGTACGTTTTATAATTAAAGTCATGATGTCGCTATAGAGACAAACTACATTATTATTGTATTCAATACACATCGAAGGGGGGGGGTAAAGAAGTTTATGACTGAAAATTGTTTCGAAAACTTTAAAAGTTTCAGAAGCACTTTAATAAAGTTACCATGTGCACTACAGAAAGGAAGTGCTTATAGCCCACCTGGTGGATAAATTCGGAAGTAACGTTCTGATCTCAAAGACAGTATGAGGACGTGCAAAAAGTCAAACACAATGTTTTTCAATATCATCAATTTATGACCAAAAGAAGCATTTTTAGCACAAAAATCATATACAGCGAAAATCTTTTAACACGAAACTGAAGGCCTTGGAATATTTTTTCGTGTTTAATGAATTTCATGTTAAATGATATTGCAAAAAATAATCATAAATCATTTATTAAACAAAATTAAGTTTATTAGAGTACATTTTATTTACATATATGTAAATATATGCAAGCATTTGATAAAGTCAATGAAACAAAAACATTCACAAGAACCTAATAAAATTTAATATACAATATTTTAAAGATTTTTGAAAAAAAACATTTATCGAGTGTTTGGAAAATAAATCTGGTTTCACTCTTTGCATTGTTTTTTTAGCATCAAATTGTTCGATGTCGTGATTTTTTTATTCATTTCACCCAGCGCTGCAGCGAAGATCACCTAATTCGTTGAAGATATTCCAATTACGGTTTTTTAAGAGACCCCATTGAGCTCTGATCTCTCTTGCGTTGTTCTGAGGATGAGTGAGGGCAAGCTCGAATATGTCTTCTACTTGCACTCTCTGTCCTAATCTTTTTGGTCACACTAAAATGTTGATCACACTTCCCATGTGCCTCAATCATTTCACTGTCCTTACGATAACCTACCATGAAGGAAATGACCCTCTGTGGAGAAATGTTCACGATAGAGGTATTCTGACACTCTTGCCTGGCGGCAACGATCCTTTTAAATCAAGAGTAACTCGCATTACTCATTGGAAGAGAATGTCTACATAATTAGATTTTGCAATATACAGTGCCTGAGGAACTTTTTCTTTTATACTTGTGTCTATCGCTGGGTTTTAGCGTGTCATATTTATTTGAATCATACCGAACATTGTACCAAATGAATGTTGAGTTGAGCAGATCAGCTTGCAAAATAAAATTGCATTATCTGCGTCGTTTATTATTTTTGTTATGAGTGTTGTAAGGGTGTCATATGCACCAGCCGGGACTTGAACCGGGTCCTTTTATACCGCCATCCCGAACCCTAATTGTGTGACACGATTAAGAATGCTCAGGACTATGGCATTTCTTTTTTCTTCCGCGTTATTTTGGTTCCAGTTTTGGGAGTTACGGGCCAAATGTATATGTATTTTACGTCTTCTAACATTTTTATTACGTTACGGAAAGTGTCTTATTTTACTTAATTATTGATGCTGAACAATTTTATGATTGACTTTTTTTTATGTATCTCGTACTGTTTGAGATTAGAATGCTAACTCAAAATTTATTCCCCAGGTGGCATTGTAAATTTTTGTGTAGTGCATGACAACTTTATTACACCTAGACCCCATTTTTATGACTATAGCTCTTACCGTTTATAAATTATTGGGTAGACAACGAATTTTAGTGGATACACTGTATATAAAATAAATATTAGCTCTTAGGGCTTTTTTTCATATTTTTTTAATGTTTTCATTTTGTAATCGAGAGCACTGCAAAGCAAATCGGCTCTTAGTTACTTTATACGGAAATTTTGAAGTCTCAATGTCGAAAAAAGGAAAAAAAAAATTTTAAATTCTGTGTGTCGGCTCTCCGACGTATGACTGGAATTAATTCTTTAAATACGGTTGTCTTTGCTTACATCGTAGGCGAACAGGATAAATAAATGCTTCATATTAAATTAAAAATATCCATGTATTTTCTTTGTTCTATTTATATTTTTCATACTGATTCGGTAAAGTAATATATATGACACAAAAAGCTTGCGGTAACTAAAGTATGATACGTGAACGTAGGCAGGTTTACGAATCGTGAAAACGTCGCATCAATAGTTGTACCAAACATAGTCACCCCAATGCTTTACCAGAAGCAAAATCCACATTAAGCTCTAAATTTAGTTGTACTAGTCTCAATTCTTAACCTTTATCGAAATCTGTATTGAAATCACCACCAAGTATGAGTGTAAGTACATGATACTGTTTCTTCAGAGCTTAGAACCACTTTCTGTATATCCTAAAGCTCACATTCATTATTTTATATATGCATAACACTAAATGCTCTTAGTGGCTCTAAAATGGATTTTAAATATAAGGAAAATAATTCAAATTGTAGAAACACTTCAACATTTGGTTCTTTGTGATTTGCATTCGTTATAGTCAATCTCATCTTCTTGTGTAACACAACAGCACATTTGATTTGGACTTCCAAGTTAAGGTGGCATGGAGTATAAGTTTTTACTCTCGAGAAAGTCGCTTAGCTCAAAAAGTGGTTTTCGATGGCAATAACTCAAGTAGACGAAAGGACAGTAAATGTATTTTAAGATTTTTTTTAAATTTTAATTTTTTGAGAGATTAAGTTTTAAGCTATACTTCCCAAATTTCACACATCGATAACAAACAAAGGTAATTTTTAAACAAAAAAGGCAACAAAAAAAATACAACATAAATAAATTTTTATAAAAAGAGTATTATATGATATATATAACACAAAAATTCTCTCTCTTTTTTTAAATATGTTATTTTTAAGCTATGATTACAATCTCAGGACAGAACACGGATAATAATGTTTGACAAATAGACAAAAAAGTTTTATGCTATTAATTTTATAAATGATGAATTTATTAATTGTTTAATTAAAATTTTGAGATTTTTTTGAAAAATAGAAAAGAAAAAAAATTTGACATTTTATATTTTAAATTACTGATTCTAAAACACCAAAATATGAACTTTTTAAGTATAGAATATCGATTTATTACATTGATAAGAAATCCGTACAGAATGATTGAAAATTTATTTTCATAAAAATGCATTGATATTGTCTGGCTTAGAAAAAATCGCAAAAAATGCAAAATACCGTTAGTTTGTTAAAAACATTTTTTTTTGTACTGTATCATGGCGATAAAAATGATCTTTCCAATTCTGTAATTATATCTGTCTCATTTCGGTAAAAACAGAATGATTGCAATTTTAAAAACGAAGAAAAGGTAGAGAAACTCTTCCTTCTTTTTTCAGACAGACATTTACCGCATACCCAGAAGCACGCGTAACTCTTTTTTGTTAACGTTGTTTTAAAATGTCACTCCTTATAATATTTTCATACTGGAGTCTTTATATACAAAATAGATTCTTAAGCAGTATAATCTCCAAAAAAAATGGTTGAACAAAAATAACTCATACATAAGAACATTCTGATTATTTACGAAATTCTGAGGCCCTGACAGAAATACAAAAGTTTGTGTATATTGCTTTATAAAAATATTTTCGCTTGATTTAAATAGTTTAAACTGTAAGATATTTGGATCTTACTTAAAATATGACATCTTTTACAAATGAATAACAAATATTATAATTCTGAGGACAATAAGCTAGGATTTTATTTTTTCTATGCAATTTAAAATTTTTTAAACAGTGTTACACATTATAACTTTTCCCGTGTATGTGTGTGAAATATACTATGTGAAATTGTAAATGCAACGCCATGAAAGAAAAGACATAAAATTAATAAAATTGGCGTACATACAGACACATCAATAGTGCCCCGAGAAATATCTCTAAATTTCCGTTATCATTTACTAGAGTCCTTCTACTGAAATCACTGATGGCAGAAAAGGCAACTGGGGTCCAGTCACTAGCAGGAAAGCATTTATATATTTTACAGAGCAAGTTTGCTAGTGCATACAATGTGTGGATGAAAATTACGCTGATGGAAAAGCTAATTGAGAGCAAACTAGAAGGAATAAACACTAACCGAAATCAGCACGTCATGAATTTTCCAATGGTAGATGACCAATGTACCCTTGTACCACCACCCATTGACCAATATACCATCAATCTATCAACCAGATTTGGCATGGTATCCCACGCGATTGTGCTCCAGACCATGATATCACGTTGTTGCCACATATACGTTTCATTCTTACATGTTGACTCTTATTTGTGTCTATTCATGAGGGTGTGAACAACAATTGATGAGCAGTAAATATGTGTTGTTTTCAATCTGTCATCCATGTCTCTGTAGCCTGGCACCATTCCAAAAGATGTCGTCTACACTGTAGATCCAAATGCAATCTTCTTAAAGTTAGCCGTAGGTGCAGGCCAATAGCAACAAATGGAAGAGTAAAAGGTTGTGGACGACCTAAGGGAAAAATTATTTTAAAATAAAGTTATATTATAAATTACTTATACTCTTCATATGGCAAATTGGGGAATATAATTTACTCATCATTCTTTTCTTGTTTGGGTTTCTTTATCATTATATACCCGTATATTTTACCCGGTTAATATGTACTATTATAAGAAGTTTAATGATGAAAACGAATCTCTCATTTGAGGTTAATTTAATAAAATTACCTTTTAAATTTATTTTTATGAAACTAAAGCACCCGATTTGAAATGATGTATATTTTCCTACACTAATTGTTTTCAATCGGAAAGCAATGGATTTTAATGACATGCATAAATTTTATGAAAAATACACCAAATTAAAAATAGTCCTACATAAGTTTATTAACCTCTGCTTGTATTTTTTTATTCTTAATATAAGGTTATCAAATTAACCTTTACAGGAAGAATGATTGATAATTCTACCAAAATATATTGTCTTATAAAGAACAGGCTTGATTCAAAAATCAATCAGATAGCTCCCTTTATTCTTAAGGTATCCGAATATGTTTGGAACTGTGATTTTGCAAAAGAGCGTGTACATGGATAATACTTATGATAATTAGTGTCACTTAGATTAGAAAATGTATAAAAAATTGTGTGTTTTAAGAATATTTCTACAATAAAAAAATTATTTACTATATGTTTACAAAATATATACAAAGAATGACCCATTTTCAAAATATTCTCCTTTTTTGAAAAATGCTTCTATCATAATAATATTTTGCCTGTATATAGCTCATGTCTCTGTACAGAAGCTCAATTAGAATTTTCGAAATATACAACATAAAAGTGGGTTTATCCATGTTTTACGACAACAGAGGGGAGAAATTTTAAGAAAAAAACACCAGTAATTATTTCAATTGGTTGTAACTCTGAAAATATTATGAATTTTTCAAAAAAAATAGTTCAGACTCTCGGGAGAAGTCTTACTTCATATAAGCAAAATATTATTATTTATACCTTAACTGCTTTCTGAACATCATGCGGTATGTCAAAATCAACAAAAGTCAGTAATTTTACTCAACTTTCTAATTTTTCAGACGAAACTGTGTAAAATTTGTATTTTCTTCATTACCTTCATAAAAAGAAAGGCCCTCATTACTCAGCAGATGAGCAGCACGTTATCTTGCTGCTATAGTCTGGAAGCCCTTTAGTTGTAACAGTCATTAGTAAAGAAGGAAATGAGGAGTCAACAGAAAAAGAGAAGTCTCATTCTGAGAGAGAGAGTTTTTCTTTCCTCAAAACTAGCCTTTTTCTACAGGTTTATAAAGAAATTGCTTATATTTACCAAATAGTATCGAGGAGTATGTCATAAAGAAGTATAATAATGAACTCGAAGTTGAACTGATCTTGTTCTTTAAATCTATCGAAATACTCTTGTACATGGCAGTTCTTTTGCAATAATTGAGATAGAAAGAGAATATGACCTTACGGATCTTCGAACCCAATTTTTTTATAATAACAAATTTTTGAAACAATTGGAGTGTTTTTCGGAAAAACGTTTTAAAAAAAATTGTAAATACATAAAAAGTTTTAAATAAATATTGTACTTTTAGAAAATTTGGTTGTTGTCAAGGAAATTTTACCAAATTATTACTAAAACGGATAATACTGTATAAAAATTTCTAGTACAATTATCATAATGTTCCTTATACACAACATACATAGTGCTCAACATTCATAGCTCTTCAAAATGAACCAAAATCTAAGAAAAATATTAAAATACAAAAAAGTTACAGACAATTATGCATAATAATTTGGACATTTTTAAAGTTTTTTCTTTACAAGAACTACCTTAAATGAAAACATTTTTAACCTACAACAACACTTATGGTCCTCTTTATGAAAAATAGTATAATAAACCTTCCCACAACATCTCAAAACGTTATATGGTTTGGTTCTTAAGATATCATGTATCTGATAAAGGGTTTCTTTCGAAGATATAATTTTGAGAAAAACTCATTTAAAGTTTTATCTTACTACCCTTTTGCATAGAGCAATGTTTTTTAAAATCACTATAAATAACTATTTCTATTTCACGTAAAGGAAAAAGAAAAATTTTCAAAATATGAGATTTTGAAATAAAAAAAAATGCCTTATGTAGACTAAAAACGACAGTTTCAAGGTAGGAAATTTTTTTTGTGATATTAGCATAAATCACAAACAAAGCTTTATGATTGATCTAAAGGTTTAGAGTATTCCCTTAAAAAGTTCTATATAATACTAAAATATGTCACTTTTTTCATACTATTATGAATATTTTACGATATCAATTACTCTTATATAACCTCTCTTGAATCAAACTCATACAAATTTGGCTAAACTAAGTTTAAAAGTTAACATTGTTAAAATGTAAGATTTACTTAATTTCCGATGAAGTATTAAATAGAAAGTGATTTTTTTAGTTTTATTCATATGCTATGAAATTGGATTAACAATGCTGATTTTCTCACAAAATTATTGCACATCGTATTGGTTCATTTAAGAATGTCCAATTTGAAATAATTCTAGATTAATTAGAAAAATTTGATTTTCAGAAAAAAAAAAAAATTTATGATTTATTTATTGTTTAGCTATATCACTCTTTCAAATAAATTCGAATGCTACTGGAGTGGCACCTAGTACATTTTTTAACTCTATCACCCCCCCCACCTAAAAAAGATATTTGGAATATTACACTTTTACACAAAATATTTGCAATGGAAAAATATGCACCGTAAATCCACTTCAATATAACAAACCCTTCTCTCAAAACATCCAGGACCAAGATCACTCATATGTGATCAAGCGTTTCTTCCTACGCGGCCCACAGTATCATGTATGTCATTGCGTTTTCCCTACTGTGAGGCCCATGATGACTCCGGTGTGATTTGAGTTTATAATGCCTTATATTAATTTTTACAATGCATTAGATGGTGGTTAGAGTGCGCCTTTTTCGAATAATGTTTCATAAAAGTTTGAACTTCAATATATGCTTTCTGCTTCGAGTTTTCATTAAAATTAGATCCGAAATATTGATGAATGTAAACAACTGCACATATTTAACTCTTTCGAGAGAATCTGGCCGATGACTTACTTCTTTGTTTCCAGAGAAAATCTTTTCATAACATAAGCAGACCAGCGCAGCATACTCTTTACTTTGCATCAACCTGGACAAAGAATTGTTTTATGCTGTCAAGTCAAAAGTTATGTTCTTGGAGAAGAGAGCAAACAATGCTCTCACTGGCAACCTCACCCTTCATGGCTTTTCTTTTATTGTATAAAAGAACTAAAGAATTTGGTGTTGTCCTTGTCGGTAAATTATGTTGGAAGCAACATGTTTTGCATGTTTCAAATAAATGTGAAAAATCTGCTAGGGCTGAATAGAGTTTCTAGAAACAGCTTTGTGATCAAGTCCTATCTATCATTCCTCATTTATAAACAAGGCATTGCTCCATTTATTTGTTACGGTTTACGAATCTGGGACTCCGCCTTGAAGAAGAAAATACATTATCGGCTTTTGCGAAAAATTCAACGAAGAATACTTCTCCGTTTTATTTCTGGGTATCGAACGATACCCTATGAAGCTGTGTTTGCTATTTCGGGCTTTCCACTTATTGAAATATTTATTATCTTAAATAATGAATTCAAGATTGCAACGAAGAACTGTACCAATAAGAGTCTAGATGGTTCCCTGAGAGTTTCTGAGCTCCCTCATCCTGCTGAACGATTTCCCCTTAAATTGATTAATTACCGTAAAAATATTGAAAACAACTTTTCAGTTGTCTGCTTTAAAGATGGTAGCAAAATCAACACTAAGGTTGGCCTTGCATTTGTTATCTTCCAAGACTTTATTGAAATTGAAACTCGCCAATTTAGAATAAGAAGTGAGTGTAGTGTGTTTCAAGCTGAATTACTTTGCATAGCTCAAGCAGTCTCTTGGATCTGCAATAACGAAATCCATTCATCAAATTTCTTAATTCACAGTGATTCCCTATCATCTTTGAGTGCATTAAATAACATTATTTCCCCAAAAAAACTAATTGTTAAACACATATTAATCTCAATTTTCTTCGAAGTAGAGGAGTACAAGTTTTCTTTTCTTTTGTTCGAGGACATACGGGAATCTTTGGCAATGAACGTGCTGACTGGCTTGCAAAAGAAGCGACAAAATTAAGCGATTTGATTCCTATGAGCATTCCAAAATTATATCATTAGAAAGTTTTTAAAGAAAAGATTATTTCCAAGTGGAATAACTTGTATCAAATTTCAAATAAGGCGCATCTCACCAAGGATTTTTCCCCTTCTATTCAGAGTCGTTTAAAGGCTAAGCACTTTCAAACTAACTTTAAACTTACCCAGTTTCTAACTGGGCATGGAAACTTTAAAGCCTATTTAAAGCGTTTCAATTTGTCGCTTACTGACACCAGTGTTCTTGCTCCCGTGACACAATCCAGAATGACAAGCATCTGATTCTTGCTTGTACTAAATTATCTTCGGAAAGACACGTACACTCATGAATTGCCTACAAAAGAACAATAGAGTGTGGCCTCTTCCTTTCTTTGCCTTTGTTCAAGGCAAATCATCTTTTACATCGTTTTGTGCATACATTAATAGCAATTTTTCCTGTATTATTTAGATTCTAAATTTTGTGTGTGTGTTAGCATTTTCTGTATGTGAATATACATGTGTATATGTATATATGTGTATATATATATATATATATATATATATATATATATATATATATATATATATATATATATATATATATATATATATATGTATTTGCATTTAGAATGTTTTTTTGTGATCATTTTTTCTTATCTTCTTCATTGTATAATTTTAATTATTGATTATCTCTGCTTGAGTAAGAGCAATCTTGTATTTAATTCTGTATTTGTTGTATTTGTGTGTGTGTGAATCCACTTTTTTTTTCTCTCTCTCTCTTTTCCCCCTTTTTGGTTTCCATTTGTGCCTGTATCCTTCTACATGTAACTTCCTTTGTTTTGAGTATTGACTTACGTTTGTAAGTCTTGTGTTATATGTGTCCGCACACAAGAAGTCTAACTAGAGTCTCAAAAAAAAGGTTCCTGATTTATATTGCGCTCTGGAGTTTTCTTTATAGTTTGACAATAAGTTGAAAGCTTATTAGTTTATTGAATATTTGACATTCATAATAACAGTTTTAGTATTATTTTATTTTTGATTAGTTTTATTTTATTCAGTATTACAACAAATAATTTTAATCCAAAAATGTTTAAAAAGCGGATCTTTATAGAACAAAGGTGATGGCTCAATTTGAAAAAAATAAATGCGATGATGAACAAATGAAAAATAATCATTTGTTCTTACTGATTCATTTTGTATTCGGTAACAACAAACGATTCTTTTTCATTGTTATCGCAACCAAAGTTTTCATAACCATAAAAACAGGAATCATAATACTAATGTGATCCTGAGAAAAAGCTTTAAGGAATAATTAAAAATAAAAATAAGATACATTATCTATTATTTAAAATATTTGTATTAGTTCAAACATAAACAAGTTAATGTGAAAGTAAATGCGTCGTTGATATAGCATGTGAAACCAACACGTCCACACTCTATAGACATATGTTACAGCGGCAGTAGGATGATGCGCACTATCCTAGTGGAAATCACACTGTTGAAAAATGTTCATAAATATCAGCACAACAGATTGAGATTGTCGTAAAGTTTTGCTATCAGAGTGCATGTGATAAGCACAGTAGTGCTCCTGCTATCATAGAAAACATCTCACTAAACCACAAATTTAGGTGCAGGTTCAGTGATTCTAAGCTGAAGAAGATTTGTTTTCAAACGCTGAAATAGTCTTATAATCATTACATGATCACCACTAGTACCAAGACAAAACGTACTCATCGAAGAGCTCAACAAAATGTGAATCCACCCTCCAATGCGAGCTCTAACACTTCATCAAAGAAGAAACTAATATCAATGACTTATAACTAATGGTATGAAGACTATATATATATGTCGCCCAGCTCAGAGCTAGTTCTTATACAATCGATTTGTTGACGTTCACCGTGACACTCTGGGACCAACTAAAGCTATAACTCCTGCTGCAGAAGCGTTATGATGATCCATGTTTATGCGGTGGTATCAAATGGTTAGCTAGACCTCAGAGTCTTTGAGATTGAGCCGTCTTGGGAACACTGATGCCAAAAATCATGTATAATGAATTCATTCCTACCAATTCTTTCTGCAGTATCCATGAAAAAAGATTCATATTTTTTAGCTCTATTATACGACATTGTTCAAACTAAGTGAGCTGTTGGTAATGGTTTCTTGAGCTTCTAAAGACATTCCTGACTAAAATCATTTCACTACATCAAATCTTAACGATAAATAATCCTTACGAACTTTACAACGAGTATTTAAGATACATATGATTCGTGTCTCAGGGGGTGTTACAGTATGCACCTAGCATGGAATTTTGTTTATCTAGTACAATTTCTTCTTGGTGTCGGAGTTTTTATTTCCATCAATGTACATTAATTTCCATAAAAAAATCTTTTTCAACAATTTGTTCATGAAATAAACTCGAATTTTCCAATGTGTTTATCAATTGTAAATGCAGTTATTGAAACATATATGTTCAAAACGATTTTAGATATATTTATCGTAAAGGGTTTTTTAATTGTAGAAAATGATTCGCGTCTCACGCCTTTTCAAGTGTTTTGATCGAACTACAAAACTGAAGAAAGTTTAGTTAACGGTTTTCCATCAGCGATAAGTTAAATTTATAATTTTGGAAAATCAATGCTTACATTTCGCTTAAATGTTATTTTAGTTGCAATTAAACTCCAATTTGAGAATTTCAACTTTTTTTTACTTTTTTCACTTTCTCCTTCTTTGATCTAATTCACATTTAAAATATCTTCAGCATGCGTAGAAGGGAAAATAAAAATCTATTTCAAGAGAACTAAATTATTTTTAAAACTTCTTTTCAGGTTTCTTTATAACAAAAAGCAAACGAAATTTTTTCAATGTGATAAACTAAAAAATGAACATACTAAAGAAAACAAATTTAAAACAGCATGTAACAAAAAAAATCAAAGGTTATTTGATCAAATAAACTGAGATCTCTTAAAACAGAACGAAAAAATTTAATAAAAAATAGTTTTGAAATACTATGAGTTTCTTTAATTTGTAAAATTTTTCATTTCCTAAGCTTAAGTTAAATAAAAAATGGTATAAAAAAAATTTGGAATTCCATTAAGGAAATTGTGCATGTGTACTAAGAGATAAATTACGTATCATTTTAAGGATTAAAAAAGTTTATATTGTGGCAAAGTAACTACTATTTCAAATTTTACAGATGAGACAATGCCTACATCTAATTTTATCCCTTAACAAACTAATTCAATTACATCAATAAATTGAGATTTATTTAATTAATAACATGGCATACACAAAACAATAGATTATTTCCATCGATATAAAAACTTATCTCCGAAGGAATGATTTTTTCAAACATTTTTCTTTTTACTGTAAATATTATCTACTTCAAAAACAATTGTATATTTAACAGTGGTGATCTATATCTTTTCTCCAAGTAATTTATTCAGGCATCTTTTTCTTGTATCTTAATTTTCTCAAAAGACATACACTGGTGTGCAAAAATTAAGGACGAGACGGTTTTATCAATATAACTTTGTACAAAAGCTTTCCAAATCAATACATTTAATACCGTAAGATCCCCAATACGTAAGGACATATGTAATATCTAAACAACACTTACTAAAAGAGAATTCAGAGGGATAAAAAGAAGCTTGATTGAAAAAGTAGCATGGAACGCAATGCGACTGAAGGCCGAAACATCCCTGTGATGGGTGTCCAGTAAGAAACAGCCGGTCTTTAGTAGGGGATATGATCTCCCCTGACTGCTAGGCAGGTTTCACAACGTCTGCCCATGCTGAAAATGAGGGTGTCAATGAGTTGTTGAGGCATTGCTGCCCATTCGTCTTGCAGCGCCAATCGAAGCTCCCCAATCGTTACTGGTGGTAAGGTATGAACTGCCAAGCGTCTGCCTAGAAAATCACATACATGCTCGATGGGATTGAGATCCGGAGATCGTGCCGGCCAATCCATACGTTCAATATCCTCACTCTCTAAGAGCTGTTCGGCAGCTACTGTGCGATGATATGGTGCATTGTCGTCCATGAAAAGGAACTGCAGACTCATAGCGCCTCTAAAAAGACGCACATATGGAAGAAGAATCTTGTTACAATAACGGGTCCCGTTGACTGAACCTGCGTCGAAGATGTGAAGGTATGTACGACTACCAAAAATGATTCTGCTCTCATCTGTAAAGAGTACTCGTCCCCATTCATTGTCTCTCCAATTCCGGTGTTCCCGGAACCACAGAGAACGCCTTCTCCGATGGGCAGGCGTTAAAGGTACACACCGTACAGGGCGTTGTGCAAACAGACCACCACCGTGCAGTCTTCTGGCCACGGTAAAACGCGATATATCGGTCGTCCAGTCGCCTGTGTCGTGTGTCTAGCGATTTCTCCCGCTCTCTACCGCCTGTTTCTTCTGGCCTGTAAGACAATGTACCGGTCATCTGCGGGTGTGGTTCCTCGTGGACGACCACTACTGAACCCCCGGATAGCTGTTCCTGTAGTTTGAAATTAGCTCCAAAGTCGTGAAACGATGCTGTGAGCAATTCCGAACTCTGCAGCCACACTTGTCACATTGCGGCTTTCCTCCAACTTCCCAATGATTCGTCCTCGGGTAAAAGCATCCAGATGTCGTCTAACAGATTGATTATTCGCCATTTGTCACTGAGGCAGCAACTCGGTCTGATTTTAACTGCTATACGGCGTGCAATCTCTTTGCCAGAAATTCTGATCTTACACCGACAACATGCTTTATACTACTCAGACACTCCCCCATTACGTCTACCTGCATATCTGCGCATGTGCTACCGTACATCACCTTACTTAATCTCCTGATTGGTCTTTCTGTCCGCTCTGCCTCTTTGTTCCGCTGATATGCTAATTTTTCGACTTCGTCCTTAATTTTTGCTCACCAGTGTATTTCTGATTCTTTCGCTAGTTGTCATTAAGTAAGCAGTAGAATATCTTTCTATTAAAATATATTTAATGTCTTAGGCATTTATAAATAGGCTTTTTATTAATACCAGAATTTCGAAATTAAAATTTTTAGTAGATTGGTGCTCTGATTCACGCGAAATCTTTTGAAGCTAAAGTCAGCACATGGGTGTAGTATGATTGTTTGAAGAGCAAGGTGCAGCCATACGTATCATCATCGTTTTATCAGAGAGACTCAAATTTACTGAGCTTTTTGTCAGTAACTCTCGTATTGCTTCGAAGTGTGACGTTAGATATCAATCAGTAAAACAACCTGTATCATTACCATGGTAATATATATTCAATTCAATCGTGCAACAAAAGGCAGTACTTTTTTTAAATAATTTTAAGATATCCGACTACGTTCGGAACCGTGATTTTGTAAAATCGTATAAATGGTTTATATTTTAGATATTTAAAGTCACTTAGATTAGAAAATGTATAAAAAATTGTTTTAATAATAGTATTACAATAAAAAATTATTTAAGTGCAATATGTTGGCAACAAATGAACATAGAATGAACCCATTTTCTAAATATTCTCCTGTTGTGAAAAAAGCTTTTATTATAATAATATTTTGCCTGTATATAGATCAGACCTCTGTACCGAGGCTCAACTACAATTTTTGAAATACATAACTTAGAAGTGGGTTTATCTATGTTTTACAAAAACAGAGAGGAGAGATTTTAAGAAAAAAAAACGACGATTATTTTTTCAAATGGTTGTAACTCTGAAAATAATGTAAATTTTTCTAAAGTCACAGTTGAGCAGAGGTCTGAGCTATATACAGGCAAAATATTATTATAATAGAAACATTTTTTACAAATAGAGAACATTTTAAAAAAAAAGGTTATTATAAGTTAATTTTTTGCCGAAATACTGTATTTAAAAAATTTCTTTTGTCAAAATGTCCTTAAAACAATTTTATACATATATTCTAATCTAAGTGACCCTAAATATCATGAAAATTGTCCATTTATCCGTTTTGTAAAAAATCTCCTTAATTATAAAAAAAAAATTCAAATTAGCTATTTTTATTGAAAATCATTAAATATATGTACCGTCGTATTAATACTAAGAAATAGATGTCGTGTTTTAAAGCAAGTAAAAAATTTGTAAATTTTACATTTAAACTTAAAACCAAATTACAAATGATTAAATTTGAAACTCCCCTATATACTTCAATTTTATGTTTTAATTTTCCTCACCTACTGGAAATACATTTTATATATACTTCACAAAAGTATGCTTTAAATCCACTTTCACACGTGTAAAAAAAAACCTGATTTACAAATGATGCTTGCAGCATTTAAGAGAATCGATAAAATAAGTTTAGCAACGCATTGTTTCGATATTTATTATTTGATTAAGGTATCCTCGACTACGTTCGGAATCGTGATTTTATAAAAGCGCATAAATGGATAATTTTCATGATATTTAGTGTCACTTAGATTAGAATACATGTATAAAATTGTTTTAAGAACATTTTGACAAACAATATTTAAATACAATATATTTCATCAAAAAATAACTTAGAATAACCTTTTTTCAAAATGTTCTCCTTTTGTGAAAAATGCTTCTGTAATAATAATATTTTGCCTGTATATAGCTCAGACCTCTGTATAGAGGCTCAACTATGATTTTTGAAAATTGCCTTTAATTTCAGAGTTACAACCGATTGAAACAATTATCGGCTTTTTTTTTCTTAAAGTTTTCCCCTCTGATGACGTAAAACATGGATAAACCCACTTCTAAGCTATATATTTCAAAATTTCTTTTTGAGCCTCTGTACAGAGGTCTAAGCTATATACAGGCAAAAACTATTATAATAGAAAAATTTTTCACAAAAGAAAATATTTTGAACCAGCCAATGTTGGAATTAGGAGCAACTCGATCGTGAAATATCATCACTAATGGAAGGAGCAGATATACAAGTTGACAGGTAGACCAGGTAGAATCTTATAGCTATGTTGCACATTTGGATCATTACAGTTCCATACGGCAATTGAGTCATTCAGAGGCTTGTTTGCATCATGACAAGTATCTGCTAGATGTATCATAAACTATAGATACAATATCTAAAGCGGCGGTTTTTGACAGAAAATATTTCACTTGGTATGAAACAAAAAATTAAAATTCTTTCATACTTCAGTATTTGTAAAAAAATACTACTTTTTGCTTAGAAGCAACATGCTTCAATTTTTCTTTACATGATATTATAATAATAATACTATATATATTTTAATAAAGTAAGTAAAAAGAAGTTATTGATAGTTAAATAATGTTTAATTTGTAAGAAAATAAGGTTGTATTTTCTTGTACGGTATTTTTATACCGAAATATGAAACAATTATTTTTAATCCACTTAATTAGTAAGCACTTGTTTAACTCAAATGTGAATTTAATGTATATGTATCCTATTATATGTCATCATGACAATATGTTTCCTATCAACCCCAGATATTTCATTAAAGTTTCTCTTAATAGTTAATAATTAGTTTCTGGAAATTATACTTGTAAATAGATTAACTGAACTTGCAAGTTAACAAGCTAGTTTTGAATTAATTTGCTGCAGCATATTTATTATTATATTGTGTTAATTCATGTCATATGCCTAGTTATAATTATTTGCATGATTAAGAGGTGGTTATTGATTGATTATATTTGCACTGTTGATCAAGAGGCTTTTGGCGACGGACCACGATAATTTTGAGTCATGGTAATGATGGACGACAACGAGCTGGCACCCCCTCTTAACTAACACCACACCTACGGGAGGACGTTTTAATTTAATTCATACACGGAATAAAATTGGGAAATCGAATATTCAAACGATCCGATACCAAAATTATTCCAAAGGTTTTCTTTAGTAGGATAATTGAGTCAGGTAATATTATACCGAATATTTAACAGATTCTTATGAATATAAATGTTAATACCGTTATTAAAAATGTTCTGATGTATTTTTTATTTTTTTTTATAAAATTATAAAAATGGACTGATGTGATTTTTTTTTTATTTTAAACTGATCGCGTTGAATATTTTCATGTTACACAAGTATGTTATAAAGGGAGAAATATTTTTGTATTCTATAATAAAATGTATAATCCAGTTTATCTAAAAGCTTGATAGAAATAAAATTAGTTTTATTTTAAAAATTATAAATAGTGTTCTGTATGCTATTTAAATTATTTACTATCTGCTTGGTTTCATAAAACATTTTAGCAAGGACTGAAAATATCAAATACTATCACGATTTTTCTAATTTTAAAACAATTATTAAAGAAGAATTCAGTCTAACTGGTCTTAAAAGATTTTTCCATTTCTTTTATTATCATCAGAGGAAAACAGAAAACAAAATATTGTATACTTTATTTGTTTGACTTCCTTATGGACCCTTAATCCGTCTGAAGCCATTGAGAAAAACAGAGTATTTTTCTGATAAAACAAATATTTTGAATATTTGCTTCCACTGAAATTTTTTTGAGTACAAATTGAACAAATACACGAAAATAAAACACATATAAAATGAAAATATCCAGGAAATGTTTGCTTATTCTTCTTAGATATTAAGAATATATAGTCCTTTTATTCTTTTACTTTATTTTTCTGGGGTTTTTTTGTAGGAATGTATGGGAAGTTTTAAAATCTCCCCAGTAGAATATTCTTCTCTACGAGTCCTTGAAGCCCATGTCTTGCTTTTTGCCCTTTAATCTTTGAAATATTACGTTTATAGTACTTTTTACTTAAATTTATGAAGCAAAAATATTTTAATAAATTTGAAATGTATGAAATAAATTAAATTAAATTTACTCTAAATTTAAAACTAAGAAATGGAAAATAGTATTATTTAAAATATAAAATATGTTCACAAATAAATTACATAATCTTGAAGCATGCAAAAGCTGATCATATACATTGCTGGCCACTGTAAATGCAACACCCTGAAGGAAGCATGCAAATAACATGAAATTTACAACATGCATTTTCGGAGGTGAGATATGCAAATGATTAGAATTTCAGGGGAGACACTCGTCCCGCGTGCCTGTGGCACCACCTCAAAGCGCTATTTAATGCTTGCAGATTTCGACGATTTCAAGTTCAGCAATTGTGTTTTTCTTTTGGATTTTTCTAAAAACGATTAATTTTGTCTGGTAGAAAACAGCGATCAGATTTTGATCAAGTATCTGAGTTCGACAGAGGAAGGATAGTAGCCTACCGAGATTGTGGATTATCTTTCAGGGAAATTGGTACTCGTGCTGGACGAAACCAAACTGTAATGCGGTAATATTACCGTTGGTTGCAGGAAGGTACGACGCACCGACGTGGTCGATCGCATCCACCTCTTTACGTGAGGACAGGCAAAATGTGCGCATGGCAATGACGGACTGCTCAGTCACATCACGAACCGTAGCACAGCATGTTGAGTCTGTAACGCATCATTCAGTGTCTGCGCGTACCATTCGACTCTATTTACAGCAGAGTGGTCTGTCCGCAAGACGTACATTGCTTGGTCTACCCTTGACGCAGAACCACAGATGTCTCCACTGCCAATGGTGCGATGAAAAAAGGATGTGGGTGTCAGAATGGAATGAAGTTGTCTTTACTGACGAGTCACGTATCTGTCTGCAACACCACGATGGTCGGATTCCAGTCTAGAGACACCGTGCAGAGATGATGCTGAACAGCTGTGTTATGCGCCGCCACACCGTTCCTGCACTGTGAATTATGGTACGGGGCGGTATTGGATATCACTCTTGCAGTTATCTAGTATGCATTACCGGTACTTTAAATAGCTAGCGCTACATCTACGATGTGTTGGAGCCAGTTGTATTTCCTTACATTCAGGGCTTGGCCAAAGCCATATTTCAATTGGATAATGCACGACCACAGGTGGCACGCATTGTCTAAGGAGTCTTCGTCAATCACCAGATTGAATTGCTTCCCTGGCCGGCTCGCTCTCTGGATCTGTCGCTGATAGAAAACATGTGGTCCATGGTTGCTCAACGATTGACCCAGACTACAACTCCAGCTGCCACACTAAATCAACTTTGTCAAAGTTTGGAAGCTGCTTGGTCTGCTATATCCAAAGAACACATGAAAAGTCTCTTAGAATCAATGCCGAGGCGTGTAGAAGCGGTGATCTCCAACAATGGTGGCTTCTCTGGCTACTGATTCTAGCAGAAACCACTTTTCACAGAAGTCTATAAATTTAATCATTTGTTACTTGGTAAACATGTTATCTACATAATAAATTTTGTTGTGTTATCTCTTGTCTTTATTGGTGTTGCATTTACGGTGGTCAGCAGTTTATATTAAGTGTGGATAAGGGCTTTTTTACATATGAAGGGATAATGATTTACAAATGAAGAAAATTAATTTTTATGTTAGGTACCATCACAATATAATAATGAAGTTTAGGTAATTCAGTTTTTTATTTTAAATGTCATATTAAATTTTGTTAATGAAAAAACAAATATTTTTTTAGTATTGATTAAACATCATTATGACAAGGAGGCATTCTACTAAATAATTATAAAGAAACACAGTTAACTCTTTATATACCAAAGGTACTTAATTATTAGTACCACTTACTTTAAAATTACATAGAATAACCATTTGTACGAATAGTTTGATGATACATAGCAGGAATATTCTTTTAAATTCACTCTTCCAAGATATATGACATCACGGGTTCTATGAGCAGTATTTTACCGGATAAGGCGAATAGTTTTATAGCAGAAATTCTTCTTCAACCGATGGCAATTTTAATGGAGTGCGAATATTGTCATTTTTGTTTTGAAAACTAGTTAATGTCAGAAGGTAAGTTTCTTATTTTTTTTGTATGTTAGAAAACTATTTGATAATTTATTTTAAATGAAAAGTGTATATAAATAATTTTACAGTTTAGTACCTTTAATTAAACGGATTAAATTTCGGATTAAATTTTGAGTATTTTTTTATATGATTATCCATTAATTTCCAATAAAGTGATAAAAAAATATTGTATGAAAAAAAACTACAGTAAGTCATAATGCGGCAGATAAAGGGTTAACAAGTGTTTTAGTATCGTTTAAAAAAATCTATTGTGCTGGAATTACAGTGCAGGATAAAGCAGAAGACGTAAAAAAACTTAGACCGGACTGATTTGACGGTGCGGTGAAGAGTGAGTGAGTGAATATTAACGTCACACTGTTCAGCTACAAGAGGGCTTTTGGCGACGGACCTCGCAATTTTGAACCATTGTCAAGTGACGAAGACGACACCTGAGCTGGCTACCCCTCTCCTACTTACCACACCACACCAACGGGAGGACGTTTCAGCTCTCGACAGATTTAACGGGAGCGCTGCCCTACACGTGGGTTTTTAGTGGTACTGGGCTTCAAACTCATGACATGACTGCCATGATCCGATACCTTGAGAGAAAGTTTGGGTTCTGAAACGTTGTAATGTATATTGTTCTATTCACTACTCAATACTCATTTATCAATAATCGGTGCTTTAGGATATTTCTACTGCAGAATAAAAATTATTTTTAATTTAAAATCATCTAACCAAAATAAAATTGTTTTGTCAATATTTTTTCTTTAAAAATTTAACCCATTTGTGGCAATATTCAAATTTCAAATTTTTTCGTTATTATTTTTTCTACTCATCTCCATACCATGACAGCTACAGAATGAAATATTGCGAAAGTACATTCAGCCACTTGAGTTTTTGTCAATCAAAAAAATAATGTAAAAGGTTTATAAATCCTGTAATGGTTTTTTTTACAGTTTCACACTTCTCATAGGAATTCTTGAACGGGGACTGATGTTTCGTGTGGAAATGTCATACACAATATTACTCACATACAGCACGATCTTTTTGTTGTAAGAATTAATATTTTTTCATCCAAAAGTCATGTAAAACCGCAAACATCTAGCTTTATTTTTAGCGATAATTTGATTTAATATGTATGTATGAATTATTACAAGAATATAACAAATGAAGTAAAAGTTTTCACCTTAAAACTAAGAACATATCGTAAGGTCAACCTCTTCAAGGCTCATTTTATTTCTAGGTTAAGTCTCAAAATTTATTTTTATGCATATTTTGAATTATACATAGTTTTTTAAGCAAAATAGAACCATTTCTGGTCAAAATTTCCTAAAAATCAATGTAAATAAATATATTTAAGTAAATGGTTTTTCTGAAATTAGTTGGCTTCCGGTATGGCAAGAATCATTAGAATTTCTAATTAATTCATACTAACAAACATAAAGCTTAGAATGCCGAATCTTTATCGTGAATTACAAATTTTATTTATATGTTTTGCATTTACATAAATTATGAAATTAATCATCATAATTTCATTGTGTATGAAAAATACGAAAGCACGGAACAGCGCATAAGCCTACATTGCAATCTGAAGAGTGCAGAAGCTCGCTTCTCTTTTTTACCTTACTTCCTTTACTCTCTTTTTGAGTAGCAAATAATACACTGTCGTGTTGGATTAGTTTTCTTCGCAGTTAAGTGAATGCATTCAACAAAGTGTATTTCAAACAAGCTGGAAGGAAGAGGGGAGGAGGCTCAGGAGAAGGACTTCCACTTTTTGCATAAACCAGACAAAGCCCATGTAAAAACATTCTAAAAGACTGAATACATAGAGTAAATTTTCTCAGTGCCCAAGTTGCACTAGGGACGGTCCAGAATGATACGTTTCGCCTTCCCGAGCTCAGTTCAGGAAAAGCCGGGAATGGGTTAAAAGCAACATATAGCGCACTTAGTGCATTAAAAAAATCTACTTCGACTGAAATCATTCTAGATACTCTTGCATCGTACTTTTTACTGAGCGTGTCACCGAGAATTGTACCCCATGTCATAGGCTGTCGATGCTTGCTTTTGAATAAAATGAATAAAAAAAAATCCTACTTATATAATATTCAGTCGGTTCGTCTGCGCAAATTTCTGAAAAATAAACCATTTCTTATTTGTTCACCATTTTTACGAACTTCAATCTATGCATTTCCTCTCTTCGCAATGAAATGGTTTTCTTCGACTTTTTAGATTAAATATGAGCTATTTCTTTAATTATGCTTTATGCGGTGTGTTTACTTATAACAAGGGCGTCAAACTCAAGCCCCGCGGGCCACATGTTGCCCGCAGCGAACATTTTTGCGGCCACGTATAACCTTGAATCAGCTTTCAAAGTAATTCTGCAAACGAAGTTTCTCCCGAAATAGTAAAGATAACAGCAAAGAAGATATATTAAGTGTCAGAGATAAGCATTAAGTATTTCTTGTTCCTTCGTATATATTTGATATATTTTTTTTTTGAAACAAAAATACTTTTCCATGAATACTGATTCCTTTTTGAGGCCCACCTAAAATTAAACCGTGTTTGTTTGCAGAAGTTAGTCTTTGTGTAAGACACCCTCGACTTATATCGTATATATATATATATATATATATATATATATATATATATATATATATATATATATATTTAAATTTATAAAAACAATCACAATTATCAATTTAAAAATTGAAATATATGAATCCCAAAATACCAAAACACTTCAGAATATCAATGGCGAATATAAAAGATAATGTTCCATCATTTTCAAACAAAATTAAAAATTATAAAATAAAAATAAAAATTTATAAAATATCCAAGTGCAATCTCGGACTTAGGACCGATAAGTGGGGTTAAACTAGTTTGATGGCGCCAACCTTCCCCCTATTGCAACTTGGTAATTTAATTGGAAAATTTTCAAATTTCAGAAAAAAAAAAAATTAAAAAGTTAACATTAAATCATTATACTTGAAAAAATAAAACTATTCGCCATCACATTCCGGAAGATATTGCAATATTAAAATTTAAAAACAATTTAGTACATAATATAAGTGAACCCTCAAACTTCCAAGATTATGCACACATCTTTAAAATAGTTGTAAAAGGTAGAAAAAAAAATAAATTCCTGATCCGAAAGTTCAAATCAAAAAATATTTGAGATCCGAAAGTTCAAATCAAAAAATTATCTAAAATCCGAAAGTTCAAGTTAAAAAATCCGAAAGTTCAAGTTAAAAATCCGAAAGTTCAAGTTAAAAAATCCGAAAGTTCAAGTTAAAAAATCTGAAAGTTCAAACTAAAATTTCTAAAAACCGAATGTTCATTAAAAACACAGTATATTCACAAATGAATAGAGTAAATCATTAAAGACTCACCAAACAGTATCCCATCAAGAATATGATCCATTTCTTATTGCACGACATTTCATTTTTAATATATCAAATACACATATTTTGTTCATAACATCCAACCATGTCAATCCAATCGATTCTTGATCCAACACCAGAGTATGACCACTTGTCATCAGATGCAAACCATATCACATGTAAAAGACTTGCTTGATTGATTGGTCATAAATGTCTGATTGGACATAAATGTTTAACTGGTAATAAATAATTTTAAAGTGTATATATAGTCGTGTAAATATTGTTTTAATTGTGTGTGTATTAAAATGTATATTAAAAATGTAACCTGTGTGTGGAATGTATATTAAAATGTAACATGTGTGTGGAATGCACAAATTCTTCACAGCTGGACCACTAACAAGCTGACTTTTGTGGACCTAATGTTGTGTGGTGGATTTTGTGCATTTACGAGTTTAAAAATATTTTTAAGAAATATTTCTGATCTATATATTTTCTCAGGAAATTGATGGGATAATCATTTTGTATGCACATTAATATAAATTTCTGGATATTTTTGAATCTATCAATATTGTGCGTTGTTAAATTATTATTTCTCAACAGAAAATTTAAAATTATATTTCTAAATACAGATATATGAAGACAACCTTTGAAGTTTGGTATCTTTTATGACATTGAATTTAAATGCTTCCCTTTTATCATATATATTGCTATATAATTTGTTGTCAATAATAGTTAAATCAAATCCAAAAATTCAACTTGTTTGAGTTAAAATTCGTCTGTATTAATTTTAGGTATTCGGATAAAAATTAATGTTAGGTTTTTAAATTCTCTATCATGACCTATAACAATTAAATCATCTATGTATCTTAACAAGAGGCAAGAGGGTTCCTTTTTCGAACTATTTCATAATGGTGTAAATACAGGTTAGCGAGACTATTACTAGCCGGGCCACCCTGAGGCAATCCTTTGATTTGTTTATAAAGTTATATATATATATATATATATATATATATATATATATATACTGCTATATATATATATATATATATATATATATATATATATATATATAAAGTTATATATATATATTATATATATATAAAATATATAAAGTTATATATATATATATATATATATTTATATATATATATATATATATATTTTATATATATATATATATATATATATATATATCTATATATATAAAATTCTCGTGTCACAGTTTTCGTTGCCATACTCCTCCGAAACGGCTTGACCGATTTTGATGAAATTTTTTGTGCTTATCCGGTATCTATGAGAATCGGCCAACATCTATTTTTCATCCCCCAAATGTTAAGGGTGGACCACTAATTTTTTTTTTTTATTTTTTTCAGACAAAATTTTTTTGTTTTAATTTTTTTTTTTTTTATACAGCATACAAAAATACCTACAACCCTAAATTTTCACCCCTCTACGATCAACCCTTATTTTTTTTAATAGCCATTTTAGTTATTTAATCATTTTTCCTCTCCGGTCGAAAACTGATCAATCGTCATTTAATTAGTTATCCCCGCCAGATGTCTACAGGTGTCATTTCTGACCCAGTAAACAGCACGGAGTAGGGATGAGAACGAAGCCGGTCTCCTTTCTTCTCTCCCTACACAGTTGTTGCCATCATTATTGTTTATGCATCAAGTGTATTAGTAACGTTGACAATTATTATTTTGCTATCTCAGTGTAACGCTCATATTAACTTTTAATCATTCCTATTTTATAAATAATAATTAAATTATCAATTTTTTGAGTGTATTTTGCTCGATTAGTTAATCAAGTGATTTTTAACCTCAAAAGTACTCAACACGTGACACGAACTTCCAATAACAACGGATTTTGTGTTGTAAGTATACTTTTTTTTTTATTTATATCGAAAATGTTGTTGATCTTATAAAAATGTAAGTTTAATTTGATTTTATTAAAAACATTTAATTGAACAATTAAGATTTTCATAGTTTCAAAAAATCAATCGTTATGAATCTTTATTATGAAATGTCAATGGAAATATTGGTTGTATGAAAAAAATTATAAGAGACAATGTTTTCATAAAATTTAATTTTTTTACTTTCGTTTGAAAAATTTTTCCATTAAACTTATATTTTGTTATAATTACATAAAATTAAAACTAATCATTTCAAAACTGCTACAAAAAATCCTGGCCCTAATTATACTTTTAACATTTTCATCATTATATAATTTCATTAATTCTATTTATGTATGTTTTGTACAGTGAGCAATGCCAAGAAAACGCAAAGGGGTTGATTTGAGCCGCAGTACAAGTAAAGCTCGAAACTTGCGAAATAGCAGATCCGAAAGAACAGAAGAACAAATCCAGCAACAAAATACTGATGCACGTGTCAGAATGGCGCAATTGCATCAAGAAGAGCCAGAAGATACACGAGCTGAACGCAATGAAGTCAGAAGATTAGAACAACAGCAATCACGCCGTTTCACAGTCAATAGACGAAGAACAAATGACCAACAACGACAACAGGTACATCGAGCATTTATATCTGATTCATTCCGCGTCTAGCATTCCAGTATGAGCCCGATATTGAATATTATGCTCATTCAAAAAGTGGTAATTGGTGCTATGGACAAGGAATGTCCGCATTGTCATGCTCTGAAATTCAAAAAATGAGCCAGCTGGGATGTGTTGCGCGTCAGGAAAAGTGCAACTACCTGAAATTGAAACACCACCTGAACCATTGAACGGCTTATCGGCACGGATCCAGATTCTAACGTGTTCCTGAAGTCAATTCGAAGATTCAATTCATGCTTTCAAATGACATCGTTCGAGCAACAGAAATAATTCGAAATACTAATGCAAATGGTCAAGAATTCAATTCTACATTCAAAATCAGAGGCCAAGTTTATCATAAAATGGGCTCACTGCTGCTACAATGCCAAACGAACCACATAAATACTTACAAATCTATTTTATGGGCGGCGAGGGATTCCGGAAGCGCACTTGCCAATCGCGTGAATGCACGTTGTGATTATAATAACCTTGATTCACTTTATGCCAGGCGCATCGTCAGCGAGCTAGATGCTCTTTTGAACGAGCACAACGAGTTGTTGAAAATATTCAAATCACATATGCACCAATTACAAAGCGATAATTACGCTATCGTCATTAATCCTGATAAAACACCAGCTGGAGAGCATATTCGTAGATTCAATGCACCCGTTCTTGATGATGTTGCTGGAATCATGGTTGGCGATTGTACAGCTGCACGAGAAATTGTGATTCGTAGAAGAAATAATATTCTTCAGTTCATTGCTGACACACATCGTTCTATATGACGCCCTCCAATATCCGCTAATATTCTGGAAGGGACAAGACGGATATTGCATAAACATAAAAACAAACGAGATCCCGTATCAGGTACTTCCTTCATTATTAATTTGATCATTAATCATTTAACAAAAAAAATTAAATTATTGAACGTAATAAATTTAAATAAATTTTTATGAACAAATATTACAGGAGCTGAAAACAAACAAGAATGTTAGCTCAAAGGATTATTATGCGTACCGATTAATGATTGACGTGGCCTGGACAACGTCATTTTACGATGTCGTGAGCTTTGTCAACAATTCATGGTCGACATGTACGCGAAGATTGAGAGCGAACGACTACGATACTTAAGATATAATCAACAAAAGCTGCGCGCGGAAGAGTACATTCATTTGCGAGCGCTATCAACAACAACGCCGACGTCGCCGAAATTGGTAACCATGTCATTTTACCATCATCGTACGTAGGCAGTCCACGTCATATGCAAGAATATATACAGGATGCTCTGACTTTCGTGCGCGAATATGGACGACCATGTTTATTTATCACGTTCACCACATGTAATCCAAAATGGCCAGAGATCACATCTTTGCTACTGCCTGGCCAAAATTCAATACATCGCCATGACATTTACAGCACGTGTGTTCAGACAAAAGTTGAAGTCTTTAATAAGTTTCATTACTAAATCACATGTATTCGGTCCCACACGTTGCTGGATGTATTCGGTTGAGTGGCAAAAAGCGAGGATTACCTCATGCACACATTTTGGTTTGGTTCATCGACAAAATCCGTCCTGAAGAAATCGATAGTATCATTTCTGCGGAAATTCCAGATCCATCCACTGACCAACTGCTGTTTTGATATTGTTACAACAAACATGATTCATGGTCCATGTGTACTCTTAATAGTTCATCGCCTTGCATGGCTGATGGAAATGTACCAAAAATTTCCTAAAGATATGAACAATGATACGGTCACAAATGTCGACGGATACCCAATATATCGTCAGAAGAAATCCACGAAATGGCGGACAATCATTTATTAAAAATATCAACAACACAGACATTGATATTGACAATCGTTGGGTGGTGCCATATTCGCCTCTGCTGAGCAAGACATATAATGCTCATATTAATGTTGAGTTCTGCAGTTCTGTGAAGAGCATCAAATACATTTGCAAGTATGTCCATAAAGGCAGCGATATGGCTGTGTTTAGAGTGGAAAATACTAATGTGAATGCTCCTCCAGTAAATAAAAACGATGAAATTACGCTCTACCAAATTGGTCGGTACATCAGCTCCAATGAAGCTGCTTGGCGTATCTTTGGTTTTCCAATTCATGAACGGGATCCAGCAGTTGTTCGGTTAGCCATCCATCTTGAAAACGGTCAGCGTGTATTTTCACGAACGAGACAGCGATTGATCGTGCAATAAATCCACCTAAAACTACACTCACCGCATTTTTGAATTGTGTAATCGTGCGGATGATTTTGGTGCTTTTAAAAATGAACATTACTCTATTCACAAGTACCACGCTATTTCACATGGACTCAAACAAAAACATGGATGCCCCGCAAAGCAAGGCTCACCAGTTGCTGCATGTCTCAATTTATTTAAATCAAACGCCTTGGGGCGATTATTTACAGTCAGTCCAAGACACACTGAGTGCTTTTATCTTCGACTGCTGTTGGTTAATGTTACTGGCCCATTATCATTTCAAGATATACGTAAAGTGAATGGGCAACAATATCCAACGTATAAAGATGCATGCCTTGCACTCGGCTTGCTGGAAGACGACAACCAGTGGGAGTGCATGCTTGCTGAAGTTGCATTGAACTGTACAGCAATACAAATTCGTCGACTATTCGCTATAGTGTTGACTACATGTTTCCCAGCCCGAGCACAGATATTATGGGAAATTCACAAAGATTCAATGACTGATGATATATTGCATCAACATCGTATACGGTGCCACGATCCAACCATAACATTCAGCGACGAAATGTACAATGAAGCATTGATTGCTATTGAGGATCTTTGCATTGTCATTGCCAACTTACCACTTAGTAATTTCGGTATGAATTCGCCAAATCGAACTGCATCTGATTTAATCAATACTCGAAATGAATCGTGAACTGCAGTACAGTACTGTAGAAATGGCAGCGATTGTTGCCCGCAATGTCCACTACTGAATGAGGAACAAAGAACCATTTATGATCGCATTATGCTCGCAGTTTCAGCTGGACAAGGTGGGTTCTTCTTTTTGGATGCACCGGGTGGAACTGGCAAAACATTCGTTATTTCGCCAATTCTTGCTGAAATACGATCAAATAATGGCATCGCATTGGCCGTTGCATCATCGGGCATTGCAGCAACTTTATTGATGGAGTGTAGAACAGCACATTCAGTATTTAAGCTGCCACTAAATATTCAGAATAACCCTGACGCAGTATGCAACATTAAGAAACAATCGTCCATGGCCACTGTGCTGAAACGGTGTAAAATTATTATTTGGGATGAATGTACTATGGCACACAAACATTCACTTGAGGCGTTGAACAGGATATTGAAAGATATTAAAAACAGTGATAAACTATTTGGCGGAACTCTGTTGGTCCTTTCAGGTGATTTCAGACAAACACTCCCAGTCATTCCACGTTCAACATACGCTGATGAGATCAACGCTTGCTTAAAATCATCTCCATTGTGGCGTAAATGTTGAAAAATTACAGCAAAAAAATAAATATGCGCGTTCAAATGCTTCAAGATCCATCCGCTGAAACATTTTCAAAACAACTCTTAGATATCGGTGATGGAAAAGTTGCTATAGATGAAACTGATACGTAAAATTACCGACCGATTTCTGCACAATCGCTGATTCGCAAGATACTCTCATTGAACAAATATTTCCCGATGTACACACACAGTACATAAATCATGAGTGGCTTGCAGAAAGAGCGATTTTAGCGGCAAAAAATGTAGACGTTGACAATTTTAATCTGAAGATACAAATGTTGTTGCCAGGGAACTTGGTATCATATAAATCTATTGATACAGTTTGCGACGACAGCGAAGCAGTAAATTTTCCCCACAGAGTTTTTGAACTCACTGGATTTGCCAGGCATGCCACCGCATAATTTACAATTAAAGGTTGGACCTCCAATTATCTTGCTTCGTAATTTGAACCCGCCCCGGCTGTGCAACGGTACGCGATTAGTCATTCAAAAATTAATGAAAAACGTGATCGAAGCCAGGATTTTAAATGGCAAGTTCAGAGGTGAAAAATAATATACTCATACCACGGATTCTATTATACCTACAGATGTGCCAATTCAATTCAAACGTATTCAGTTTCCGATTAGATTGGCATTTGCAATGACTATCAACAAATCCCAAAGGTCAAACGATGTCTGTTTGTGGATTAGATTTGAGAACACCATGTTTTTCACACGGACAATTATACGTGGCATGCTCTCGAGTGGGTAAACCATCCAGTTTGTTTGTGTTAGCTAAAGATGGACTAACAAAAAACATTGTTCACGCTATAGCATTAAGAGATTGATATTGTTTAATATTGTTACTGTCGTAATTGTTTAATTAATGATATATAATTTTAAGGAATAAATTATAATAACTTAAAAATAATGTTTGCCTTTTGTTGATTTTTATATTCCTCCATCGTTCACAGCGCTCCATGCTTATTTCACGCATATACCACATTTTTACATACATACAATATACACATTCTAACATACATACATACTTACAATAAGCTATTTTTGTCTACACTAGAAATTGCTAGGAAATTATTTATATGGCAAAACAACGTTTGCCGGGTCAGCTAGTATATATATATATATATATATATATATATATATATATATATATATATATATATATATATATATATATATATATATATATATATATATATATATATATATATATATATATATATATATATATATATATATATTTATATATATATATATATATATATATGTTATATATATATATATATATATATATTTATATATATATATATATAGTTAGTTATATATATATATATATTTATTTATATATATATATATATATATATATATATTTATATATATATATATATATATATATATATATATATATATATATATACATAGTCTTATTCTCTACAAACAAGATAGAGAGTTCAAACAATCACATGCGAAAAACACATAGACAGTAGGAAAATCACAAAATGAAGGACACATGAGCAGCCTAGATTAAAAATTATATAACGGATGCTGCAGTATTATACACATTGCTGACTTAGGACAGCTAATATATAAAATAATTTATATAAAAGTGGGGTTGAACATGTTTTTTTGGCCAGCCAACCCTCCCCCTTTAAGTAAATAACACTGAGCAAAAGTAATGGGTAGGAATATCTAAATCCATTACAAGATAGGGACAAGGGGTAACTTACCTAAAAATTGCACTTAAGGTATCCGTACACCTTCGAAGAAATTTTTTTTAAAAAACTGTATTATTTGCTATTAAAATATTTTTACTGATGAAATATAAATTAAAACTATGAAAAATACATTTAATATGTTACTTGTAGTACATAAAAAATTTTAGGGAGTAAAGCATAGTGTAAATAGTAATTAAATTGATTATTAGAATAACGCACATAACTCAAATGTAAACAAAAATTTCCCTTTTCTGTCAATTTGATGATCATCATTATAACATTTTTTAGGGCTGGTACTATTTTTCTGATGATAATAAATTTATTACAATTTTTATCAAGTTTCGAGTAAAAGAACATTGAAAAATCCTTAAAAAATTATTACGAGCATGATATATACCTTAGTTACTAAAAACATATCAACTATATAACTATGAAAGTAGTAGGGGTTCTTTAAATCTATAAAACAAATATATTTATAAAATTTGAACTAATTTGGTTCGCAACTTTTTCTGATATTTACGTTGTCAGATGTCAATACGTTAAACAAATTCATTTTGAGATAAATCAGAAATAAACTTTGAACTGCAAATTTGAATATTAAACACAATTTGATATACTTAAAATGCTCCTGATTTATAAATAACACCTTCTTTACTCTCTAAAACATTGATTTTTTTCCCCTTGTAGCTCTTAAAATTTTTTCTACGCTGCTTTACATTTGGTGTTGAATGTCTTTCTGCGTCGTTAATTCTACTGATGTCAAGATGTTTGTATGATTTTAAAGTAAAATAACCAGGAGTTATATTAAGTTTTTTAAAAATTTCAACACAACCCTTGTATCCATCATTAAATTGGATCACAGCATCCAATTCACAAGATTTTAAAATTTTGAGGCACACGAAAACTTCCTTGGGTACTCTCTGCCATATAACGCCATTTAAACACTCGTTTGAATTTTGTGTTTTGCCATGCAGGCATTTAGTAAGCAGTTCTTTGGTACACAACTCTAAATATGTAGGCTTAATCATGTTTAGTACTTCATTTGATAAGCCTTTATATTTTTCGTTTGGCTTTTTGCCACAAGACAGTGCTCGCTGGTAGTAGCACCAACTATCTTTTCCGATGGGACACTGCCCATGCATCGGTTTCTCGACACTTGATGAGCAATGAAACAAAGCCGCAATAACATTTTGCTGAAGACCGGATAGGTTTCCAACATTGCTACGAACAGCAATCTCCCATAATAGTTTTGCAATCGGTCAATAAAAGTGTCGGGGAGTTTGCCTTTACCAGACAGATTTTTATTTTTAGACTTTAGTTTGCGCAATCTCGCACCTACTCTCTTTTGAATATGACCAATGCATTCATATTTTGTGACGCTATCCTTCCCATAAGTATCTTTGACACTGATAAAGCCCTTAGAGTCCCTGTCACCATATTTATGTGCATATTTAAAGCCTTGTTTGACAATAGAACGTTGGAAGATTCTCGTAGCACCAACAGCTTCCATTTTTAACGCAAAACCTTGAAAATTGCTATGGCACACGTGATCTGCTGCAAAGTTTCCGACTCAATGCTTCTAGGCGTTTTTTAGAAATCTTTCTGCAGGTGGGACAATATGACGACATTATTTCAATGTCTACTACTTTACCAGTGTCAACTGGCAAAGCTGCGACACACCCATTCATGGAAGAGTAACCTCTACGCTGCCACGTTCCTTCAACTGAAATGACACATTCAACAATTTTATTTTTAGTAGGATGTAGCACTAACAGTTCAGAAGCTGCTTTTTGCATTGATAGTTCACTAACTTCTGAGTTCACTAACATGAGTTTATTCTCATGATTAGTGTACGCAGTTTTACTGAGCCTGGGTAAATTTAACGAACCACATAATTTAAACCCAGCAGAAAAACATTTCCCAATTTGTCTCATACCATACACAAATCTTGTATTTACTTCAGGACAGTTTAAAGTTTTCTTTGATCTAGAAAACCCTGAGTAAAAGTCACAATGTTTACACCTGATAACAAAATTTGAGCACAAACCATATGTGGAATCCTCAGAAAGCAGGATACCTTCTTCGAAACATCTTGGGCAGCAAAGTTGTAAAAACAAATTTTAAAGAGGACTTCCATATCAATTATTCTGTTACCAGTAAGTGGTTTACGTTGATATTCTGCTATTTCTTCATCAAAGGCAACAGGTATTTAATTTTTGAAGAACTGGCGTTGGTAGATGTTGCGCTGCTATTTTTTGAATGTTTAATGGTAGATCCATTTACTAGAAATTGGCGTTTTCTCTTTGCACTAACTCTACGTTTAACATTTCCCATTTTAAATGACAAAAATTAAAATTTTCTGCTATAAAAAAGGATTAAACAAAAGCTTTTAAAGAGCTACGCAATCATAAGCAAATGTAAACAAAGAGTAAAGAGCACTCTATTTTCTTGCCAGATTCTAGATAAAAATATAAATAAAAACCTGTTGCCAATTATATTCTTGATAATTCTGAAAAAACAAATTCATATTTTAAAAAGTTTAAATTTCTTACTATTGCATATTTAAACGATACTTTGAAAAATAAAAATGTCAACAAACACTTTTTCTACTTCGCAATGCAGACTTTTACTTCCGGGTTCAAAAAGGTGCTATCGAATGAATCTCAAATCCCCATAACTTAGGTTCTAAATAAGATAGAAACAAAATTTAAACACCATTTTAAAGAAAAATGTTCATATTTTCAAATAATATTTAAATTAAAAAATCGAAAAATTTGACGAAAATGACGTTTTGAAGGTGTACGGATACCTTAAAAATGCAGAGCCCGCGTTAAAACTGAGTGCAATAAATAAGTATAAATAAGTTGTTGCTAGATTCTGGAGCCGAATGCAGATTCAAAGCATGTGAATGGCTGAAATGTAGCACTTAACAAAAGTATAAAAAGAATAAAAATAAAAATAAAAAAGAGATTTAAATATCACACACACTATAACTTTAGTGACACTTGAGTATATATGAATTTAATAATAATAAGTTATTTTATCTAATATTGGAATATGGAGGTAACTAAAACTATGAAATATTTATAAAGTACATTAAAATAAGATGCAAAGTGAGAAAAAAAAATTGTTGAAGATGCAAGGCCAAAGATATATATATATATATATATATATATATATATATATATATATATATATATATATATATATATATATATATATATATATATAAATATATATATATATATATATATGAATATATATATATGTATTTTATATATATATATATATATATATATATAAATATATATATATATATATATATATATATATATATGAATATATATATATGTATTTATATATATATATATATATATATATATATATATATATATATATATATATATATATATATATAAATGAAATATGTATTATATATCAAAAAACAAGAAATAATAGATAAAGAACATAACAAGAAATAGTGTAATAAAAGTATAAAAGCTGAACATGAGGAACACAATTATAGAGAAATAAAAGAAAGAAACTACAAAAAAGAAGAACCTAGCGAGTCAGAAAGCAATTTCGGACTTAGGACCGAATAAGTGGGGTTAAACCTAGTTTGAAGGCGCCAACCTTCCCTTTGCAACTCGGTAAGAAAACCAAATAAAAAATAAAATAAACAAAACTTCAGAGTATGGATAACTCAGAGAGCATGATAAAACCACTCACTACTATTATGTAACAAATTCTCCCAAATTCTTATTGCAGAAAATTCACAAAATAATTACGTAAGAAAAGTAGACAAATGCTAAAACAATTACATAAGAAAAGTATCTTTCAAAAAAAAATAATTTAACAAAATTTCTTTACTTACAAAGCTTTTACGAAGAGAATCAAGCGTCTTGCCATTAACCCTCTAAGTGGATACCTTCCTCCTGAAAAGTTATTCCGAAAGCGTTTTACTCTTATTTTGCTATTGCCTTCAAAAATGCAACAGACTTCAATTCTTTCCCCCTTTTAAAACTTGGGTGGTCGAACGGGGACAATTTTATGACCTAGTTCGGTTCCTTTGTCAAGTAAGAATCAGGAGATCAATCGTTTACAGCTAGCTGTTAAGTTACCATGGGCAATCTTGTATGAAAACCGTAGTTCTACTCTGTCGTTTCCCCATACATTCAGTCACTGTAAAATTAAAACAAAATGCAGGGTAAAAAAAACATGAAATAAATGGCGAGTTAAAAGTTGAAAATAGTTATATTTTCTTCAAACAAAATTTATTTTTCTGTCATTTTTTAAAAATTAAAAAAAATATTTTGATATTGCGATTTGAATCAGAAAAAAGCATCCTGTATTCATTTTTGAATATGAGAGTAAGAAAACGCGCTCACTTTCCTGTTTTTTAAAAAAAAGTTATGAGGTAAAAAGTCTAAAAGCCCTATCTTTTTTTTTAAACATTAAGACAATAAATGGTGCATATTTATGAAATAAAACAGATCTTTCTCTATTCAATTATATTTTTAATTTAGAATAACATAAAAAATGATTTCAATATACTTTTAATTTATTTAAATTTAATTCATATAAATGATATTTTTATGTTAACTGAATATTTTTCGGAAAAAATCTAAATTTTCATTCCTAGTGCTCTCCTTTCCGAACTCCTTGTATTAAATAAAAATATCTTTTCTACATAGGCATTTATGAGTGACATAACACACATTCAGTCAATAATTTTAAATTTTTATGGGGGATATACTTCTTCAAATGTGCATGACAGTACTTCTAACCATTTTCTACTCAAAAGTTAAATTTCTTATCTTTCTGTTTCTTTTATTAAAAGGAAAAATGTCACACATCGATAACTACATTTTCACACAATTCAGTCATTACAAATTCTATTGTGAGAAAAGTTCTCCCTATTTAATTTTGTCTTTCAAAACAGTACACTTAACACAATTTTGTTCAGTGAAGTTAACCGACAGTTCCACAATGTATTCATACCAAATTTTAAAAACAAATTTAACACTTGGAATTGTATCCTGTATTAAATTTTTCAGTATACACAAATACACTGCTGGACAATTGCTAATGACGGATCATAAATTGCTATGTAGCATAACATTAAGCGAGACATGAGGCCTAGTAGGATAAAATATAGTTGCCACACTGTTCAGACATTAGAATAAAGAATATTTATTGTTCTGGAAAGTACAAAAGCTGTGAAACATCTGAAAGAAAAAAAAATGTTCATTTGATCTGCGTACGGAGAAAAGGAACAATGCATCTAAAAGTCAGCAGGCACCTTAAAGAAAGGTATCAGTACGGGATATGTCCGCCGTGGAGTGTGATGCAACATTCCACACGTCGTACCATACTTTGCAAAACATTATCCAGCAGCTGTTGAGGCAATTTATCCCATTCCTCTGTGAGTGCACGGAGGAGGTTGTTCTTGTTTGTCGGAGGATAGTTTCGACCAGCAATTTGCCTCCCCAAAGCATCCCACACATTTTCAATGGGGTTTAGATCTGGAGAACGCGCTGGCCATACGAGACGTTGAATACCCTCGCTATCTAGGCAATCCTGAACAGCGAGTGTTCGATGACATGTTGCGTTGTCGTCCATAAAAACAAATTTATCACCGGAAGCACCACGGAAAAGACGATCATGGGGAAGTAGAACTTTATCAATGTATCGTTGGCCCGTCATAGTTCCATTTGCAACCACATGTAGGCGCGTGCGGCCATTGATCATGATGCCGGCCCACACCATGATACTGTATGTTGGATATCGGTCCTTTTCCTGGATATTTTCTAGACGATAAGCAGTACCACTCTCGCGCCAGATCAGTTGGCGTCTACAATACGACGACAGACTGAACCTACTCTCATCTGAGAATAGTACGCATGCCCAGTCCTGTTCAGTCCAATTGTGATGCTCACGACACCATTGCAAACGGGCAGTACGGTGCTGTCTGGTCAATGGGACACACACAACAGGTCTGCGTTCGTATAGTCCTCCTCCCCTCAAACGTCTGGCAACAGTTTTTCTCGGGAGATCTGCTTTCCTGAGGCAGCAAGAAACTGATTTGCCACCTGCTGAGCTGTGGTGCGACTGTTCCTTTTTGCTGATAGGACGATATATCTGTCTTCTGCAGGCATCGTACTTCTAACACGACCTCCCCCGTGCCGTCTACTACACATTCCAGTAGTTTTAAATGACTTCCACAGCCGTGAAACAACGCTGTGAGCGATGTCAAACTCCCTGGCAACATCTGTTATTGTTCGCCCTTCTTCGATCTTTCCAATAATTCGGCCACGCATAAAATCAACTTTGTGATGCCGGGAAGACATGCCAAAAATTTTAAGTTCGTCTATTAAATCTTTCCTGTAAAACTTTGACTTGAAACAACAACTGTCCACACGCGTCAAAACCTTTAAAGCTCTTATGAACGCTATCACGTGATGAACAGACGTGGAAAAAAAATTTGCATACTCATACTTCTTCTTACTAATATCCCGCACTTATTCTAATTTTCCACATTTTGCTTCCTTTCATTTTGTGGTTGTTATGGATGATAGTGTTATCCGTTCTTAGCAATTGTCCAGCAGTGTATTTCCTGCTGTAGGGAAGATATAGTATGAGATGTGGTGTGCGGTTGTGAAAGAATGTTTTCTTACGTGTAGACTATTTTTGAGAATTTAAATATCACTGAAGCTGATCATATAACTGCAAATGAACCTTATGTTAATGTGTGCTGGTATCAAAGTAAAACACTTTACAATATTAAACAGCCTATGGGTTTTTACTCAATATCAAACTATTCGCAAAATGGTTTATAACGTTTATTCAAATTGTAATGAAACTGAAATATAAAAATATCTTACTGCAGTCAAAAATATTCATAATATGTCATTATCCTATTTCTCCACTTATTTCTGTACATTTTAAAAACTGTAGCTGAATGCAATTTTTTATATTTATAAACGAAGCATAACAGCTCACACAGTCGTAAAAATGTCTTTATCATTTTTAAATATACTACTATAAAACGTATATGGATTGTAAGATCAGTTGTAAAATCCTAAAAGCTTTTACACGTGACCTTTGGACGCTGAGGTGCATGAACAGATGTCCCGATTTGGTGGTCTTTCTGAAGAGAGACCTTCAGTGTTTAAGACCCGAAGCAAGCTTGGTACTCATTTATCGACCCAATGTAGCGGCGATGAAAGGCAGAGTTGACCTTGCGCAGCCCGTTAATAGAACCCCAGACTTATGGTGTGGAAGCATTATACACTATCACTCGATTCTATTCGGGGAAAAATAAAATTTAATGTTAGAAGCTTATATAAATCCCTAATAAATGAGGGAGTCCAAACTTTTTTTTTCATGTAAACTATTTAGACGGAAATGGTTAATTATGAATATTTCACAAGTTGCATAAATTAAAATTAACCGTTATAGTTTACATAAATTTTTAACGGTGCAAAAGATGTATTTCGGCTGCACGAATTAATTTTAAAAGGGATACGGTTACAAAAAAATAGTACAAATCTATCTAAAGTAGGGTTGGTTACCTTACATATTGTCAAACACAACAATGTATTGGAAGCCAATTCCACAACTCGTTGCTATAAAAATGTATGGAAAATTACTAAATTTATTTTTGCATTTTGTAATTTATATATATATATATATATATATATATATATATATATATATATATATATATATATATATATATATATATATATATATATAATTTTCCTGGGAACTTTAAAACCTAGAGCGGCATCCATCAAAACCGCGGTTCTCTCTGTTTTTCCAGATCACCCCCTGACTAAGCCGGCACTGTCATAGTAAGTGAAAATGCCGGATTTTGTTTTGTCAGATCATTTTATAGCAGACTGCATTTTCATGTATTTTAGATAATCGTTTTATATTTTTCTACATCAATATCTTAATGTCTGAATTTAAAATTACATAAAATTCTAGACGTTCGCATCAATGGCCATGATAATTTTTATTAGTATATGAATGTGTTATCAAACGATTACATGACTAATATTAACATATTATTTTAACCATTTAATTAATATTAAGTATAACTTAACGTACACATATTTTCTGAACTTTAAAATAAATATTTCGAAAACTACTTCAGATATACTCAAAATTTTTCATTAAAACGCTTTAGTTTCTCAGTTTTGCTTCTATGTAAGAATTTATTGTAATTGTATATTCATTAATTTTTTTAGTATATGTTTGTTCTTAGCATGCAGTTTTTAACTTAATTGTATGAAATCTTCGAAATATATTAAAAGATACCAACGAAGCTATATAATAAAATTTGAAATTTTTATTAAACTCAAACAATTGCTAAAACTTAAGGTAAATATTTTTTAACTGTGCGATGCATTTTTTTTTCGAAATTTCAAATGGAATTTCTAACATAAAATTTCTAGCTTTATACGGTCGAGATTTCAAAAAATATCCAGATTTTAATTACTTATCCAGTAAGCCTTTAAAAAAGATAAATGTTGAGGTATATTGTATAAATAGATATTTTTGAACAATATAATTCGAAAGTTTTTAAATAGCTCGAATTTAAAATAGATTTTTATGTTTATTTATATGCATAAATGTCTACTGTAAATGTTTCCGTATATTTTTGATTACCATTTATTCAAACATTCAAGAGTTATAAAAAATGAGTGAAAATCTTCATTCATGTTGTCTTTGAGGTAAACTGAAGTTCAAGCACTTAAAATTCAAATATAATTCGGTGTATTTTAACAATATATAATTAGGAACACACACACACACACACTGTACTTAAACTTCTCTGAACACTTAGGCTTTGAAATCTAAAAAAAAAAAAAAAAATTAATGAATCTTAATTAGTTTTTTCTTCGTTATTATTTTTATCAAAGTGTAAGAAAATGTTTCAAATGATTTGATGAAGTTTAAATTTATTCATTTTAGTGGTTGGAAAATTGAAAAGGTTCCAAATTTTAAAGAGTTTCGTGTTTTATTAATTTTGTCGGTATCTTATAATAAAATAATCATGTTTCAAAAACTGAAAGCTTTGATTAAAAACGAAAATGAAGCGAAAGAATATACTAAAAAAAAAATAATTTGTCTAACTATGTAAAATAGCAGATTGCACTGACACGCCCCAACTTGTTACAGTTTCAAATTAATATGAAACCAAAAGGGAATTGTAACATATTTTACTTATGCGTTGGGACTTTTCAAAACTTTAAAAAAACGAGGTAACAAATAAACACTTCCTGGTGTCTAAAGAAATTTCCCCTCGATTTTTTACGATTGCCCCAGGGTCAAAACACGGGGTTTCCTGCGAGCCATAAAACTTCCTATTAGTGTCCTGCTGTGTTGCTTCCACCGTCCCCAATTATCTTTCAAGATGTTAAACCTTTAAAAGGGGGAAAGGATTTCAGAAAAGTGCGGGTAATCCGCTTTTGAAAACGTTACTTGAAGGCAGAAAAATCCGTGCAGTCCATTTTCGAAGCATTTTTACACTGACGGAATTTTCCGTGCTATCCGGTTAGAGGGTTAATGAAAATCAATTATTCACCAAGTTAAAAAATACGAAAATACATAAACACATCTTTTGAGCTGACTTATAAACCAGCCACCAAAGACAGGTATAAAAAAGACGACAATCAAATATGGTAAAATTTGAATTGTTTGATTGTCAAAAATGTAAATTTCCTAGGCTCTAATTTGGTTGGTTGTCAACAATGTGTAATATGTTCAAGATATATATATATGTGTGTGTGTGTGTGTGTATTCTACGTCTATATATAAATAATTACTGCTCGAATTGAGAAGTATGGAATTTATACATTTTCACCATTGTTGCACTAAAAGAAAAATGCTGCATTAAGTATACCATGTATACCTATTAGTAAAACACACTTATTTTAAAGGAATAAACAAGAATCGTATTTATGAAAAAAGGAAATAATTACAAGGCTCTATTTTGAGTTTATTACACAAAAAAGGCTGCACAATATAGTTCCCAATTTTCTGTAACTAAAATTAAGTATTTAAAGTCAGTCTATTTGTGAAAAATAACCCATATTTGCCTAAAATAATTATCTTGTTTTACAGAATTACAAATTTAAAAAAGGGATATATATATATATATGAATAAATAAATTTAATACGAAATATATTAAAATATTTTTTAAAAAATCAAATTTATAGATATATAGATACCTTAAACATGTCTTAAAATATTACTTAAAAAATTGGTTTTATGACATTAAGGATAAATGGATTTAAAGTTAAAAGTAGCCAAACAAACCAACTTACATTTAAAAAAAACTATCTGTCCGATTCCTTAATTGAGTGTAGTTCAGCAACCATTTTTGCAATTATTGATATTTTAAAGAGTGTTTTTTTTTCAGGTATAGAAGTTTAAGTTGGCATTACTTTCCAAGATGGTAACCAATTTAACAGCTGTCAAGTGATGTATTCTCAGTTTGGTTTGGCAATTCATCAAAACGATCATCAAGCTAGGTGTAGATTCGTCGAATGGGCCCAAAACGAGATTGCCGTTGTTCCCGATTTTCATAAGCGAATTTTGTTTAGCGATGAAGCGCACTTCTGGTGGAATGGCTACGTCAACAAACAAAACTGCCGCATTTGGAGTGCAGCTAATCCACAGGTGTATGTCGAAACACCGTTACATCCAGAAAAACTGACTGTTTGGTGCGCTTTATGGACTGGTGGAATCCTTCAAAAACGATGAAGGCCACAACGTTATAGCCAATGGTGATCGGTATAGAGCCATGATTACTAACTTTTTCATTCCTGAATTAAACAATCATGATGTCCAGGAGCAGTGGTTCCAACAAGACGGCGCAACCTGTCACACAGCTCGTGCCACAATCAATTTATTGAAAGACACGTTTGGTGACCGCCTAATTTCACGTTTTGGACCTGTGAATTGGCCTCCAATATCTTGTGATTTAACACCGCTAGGCTATTTTCTGTAGGGCTATGTAAAGTCATTGGTCTATGCGGATAAGTCACAAACCCTTGACCATTTGGAAGACAACAATCGCCATGTTATTGCCGATATACGGCCACAAATGTTGGAAAAAGTCATCGAAAATTGGACGTCCAGATTGGACTACATCCGAGCCAGCCGTGGCAGTCATATGCCAGAAATCATATTTAAAATGTAATGCCACAAGATTATCTTTCGAATAAAAAAATTCATGTCAATCGAATAATACATCGTTGTTTTTATTGCAATTTAAAGTTCTATATCTCTAAAAAAACACCTTTTAGTTATTTATAACATGTAACAATCACGTATCAAAAAATACGTTTACACTAAATTCTAACTACCTTTAAAAAAGGTGAAAAAAAGTATTTTAATTCGATAATGTAAAAAAAATTAATTGCTGTTATATAGGATTATAATATACTTACGTAATAATCTCCATAAATTTTTCCTCAAAGGATTTTATTTCATTAAAGTCTCGAGCTTTTCAAGATTAGCGCTGTAGTTGTCCTTTTGTTTACTTGCCGAGAAATAAACAGAACTTTATTGTCTCAGAACTTTTATTGTTACAATCTTGAATTATCTGCGTATTCCAGGGTGTAGATCGTCCAGCTGATCATTGCACTAACATGACGCTGGACGTTATCTTGATGAAAGAGAACCCACCTTCCTCCTGAACTTTTTTATACTCTTTTCGCGAATGCCATATCTAACTTTGATTAGCATTTTGCTGTATATTATACTGTTAATAGTCTGACCGCTTTTTAAGTACTCCTTATAGATAATTCCACGACAATCCCATCAGATATAGAGAATCACCTTCTTGTTAGTTAGCGTTCGTCTTGTAACCGAACCTGCTGATTCCCCGGGTGCTGACCAGCCTCCTTAACAGCTTGTATTGTAATAGTACACCCATTTTTCCTCCCAGGTCACAATTATGTCCAGAATGTTCTTTCCTTTGCTCTCTGAGCATAGCCAGACAAGCCGCTTTTATCATGATCTTGTATTCAGCAGTCATTTCGTGAGGCACCCAGCGATTAAACTTAAACATATGTTTTTGAGAGCATTAACTATTGTTTTTCTACTATCATCAAGCTCTAACGCAATATTTTGTGTTGAAACATTCCTGTATTGATCAATGATTTACTTTAACTGGCCACAATAAACCTGAATTAATCAGCCAGAACGTGGTTCGTTTCAATGTCGAAATTCCCAACTTTAAGCTTTCGAAATCAAGATTTTACTGCATCATAAGAAACAGTATTGAAATCTAAACTTTCACACCTTTTTTGTGGCATTCAGTTGCGTTGAATTTATTTCAGAACTCATGGTACATAATCGTTCTGATCTGCTGACGAGATAGCTCCATTTAAAACACTTTTTTGGTGCACAAGATAATAAAGTTTGGACAAACAAATTAGACAGTTGTGTAGTTATATTTTCCAGATTTAGAATGCAACAACTTATTTGGAGAAATGTTAACTACTATGGGAATGACTGATGTTGAAGATGAGGTACCTCCCTTTGGCGGAAAACTTCTTACTCAATCTAATATTAATAAAAAAAAATTCTTAAGCCTAGTCAAATTTATTATTATATATATATATTAAATTCTTAAACATTATACTCATATAACATAATTAACTTTTTAGTAGAAGATATTTTAATAGGTGCGCAATTAATTAAAAATGTAATTTTTAAATTATCCGATGCTAAAAACGAGATTTGATTAATCGATATTTATGGTTTCAATGTATATAACACATTTGAAACACAAAATGAAATATTTGCTTAATTTAAACTATTTCTTCGAGAATTGGGCTGCACTGACAATAAGAGCAGTTTATATGAATGAGAATAGTTTTGCATGAAAGAGGTAAGGGGATATTTAAAGGGATTATTGATTGTTCTCCAATGTGCCCCAAGCAGAATGGATGAAATATCATTATAGAGGAAGGATTATGGGGATTAGAATAAAGATTAGCTGTCGACTGAGTAATCAACTATCTTAATCTCAGTTAGATAATGCGAGAAATATTTCAGCTTCGGTTGATAATTTCGGCACATGTATGGTTAGGCTGCTGCATTGGATAAATAAAGATTTCTGAAATAAGTCTTAATATTGTGTGATGAGATATATACTTGTATAATAGTATTTATTCAAGTCATGGATTTGCTTGAATAATACTACGAGAAGATCTCTACGGTTATCTTTGTATAACAATGTCTATTACTTCCCTTTGTTAATGATTATATATTTATTTTGGTATTATGTATCATAAAATCTAAAATTTTAGACAATGCTTGCGAAAGAGGTGTCATCTACTGATATTTATAAAACTCTCAGTGTGCTATATATAAACGATCTACTTATACATAACATGTATATTTAAGGTATCCGACTACGATCAGAACCTTGATTTTTCAAAAGCGTGTAAAAGGATAATATTTATGATATTTAGTGTCTCTTAGATTAGAAAACGTATATAAAATTATTTTAAGAATATTATCCAAATGAAAACTTATTTAAGTTCAAAATTTTGACAAAAAAGGAATTTAGAATGACCAATTTTCAAAACATTCTCATTTTGTGAAAAAGGCTTCTATTATAATAATATTTCGCCTGTTTATAACTTAGACCTCTGCACACAAGCGGAAAAAGAGTTTTTGAAGTATATAATTTAGAAGAGGATTTATCCATATTTTACTACAACAGAGGGAAGAAATTTTAAGAAGAAACCGCCAATATTTTTTTTAAATTGGAGGTAACTCTGAAAACTGTGTGAATTTTTCAAAATTCCTAGTTCTGATTATCTGGAGAAATCTTTACTTTATACAAGCAAGATATTATTATTATAGAAGCATTTTTATAAATGGAGGATGTCTTGAAAAGAGGTTATTCTAAGTTAATTGTTTGCTAAAATATTGTATTTAAATATTTTTTTATCATACTGTCCTTAAAACTATTTTATACATTTATTCTAATCTGTGTGACACTAAATATCATGAAAATTAACCATTTATGTGCTTTTTTAAAAGCATGGTTCCGGACGTAGTCGTATACCTTAAGGAAACACGTAAAATAATTTAATTTTGGGAAGAATCATTTAAAATTTTTCAGATTAGAATTTTTTTATTTATTTGCTGTTTATTTATATATTGCAATATTAAGTATATATTATGATTATATTTAAAGCTTCAACAGAAACTTTAAACTAATTTTCTTCGCTTTCACAAATATTATAAGGACACCAAATCAATCTTTCCGCACTTTTGATTCGAAGTAGCTATAATTAAAACTCGTTCTAAGGTTGCTAGAAATTTGTAAAAAAAAAAAAAAAACCCAGATAAATCTTTTCGCAGATTACCAATAAAAAAATATCTTTATTCTGACATATTTTCTAAAACATATAAACGATAGAATAAAAAAAACTAGTGTTGCCATTCGCAAAGTACTAAATAGTAATTAAAATAGTAATATAGCTTTTATTACTAACGTTGTCATTTGAAATTTAAAGTATGTAATTTGTAGGTAAATTGAAAAATAAGTAAACTTTATATTTTCAACATTTATGCTGTAATAATATAACATTTATTTTTTTGAGAAGAATCATCACGCCTTTTCTAATAGCAAGAAATACTTATACTCATTTCATTAGAACAAAACTAGAAAAAATATGTGTTCCATAATTATATAAATGTGTCCCAGAAAAAGTGTCCATGCGTTTTGAAACGCATCTCTTAACATATAAATGCTTTTTAAAGATAAGACGTTAACTCAATTTTTACAAATGTATAGCCTTGCTTTATGATATTTACAAATTTTTAATTTGTTTCTTTCAGAATTTTTATCTTGTAAAAATAATTCAAGTTTAAAGTGTATAGAATTAAATGCAAGAAATCATCTATAATGAAATAAATTTTTAAAATTTAAAATGATTTATCTAAAACAAAATAATGTCACATTTTCTTAAGTAAAAATAATAGTTACCATAGCTTTTACATATTCTTATTTCTTTTCTAATAAATAAAAAAAAAATTATTGATACGACTTCAACATTCGGGCACATTAAAATTCAATTCTGTATGAAATGACTATAAAAGGAAGAGTCCTTTTGCACTAACTTCTTTTATTCAAGTCACAAATTTTGTAATTAAACAACTTTTGCAAGGTAAAGAAATCTATATAATCTGTGTTCGAAACAAAGTTTCAGAAAAAATGTACGATCTAATAAATTAACGTTAAAGGATAACACTTATCTATACCAAAAAAAAAAAAAAGATTTCGCGTGTGTGTTTCACCTGTTCCGGCTAAACTAAGGAACCCAGAAGTATAGAACTTGGCACATAATTACTGTAGATAATAATGCTATGCACATTACGAAGAGATTTCTTCGAAATTCGTTTTAGATTTCTGTAAAATTCAATCTTTAAGCGATTTTGCCACTTACTGTGGATATGACGTCACACACGTATAGCTTTGCAAAACGTAATGTTTTGCACTGTTTTTTTGGAATATATGTTGCGTATTTTATTATAAATATATTCATTTAAATTTATATTTAGTCGTTTTTTAATCATTGTGACAAAACTACAATTTTTTTTTTTTGAAAAAATTATTCAAAAAAGGGTTCTTCTAGAATTTTCTTTGGCAAAGCACTTTTGTTTACAGTCTTCTTAGCGGTGACGACCGAAGTGAATAGTGTTTTCTTAATTAAGCATATTTTATCATTTTCCGAAATTTTAAAGAAAAGTTAAGAAACTTTATTTAATTCATTAAATCTAATTGACTTTCACTAATGCTAAATTTATAAGTTTTTGCCACCATGCAATATGTGCCCGATCACTGGTCCTGTTTTCCCTCTCCAATGTGGTGGGCGATACCAAAGTTTGCTCTTTGTTTTGTATATTTGGAATACAGTTTCATAAAATCAGTACGTTTTGTGTTTAAAAATAGCTCTATGATTTTAGTACATTATGAAATTTGTTTTCTGAAAGGCCGTTCTTTATTTTATTGTTCATTTTAAATTTATGTATTTGTTTTATTTTTGTTCATGACTATTTCTTATATATATATATTTGAGTCATTGCAAAAATGTATCCATATTTTGGTACGCTTGAGTTGTAAGGACCTCAGGTTTGCGGTTGTTGAAAAACTGAACATTAGGGGTATTGTCAATAGACAGTTGAACTTAGGCTACAATTCATCTGATGTTCCTATCACAACACCCTGCCCATTAATACGTACATCGTAAAACTATTGGCAACTACATATAATGCTTATTTGGTCCAAAAATTAAGTACCGTAAATTCCAGCAAATAACGTGCACTTTTAACACAAAAAATAAGATCGAAATTTACGAGTGTGCGTTATACGCCGAGTATAAATATGAGAGCGTTAAAAAAGTGATGAACATAAATAAAATTAGACTTCTATATATATATCGAAATACTGTTTATTTTTAAGAAATGACATACATTATGAACTTCAAGAGTGGAAATTCTAGAAGTATACTAGTTTTCAAAAGCCTAGGATAATACATAAAATAAATTACTTTAAAACAAGATCATTTCAAAGCACATTACAGGTTTCTTCGCAAACCCAAAACTGCAAAGATGGACCTTAAGCTTAACGCCGTTTAATTTTGAAGTTCAGCATGAACCAGAAAAACTACATGTGTGTGTGTGGGAATGCCAACTAATTAAGCTGGTTAGAATTATGTGTGTGTGTTTTCAGTTTTCTTCTTTTAAATTATTTTTTCTGTGTGTGAGAGTGTATGTTTGTGCGGCATATGCAAAATGAATAATGTGTTAGGTATCAAACCTTTGAGCCTCTTGGTATGCAAACTCCTTTAAATAATAAAAAAAGTTAACTGGTAAAATTCTTGGGGATTACTGACTATTTTTATTTTTAGTTTAACCTGTCTGGGTTTGCAATAATTACGCTGCCCTAGGATTGTCTCACTGAATGCGCGACCACTCGCGGTGATGCCAGTATAGTTCAATTTTACTTCCTTTTGCCCCATGAAAGGGACACTTGAATAAGGGAGACAGCTGTGATGTACCCGGTCACTTTCCACCAATTGCAAAGAAAGTACGTCGACAAGCGTGAAAAAAATCCTTTCGTTTTATTAATTGCTGGGAAAAAGTTGCGTAAATGTGTTGTCAAATATCCTGAGCATTTTCCCACGGGCAGTTCGACAGATGAAAAAGGATGCCGGTGCAATGTGCTTTCAGTTTCTCACGAATCTGTGATGACAGCGCTTCTGGAGGAGATGGATCACACTATACGCAGATCCCGCTCTCTAAGAGGCCGACAGACAAGGTATCAAAGGAATAAGTGGTGAGTGACCATGGTAAACCAGGCGGTTAAAAAGGTAGAGCGAAATAGTTTAGGAGGATGTTTTTTAAGGGAATCCGAAGTGGCCTCTCAGTCAGCGATACCTGGGAGTCCGCGAATAAACGAAAACGGAGGCAGACTTTGAACCGAGGTGTTGCATTTCTATCACTCTATGTTATATTCACTTCATATTAAAATGGTACTATTCACAAGGAATGCAGCCTATTGCGTTAGAATGGCGATTCAATGAGAACTTGGCGAAATCTTAGTGGTACACCCAAGTTGGCATCATTTCTGGCGACCATGTTTGCGTCATTGGCGACCATGTTGGAAAGTTTGGAACCCTCTGGAATATTCTAGAAGGTAGTGAATCTCTCCACTAATGTCACGAACGGTTATATTTCGGGAGTTTTGCCGCGCCTATAAAAAGATGCTCGCCAGTACGGCGAAGAGTCCGGATTAAACCAGCGAGTAGTGAGGATTGTTTTAACTAGCGATTAGCTCGGCTGTGCTTGTGAATATCTTTACTTACGTGTATTTTTAAACACTGATTATTGTGTCTGATTGATGTTGAAGGTGTGGAGACCTTTGGATATGTACCCTGTGAATATTGCAGATGAATCCTGTATTGAAAGAATTGGATTTTTGATAATAAATTCACATCTCTTTTAATGAACTGATTATTTTTCTTTGTGATTGTTTTTGCATAAAATCCTAGAACCCGGATCTACGTAACAATATATTTATGCGAGAAGTAAAAAGACTTTACCGAGAAAGAAATTCTATATCTGTGGACCCTTTTTGCAATTGAATTGTACTGGAATATTTTTTCATGTTTTTCATTTTTTAAAAAATACACTCATGGACAAAAAAAAATAGCGCACCACGAAGGAATCGTCAAAATGCACCGAGATTTTACATACATAATGTATATTTTAATGTAAGTAAATGATTAGAAAATCAGTGAAAAAGGATAATTTATTTCAGAGAAAAATACAAAAGAACGGAGGGTTTAATACCCTGTTGAACGCTCTCTTGGCGAATGCACAATACGATACGATCGGGGATTGAGGCATACAAGATCTGTACGATGTCTTGAGACATTTCGTTTCATATTTGCGTGCTTATTCATTCAAACTCGTCGGATACCCAACTCCCCATTCTAAATTGTCCCAGATATGCTTGATTGGAGACAAGATTGGGGATTGGGGAGGCCAAGGAAGGGTGTTAACAGTGTGATACAGTCCTCCGACACCCTGCCGTGTAAGGCTGAGCATTGTCTGAATAAGAAATGGCACCTGGGAGCCGTTGCATGATTGACAACACATGTGGTTACTTGATGTCCTACACATACCGCTTTGTTGTCATGGTGCCATAGATCACACTAGGAGTGACCGTGTATTGTAGGCAATGACCATCCATACCGTCAACCAGCTGTGGTAGTGGTTTGTCGCTGTAAGGCAAGGTCAGGATAGAGGCGTTCACCACGAGGTCTCCACACATGAACACGATTGTCATCACTGCTGAGATTGAATCTGGATACGTCGCTAAAGACTACCTGGTCCCATTCCACTGCAGTTCAGTTTCCTTGTGCGTGGCACTAGTTTAAAGGGAGACATCGATGGGTGGGTGTCAAGGGTAGCACAAGTAAAGGGCGCCGTGAGCCCAAATGTCATTCAGTCAGGCACATTCGTATGGTTCGTGAAGACACAAGAGCCCCTAGTGAAGGTGCTACATGTACCTTGATGGTGGCCGATGAAGCAGTTAGATGTACGTGTGCATTTCTTACGATGTGGCGGTCTTCATGGCGACTAATGTGTCGAGGGCATCGTGAGCCTTGATTTCGTTTAAATGACATCTCTCGCGTCCTCTTGTCGTCCACTGTCCCGACGAATACAATCATAGCGGTATAATTGACGAGCTACTGGCCCAGCTGACCACAAATCTTCCATCATACCGATGATTCTCCCCCTCTCAAACTCCGACAGCTGCTCATTTTGTCTTCTAAAATGGCGTAATAGTATTTCTACCTCATTTCTTCCTTTGTAAACGATTCAGTGCACTCAAACAAGCTTTGGTTATCTTTTTTTATACTCCACGAAAAATGATGTTCAACACCCTCTACTGGCTATACGAAATGCGCATTTATGCTGCATTTCTAATCATTTGCATATCTCTTTGACATGTACCTTCATGCTAAGTTTCGTAGGGATCCCACAATTATTTCTTGGTGCACTAATTTTTTGTCAATGAGTTTAGTTTAATCCAGATCTGTTTGAAGTCATTACATTACAAAATATTTGTGTCCTCTACATCTCTCTGATCTAATGTCACCCCGGTTGTTATGGTTCCTGTTCTCGATCACCTGATTTTCTACACCCTCACGATATCTAAAACCACTCCAATCCACATTCTTCACCCTCGAATCAATTTACCCATTTACCAAATTTCCATCACGTCATTTTCCATCTCTACACCTGTCGGATAACCTACTTCTCGAATCACAATCCTGTCTTTCGACATTATTGATCGAACCTTTGGTTCCTCTGCAACCGTGCTTTGCCTCGTATTTTGCGACTAATTGCAAAAGTTGGGTCTTAGTAGGGGGCTCCTAACGTCTACGTTATCAATGACCTGAGGTGATAGACGCATAACAATATGAACCAACAACTTTTCCTCCGTCATCTCTAACTGCAGATTTTCCTGAATCTTTATTAAATTGTAAGCAAATTCAGACGGAATCTAACCACTAGATCGGTGCGATGAAAAAAACTGCGCTTCTAATTGAGATATATTTCGAACAACCGGAAAACTTTCTGCTAACGCCTCCTTTAGTTGTGCAATATCCATTGCAGTGCCACGCACATACGAATATTCTAGAATTATGTGTACTTCCTACAAGAAGACCCTTTAGGTCGGCACAAGCCAAATTTGCGGATATATCATAGTACGCAATGATATTGCAATACTGTCTAAAAATTCGATCACATTTTCTGATCCGGAAAAAAAAAGTTCAGACAAGATCCTAAAATTTGACCCAACTTTTCTCTGGGGGTTAGGGTGAGTTGGGCGCCAATGTCAAAATCTTGGATCCATGCCTAGAGATGTGAGAGAAAGGGAAGAAAGATTACCCATGTTCAAAACTGTTTAATTTATTTGAAACACAATCAAAAATACCAATTTAACCAATCAAAACTAAGAGATGCACCTAATTAAAGATATGTAGAGACAATTAATAAGGTATGCGAAGTAAAAGATAATAACTTAAATACCCCATTACACTTACGTCAGGTTCAAATACACTGCCTTCCCAGCTATATAATCTGTATTCAATCTCTAGTCACGAATCATCACCTTAATTATTACAATTATCAAATAGCAAATTCCTGCGTTGCTCCATAAATTTAATTAAACATTGTTCCGCTAGCAATCTATCCAATCTCTTTTCCTCTCTCTTTTGCTTAACTCTTTTTCCACCGACGGTACTTATAAGTACTACTTACTTTGAAATTACATACAATAAACATTTATACGAATACTCTGGCGATACTTAGTAGGAATATTCTTTTAAATACATTCATCCAATATATATGGCAGCACGGATTGCAGTGATTAAAAAAATATATCTTGAAAAAAAAACTGCATTAAAATATAGTGCGGAGGATAAAGGGTTAAAAGCTTAGACTATACATGGTAGACCTAATTTTTAGATATTCACGTTCTCTTCTTCAGAGGATGTATTTTGATAAAATAATTTTTAGAGACCACCGATTTACCATGAGGATTTGTTATTAAGAATGACCCGAATATAGCCGTCACAACTTTAAGTCACCCATCTGCATTATACAACTTGATAATATGATTCCAAGGATTGAACTACTATTTTCTTATAACTCAGCATCCTATATTTTTCAGCCAGAATGCTTTTCACATAATGTATTTTTTGTGTCTGCAGAGCGAAATTGTGTTCACACCAGTAATAAACTTCCATAGCCACTGAAATATATACTGAGATATATTTTAAACAACCCTTAATACGATTTATTGCATTGCTGCCATTCTGTTTTCTTTTACAATTCGGGAGAACTTCTATTACCAGAATCATTCACCCTTCTGGGAATATTGCACCTTTCCCATTTAGACTCGATATTTTGCTTGAAATTTTTGTTTTTATACATTTTAACTGCAGTTATATATGATAATTTCGCAAATACGGTCGTTTCACTCCTACTTGTTTATGAAGACGAGCTGCTACCAACACCCCACGCTAAAATTCTATCAAATAAGGAGTTTCATCATCTGTTCAAAAACAATTAATCTATAACACCATCTCAGAAACTCTACTTTATTTTTTATAACAGCCTGGCCAACTAGCAACAAAACTGTGATGCAATAGCTCATTCGCAGTAACTCTGCCAGATAATCGTAATAAAGTCTTTTTCAAATATTTTCTAATTTTTAATTGTTCATTTTTAAGTATATTAAAATTATATAAATATTCTTTTAATATTTTATTTATATTTTATAACTCACCCAAGTGATCTACAGTGGTGGCAAAAAGTCCTGAACACTCTTTTGTTTGCGTAATTTTTGTGTTTGACTTCATTTTTCGTTATGAAATTATCATACTATCTTAAACATTGTTGATGATTTTAATGTATTTTTTCATGCTGATTTCAAATCTGTTTTTAGATTTCATCTAAAGTAAAGAGTTTCATAGATATAATGAAAAAACCTTGACAAGAAAGCACAAGGTCACTATAAGAATGTGTGAGTGTGTTTTCCACCAATGAAATGCTCCGTCATTTCAACCAATCAGAGAACAGCAGCGATAAAGGGTTGAAAGAAAAAGGTGAAACGTGGTTTATTGTATTGAATGCAGTTCTGTGCTTGGGGAAAATAGTGTATTGAAAGCAATTTGAAGTGCGTTTGTGGAAAATATTGGAATTATGGCTAAATTTTCGTATCTTCCTGAGAATAAAAGGTACAAAATAATACATTTGAAGGATGAAAGTTATTCTATGCGCCAAATTGCTGCTAAAGTACCATGTGGCCTTTCTACTGTCGTAAGAACTTTGAAAAGATTTTCTAAAACAAATTTTATTGCGGACAGGGGGCGATCAGGACGACCAAGAAAAACATCTTTACGTGAAGACAGGTTGTTGCACAGAATTTCACTTTCAAACATAAAGCTTAATTCCTCTCAAATTTTGAAACAATGGACTTTGACATGAAATGTGAGTATGTGCCCAAGAACTGTTAGAGGAAGACTGCTGGAAATTGGGTTACGAGGCTATAAAGTGCGCCCAAAACTATTACTAACTGAATTTCAACGCAAGAGGTGATTGATGTGGTAATATTTAGTGACGAGAGTCAGGTTTGTATTTCTGGCAACCAAAGTAGTGCCCATGTAAGACGACTTACTCATGAAAAATTCAGCCCACAATGTCAGGAGCCCACAGTAAAGTACTCGACAAAAGTGAAGGTATGGGGTTGCTTAACGTCTCATGGTGTTGGAAGATTTCACATCGTTAGCGGAACAGAGAAAGCCATGGATTACATTGAAATACTACATAATAAATTGCTACCCACTGCGAGAGATTTTTTTGGGAATCAATCATGAATTTTTCAGGACGATAACGCCCCTTGTCATCGTGCAAAGGTAATCCAGAAATGGTTGAAAGACCATACTGTAAATAGAATGAACTGGTCAGGACAGTCTCCCGACCTTAATCCGATATAGAACTTACGGTTTAAAATTGGTTATGAAATTTCAAGAAAAAACCATCAAACAAACGTGAATTATTTGAAGCTTTAATATTTTCATCAACCATATTGTCACGATAGATCTTCTTTTGAAATTGGTGTATTCCATGCCAAAAAGATGTAGAGCCATAATTAAAGCAAACGGCTGGCCCATAAAATATTGATTTTCTAACATGTGACAACAATGTAATTTTCAAAATGCTTATATATAATTAAATATACCGTATTTGTCAATTTTCGTGTTATTTTTCTCTGCATATTATGTTATTCTATATTGTTTTATTCCGAACATATTTCACATTATTGTGTCCAGGCAGCTTTACTACAAAAAATATTTTAGTCATTAAGAAACAAGTAGTAGATTTGAAATCAGCATAAAAAATACATTAAAATCAATAACAATATTTAAGATAGTGCGATAATTTCAACACGAAAAATGAAGTCAAACACAATAATTACGCTAAAAAATGAGCGTGTTCAAGACTTTTTGCCACCACTGTATTTTCGCACACTTTATCACTTGATCAAGTGACGCACACTTTACATTTCTCAGACTCATACACCTGTGTGCATAAGTATTTCCAGTCAATGAAACCACATCCGTTTTACTAAAAATTTTCCTTTAGAGGAGTTTCAATCCTGAAAGATTTTAAACCTGTCAACTCGGCGTTTTGTGAATAACGTTACAGCTGTTATAGAGGGTTATTTGAGGAACATATGTTTTTGTGATATCAAGGTTTTTTTTTATTATTTTCTCTTAAGCTTTATTATCTCCCCTGTATTTTTATCGTACATACATACATTAGATTTTTATAAGTATAAAAGGCACATTGGATATTTAAAAAAATTCTAGGATAACATATAGAAAAAAATTGGTAAATGGTACATTTTTATATGGAAAGTACAAAAACCCAATGCTCTTCGAATGTACCTGAAAAATTTACGTTAACTATTATAATGATGTACTTTTTGATTTCATCATGTTTCCAAAGTAAATGTTGCTATGAAGATTTAAATATTGAATATATTTTTTTATTTCTTATGCCGCAGTTTATTTCAAAGGATTTTACTTGTTAAAATATTTTTAGTAAAAATATACGGCATTGTTTTTTTCAAAGGAAACAGCGAAATTTTTTAAAACTAAAAATAATACACAAAAAGAAAGTAAAATATGCTAAAAATCAATTTGGTTGTATTTATGAAAGAGTAGAAAGATGTACATAATTTTTACCTATAACTTTATAAAATATAACTACTAGAGTTACGTATGCGTGGTCTTTCAAAATGCAATCTTTTGAGTTGTGAGACAAAAAATATGCATATTTTTAAAACGGTATATTCTGTCTTATTAAAATATTTTTTCAACTTGATTTTTAGGTTCTCAATTTTAAATTAAATAAGTTGTATTGAATTTGGGAAATAATACATTTTTGAAAGTTATATATTTGGTTATCGTTCAGGCACTCCGTTTTGAAGCAAAATTACATGGTGTAAGTTTACATAAGTAAAAAAAAAAAAATTGTAGGTGCTGTGAATAGTTTTAGAATATAACTTTCCTCCACTATTGTAAATTCACAAAACGATAAACATTCATTTTTATAATTTTTTCGAATCATAAAATAATTAAATAATAACAATAAAATAATTAAATTCGTTTTTTATCTAAATACTGTACTCATTTCTATGCGTTACATACAGCTACTCCTGTTACTGGATTTTCAATTTTTTTCTGTTTTTTATCAGATATTTTAAATAATATTGGGGAACACATTGTTAATATATATTTACGGAAAACGCTTCGTTATATGTTGGTAAATTATAAAAATAAATAAGGTTAAAAATAAAACGCTTTCTGATTAAGATTCTATAATGTTTATCCATTTTTGATATCATATGCTGTAAATCCGAAAATTTTAATTAAAACATTTCTTTTGTGAAAGTAGCACGGATTATTCTAACTGCAACAATTTGAAGAAGGAAGTATATTTTCATGCATAGGGTATAGTGCTATGTAACTTTTGGTATTTTTTTACATAATTGCTTCAAAAGTTAGAAAAGTACAAATACAATGTGATTTGCAGTATAAATAATTTTTAAAATAATATATTTTTATGAGAAATCCAAATGGTTGCCATTTGTAATGCAAATTATTACTTGCTTCATTAGAAAGTGGAATTTATCGCCGATTTATCGAATATCAAGTATCATTAACTTGATTAACACTAAAATAGGAAATTCAGTAAATGGTAAACTGATAATATATAATGTGCTATATTTTTGTCAACTTATATTATTGTTTGAACTTAACACACATGGATACAATTAGCTGTGTGTATTTTCGTTTTTTCACCATTTTCTTTATTACATTGATAATGAATCAATTAGAAAAAAATCCCCTATGTTTGAAAATTATCTGCAGTATTAGCAAGTTTATATGAGATTTATAAATCTCATAAATTTTATTTTAAAAAAAAAATGTACGCATTTTTCTTAGATACGTTGGTCACCATCAACGAATATAGGAAAACGTTTTTTTTTTTCTTTTAAATAAAAAATAACAATTTTGAGTTCGAAAATAAAGCATGTAGTTATTTAGAAATGTTGAGTCTTAAACAGATTTTGCTGAAGGAAAAAATAGCTACACATGTTTAAGTTTCAATTTTATATATTATATCTTTTAATTTTAAAATACAGTTTAACTACACAATACAATTTTAACAATGTACACTGGTGTGCAAAACTTAAGCAACAATGTAAAAATTTAGCAGATAGCCATGAAATTGCAGAAAAGGAGGTCTGGAGATCAGTACAATGAACAAGTAAGTCAGTAGAAACGTCATGCGTATGCAAATATCAGGAATCAAAGGTCAGAAGCGACGTGAGCGTACGCAAAACTCGTGATGTCGGCCCGCGCTGCTCAACAGTAGAATAAAATGAAGGACGGAGACGCAATTCAACATATTCGTTGCAAGTGCCAGTGAGTCAGTTCGTGAAATGTGGCTAGAAGAAATCACCTGGACGACTTCACATGTGGAAGAATGATCGGAAAACTGGAGGAGGGGCTTACCGTCCCCAGTGTAGCTGCAGAGTTCGGAATCAACAAAAGTGTCGCTTCGCTAGCTTGGAAAGCGTTCCAAACCACAGGTACAGCTGTTAGAAAGTTTGGTGGTAGCCGCCCTAGAACGACAACTGCTAGGGATGACCAATATATCATCCTGCAGCCGAAAAGAGGCCGACGGCAGTCAGCAAGCGTCATTGTTCAGCAACTCTCTAAAGCAACGGGGCAACAAGTGTCACGGTTTACTGCGGCCAGACGCCTTCACAAAGGGGGCGTATTAGCCCACCGTCCTGAACGCTGCCTCCCGTTCAAATTTGACTACCGACGCCACCGTTTACAGTGGTGCAGAGAGCACAAAAACTGGACAACTGATCAATGGAGTCGTGTCCTCTTTACAGATAAGAGTTGGTTCAGTACCAGAAGCGATTCTCCTCGCGATTTGATTTGAAGAGAGATCGGGACACGGTTTTTTACCAGTAACATCAAGGAAAGACACCATTACGGTGGTCCTGGAGTTATTGTCTGGGGAGGCATTATGCTGAACGGGCGAACTGAGCTCCACATTTTGGATAGAGGGTTTGTAATCGGGGATCGCTATTATGAGGAGGTAATTCTTCCCCATGTGCGTCTGTTTCGAGGTGCCATTGGTCCAGACATCATTTTATGGAAGACAATGCACGGCCTCATCGGACTCTTGCTGTTGAGGAGCTGCTGGAAAGTAAAGATATCACTCGAATGGATTAGCCAACGTACTCCCCAGATTTAAATCCCTTTGAACATGTGTTAGATGCTATGGAGATACGTATTGCACCCCGCTTACATCATCCGGAGATCACCCAACAACTCAAACAGATGTTGATTGAAGAATGGGTACTCCTATCGCAAGAAATGTTGCACCAGCTGGTTCTGAGTATGCGGAGACGGTGCGAAGCAACCATTGCAGTGAGGGGAGGGCATATACCATAATAAGGAACATCTGCTTGTTCTTCTTCCTGTTGGATAGACCATCATGAGTTACGACACTATGCGTTCAATAAAGCTCGTTTTTGTTTGATTCCATACCGTATGCATTGTATTCCTTTTTCAGCGCCGATGCTTTCGTTATCCTTCAAGTACATAATACTCTACCTCATTTCTGAATTTCATGTCTCTCAGATGATTTTTCGTGAAGTTATGGCAATAAACCCACCTGTTGCTTAAGTTTTGCACACCAGTGTATATTATCTAATAAATTTTCATAATGATATTAAATATCAATCAGTATTAATTACTAAGGAAATGTATTAAACATGCAAAAGAAAAGAAAACTATAATCAAGGTTCTTAAAGCTTTTTTTCTTATTTGAACAATTATAATGAATACAAAAATATTTTTTTCGTTTTATCATTACAAAGATGTTTCGGGATATTTTACTATTGAATATAGCAAAACGTTTTTTCTAAAAATGTTGCATCGACCATATTTAATTTTTTCATGCTTTCTGTAAATGAATGCAATTTCCCAATGATAATTAAGCCTTTGAAAAATATATTTCGAGGTTTTATATTGTTTTAGTAAGACTATTAAAGTTTATGTAACTCTGCGTAGTTTCGGGAGCAAAACTTTGAATTACATCTAATATTACGAAGTTCCCATGCCTCCCAATTTCATGGAATTAAATTATGTAAGAGATATGTCAACGAGCAATATATGATAATAATACATTTAACAGACGTACATAAATAATTTATTTTGAATTGCATAAGTTGTGAAAATATAATATTACAAAGTTTCAACGATGATGTTTGATTATCATGTACTAAAACAGCAATATTCAACTTGCGGCCCACAGAGCCTTTTTAAGAGGCCCGGTAATGACCCATTGCTTTGAAAAAATCACTTATTTAAGAGTAGTTTATTAAAAATTCTTTTTTAAGAAATCAGATATACCAATTTTGCTTTTTGCTGTCGGTGTTGTACGGGTACGAATTCTTCTTCTATTTCGAACGGTTATGGTTAGTGATAACAGACAACATTGGAGTAGCGCCAATTTTATGGCTGGAAATAATTTTTAACTATCTTTCATATCTTGCATTCAAAAAATTTTCGAAGAAAATGTATCGTTTCAGACGATTGGGAGGTTATATAACTGTTTTGTAGTGAAAAACAAACATGAATCAGTAATTGTTTGATTTGTCACGAAAGGGCAGTATTTAAAAAAATACCAATAAAAACAGGAATCATCCAATGACACTTTTCTTCGAAGATCTCTTTCAAGAGGTAATAAATAGGATTTCTTGAGCAATCTTTGCAACAGCAAAAAAGTGTTTGACAGTGGTAATATCACAGTGGTAACAGATATCCTATGAAGTTTGTTATATTATTAGTTGTTGTTGTTGCTAATGCCACCTGTCTGACGTAGTCAGAACGAGGCCCACGAAATTCATCGTGGCATGGGCAAGAGGTACGCCTGTCGTTGGCCTTGAGCACCATACAGGTGACAGTGCGATTTAAGCTCAGTGAAACTTCCCCGAAGGGACGATAGATGGCGACACGACCTCTATCTCCACCTCCACAATTTCTGCAAGTGAACTGAAGGGGAGGGAAATATTCTCCAGTTCCTGCGCTAGTGAATAAGCCCACAAGACTACGGACTCACTGATTTAATGAGCACGTACTCCGTGTGCACTCGGAATATTATTAGTAATCATTAGAAACAGTTTACTGAAGCAGAAATTGTGAAGGAGTGCTTCTTAAATGCTTCTAATTCAATGTTAGTGACCAAAATGAAACTATAATAATTAAAAAGAGCAAAACAGGAGTTTAACTGTTTTGATCAATTTTCCACATTTAAACCCCCCTCCCTCCCTTAATCATCATGATGCAGCCCGCATTAAATTTCAAATATATGTATGCATCCCACTGTGAAGTAGCTGACATATGTATGCGGACCAGCAGAAAAAAAGTTTGAGTACCCCTGGATTTAACACTGTGGGCTTTCGCGTCAATTTGACCACCTGATCGGAACATCTGCTCATGAACCTTATGGCCCGAGTTCACTTATACTGAGTTTGACACGATAGACCTTGTCCCTCATGGGATGTAGTGCGGCTGAGTTAAGTTTATCCATGAGCATATATCAATGATATGTATTTAGTTCACTAGAAGAAGGTGGGCTTCTAAACATTGAGTTTGGAAACAATGTGATTGAAAAAGGGACAATTGAAGCTTTACTTTACAAAAATTTACTTCTTATACTGAGATGTTTTTTTAAATAAATTTAGTTGTTTATGTTACTGAAAATTTTTTAAAAAAAATTTACATTTGGAAGGATTAATTAATACATATTTAATACAAATCATTTAACCACTACTTCGAAATTTTATTACTTATTTTAAAAATAAAAAAAACTAAAAAAACATGACAAATAATTTAAGAAAAAAAGAAAAGAAAATAGTCAGATCAGAAACAAAGTAGAACTATGAACAATTTTTCCAGTTGCAGGCAAATATTCCTTTTAAATCTACAATCCATCTCCTCTGAAAAACGTAATAGCTTTGTAAACGTAACGTTAGTAATGTTTATAGTAAATGTAATACAATTTCCGATTCTATTTTCTCATAAAAACTCTCTTGAACTTTATTTATTTTTCCGAGTCACCAAGAGGAAAAAAAGAACGCATGAAACATTTGAAAACAATTCTAAAAAATTGTTGTTCCAAATAAAATGGAACGAAATAGTACGACATAGAACTCTCTCAGAAAGATATCAGTGCTATCTTTGTAAACAGTTTTGATTGCAGCATCTGAAGAAATTCAAGTACTCTTTTAGTACAACTCCTTTCGTCATTCTTATTGCAAATGCTTTACGTTTCTTTTGTAGGTTTCCGTAAAGGACATATACATTTTCTTTAAACAATCAACATACTACAACTGCTTTTTTTCCAACATTGAACCAACATTTCTTTATTTTCAATCTAAATTTTATTTATGAGAATTTCGGCTAAATTAAGCATTCCTTTGATGCTACTCTAGAAGTTAAAAGTGATTACACTTGATGGATTCTAACTGTTAATAGAGTCTCAGTGTTTTTTTTAAATATCAAGAGATGGAAAACAGGACTCCAAAATAAGATCGAAATATTTGAATAAAGTTGTGCCTAGCATTTTACTAAAGTTTGCATCTGATTTCGTAAGTCATATATATATATATATATATATATATATATATATATATATATATAAGGTTTGAAAAGTTTAGCTTCAAAATAAAGTAAGTAATAAATGAAAATAGAGCGAACTATTTACCATCGCGTAAGGATTTGTTGGTATATAAGCCTATTTAAAGGTGGAGCGAGCGCTGACGAAGAAGAAGCCATCACGGACACACAAAAAGCTAATTTACTCGCTGATGGCTTTAAAGATAATTTTACTGAAATCTCTCTCTCTCTCTCTCACTTATCAGAACAGAGACACAGACACGGACAATCATATTAACAGTACTGTAAATTCATTTCTCTCCACTAACCCAACTACCTACCTCAACCCCGTCCTTCCGGATGAAATTTTACTTCCATTAAAAAATCAAGCTCTAAAAAAGCACCCAGAAAAGAGGGAATTATTAATCGAATGATTAAAAATTTTCCTATAAAAGCCGTCTTCATACTAACAATTCTCAGAAATAAATTTTAAAATTTAATTACTTCCGTTCTTTCTGGAAAGAGGCTGTAATTTTTTCCAATTTTAAAACCTGGTAAAAATGCAAAATTAGCTGATTCATACCGTCCCATATCATTATTGTCAACTTTATGCAAAATCACCGAATACATTATTCTTTCCAGGCTCAAAAATTGCACGTTTGATAGTAACATTATTAACCCAAATCAATACGGACTTTCTAAAAACCTCTCCACTATTCACCATCTTTTAAAACTCGCTGAAACTATCTCAGCAAGTTTCGAAAAGCACAAAACTACAGGGGCTGTATTTCTCGATATCCAAAGAGCCTTTGATAGGCTCTGGATAAACGTCCTCACGTTCAAAATTGTCTCTTATAACGTCCTCCTTCACTCCCCAAACTTATTCACTCCCATATTACTAATAGAACTTTTACAGTACGTGTTAACTACACTTATTCGGATTCTAAGAACACATACGCTGATGTGATCCAGGGAAGATTACTTGGACCAATTCTTTTTAACTTATATTTGAATGACACCCCATCCTACTCTGTCACAAACATTAATATGTACGCAGATGATACCTCTATCTCGGCCTGCTTCAAAACATCCAAAACTGTTACACTCGCACTCAACAAACACCTGGCATTATTAGAAATTTTTTTCTATAAATAGAAAATCGAAATAAATATTAAGTCATCTGCGGTTGCTTTCACATGCACAATTTCACCACCACCCACAATGTACAATCAAATAATTCCATGGTCTCAGGAAACCAAATACCTCGGACTCATTTTTGATAACAAATTCACCTGGAAAAAACACATCACTTATGCTCTCGATAAATTCCGGAAAGTAATGTTCAAAATATACCCCCCTTTTAAACCAGAATTGTGTGACTCCTTGATTTAAATTGTTAAGTGCTTCTCTACACAGACGTTTTGCGTCAAATAATGCCATACGGTTGTTCCGTATGGGGTTATGCTGCAAGGACGAATATTAATATCTTGGATGTTGCTCAAAAAACTCTAATTAGAATGATCGTCGGTGTCTGCAGTTACATGAGAAACAACTAAATTCGCAATGCAATTAAAATACCTTCCTTTAAATCGCACATCTTAAGTTTAGTTTTTTTTAACTTTCTAAATAGCTCTGAAAATATATTAATATGCAATATGCAATTAATATATATATATGCCTGCTGCCGCTTGTCCAATTGCAATGCTTCACTTCTCAACATGAAAACCAAACGATTTGCCATGCTGAAAATAGACTTTTGTCAGATACGGGATTAAGGTTTCTTTGAATCCATATTCCCGAACAAACTCCCGCAGATGACGAAGAAGAACGCATACTCGAAATGGCATAGCTGGTGACACCTCGCCGAGATGTTGTCTTTTGTACCACCCGGTTGCGCGTCAAAGAGCCGCCATGTTGGAATTCATGAGTTTGAAGAACAATAAAGAAGTTATTAAAGAGATGATGCCCTCTCCTCACTTTACCAGCAGGCCTGGGGCTTGACATATATATATATATATATATATATATATATATATATATATATATATATATATATATATATATATATATATCTTTATATTTAAAAATTACGTGCCGTAATGTTTGCCGTGATTAACTTCAGAACTACTCAAAAGATTTTAATATAATTTTATGTATTGGGTGTTATTTCGTCCAACTTAAAATATAGGATAGTTTTTATTTCAATTAATGACGTCATATTTTTTTTTACTGCCGAAAATGTGAAAAATCCAGAAAACGGGAAAATTTGTAAAATGTCGCAATGCGTGTGTGTCTGCGGAAGCGAATTTTGTTAACCAAAGTGCACGAAAAAAATGCCGGATGTATTTGGGGGCATAGAATCCGAATTTCGAATCAGTTTACTATAATACCCGGAACTTTGCCGGATAATTCCGGTCAACCGTATTTTAGACACACAATGGCAGGGGCTTACATTAAAAGTCTTGGATCAGAAAAACTCTGTATCTGACCTATTTCAAAAAGAGAAATTCGAATATTATATCCTATCAGAGAAATTACCTTAACTTTGCCGGATAATTCCGGATGACAGTCTATTGCGCGAACCATGGCAGGTGCTCACTTTTAAAGTCTTAGAGCGAAAAAATGCGTTTCTGGTGCATTTAGGGATGGTTAACGAGATTACGAAATCAAATTTTAGAAATTACTTTAACTTTTCCGGATAATTCGGGCCGGTCTCTTATAACGCGAACCGTGACCGGACCTTACCCTAAAAGTCTTAGAGTGGAAAAAAGTGCGTTTCTGATATATTTCGAGATGGCGAACGAGAATCTGAAATTGAATTTTAGAAATTTCAGTAACTTTGCTGGATAATGCCGGAATTCCTCATTTTAGACACACCATGGCAGAGGCTTAAGTTAGAAGCTTTGGAACGCGAAAACCGGGTGCCTGACTTATCATGAAATGGATAAAATGAATCTGATATCCAATTCGAGAAATTTCCATAACTTTGCCGCATAATTCCGAATTACCATATTTTACGCAGACCATAGCAGGAGCTTACCCTAAAATTTTTGGTACGTGAAAAGTGAATTTCTTTTGTACTTCTCGGGATAGTGAACAAGAATCCGAATTTGGATTTTAGAATGCAGATAATGCTGGATTACCCTAACGCCCCGTCCTAGGAGCTGAACTCGCATGCTCCACAGCAACGAAAGTAGTTTCAGGTTGCGTCTAGGGGCGAGAAATGAGAATTTCATTTTTTAGAAACTCCCGTAACTTTTGCAGGCTAATACCGGAATTACGTGAAAAGACTTTGCCTTCAAGTCTCACGTCCGGATTTCCATTACCTATTGCGACTGAAGGTGCATGCGCTGAGGCATCAAAAGTCAGTCCAGTGTGCGTTGTAGAGTGTGGAGTGAGAATCTGAAATATAATTTTAGGAACTCTGATAATATTGCCGGATAATGCCGGTTGACCACAATATTCCCGGACAGGGGCACCGGCCTAACTTGCAGACGTAGGAACACAAAAAGTGAGTCCTGATCCAGATCGTTGATCTGAATATTATCATCCGATTCACGAAAAGCCCATAACTATACCAAACAACGCCATATGATCACATTGCGAAACAATGCCAGATCTGTATTTTACGCGAACCATGTGGCAGGGGATTACTTTAAAATTCTCGGGAGCGAAAAGTGATTACCTGGTGTTTTTCTGGGCGGAGTACAAAAAGCTTAAATCAAATTTCAGAAGTTTCCATAATTTTGTCGGATAATGCCGGATGACCGTAATCCCCCCTTCAGAGATTGAACTTTCAGAGGTAGGTGCACGGAAAGTGGCAACCGGGCTCATATTGGTATGGGGAACTAGAATCTAGATTTGGATTTCCAAAACTCCCTAAATTAGCTGGATATTGCCAGATGAGGTCGAATGACTTTGCATTCGAGTCTCGCGTCCGGATGTTCATTTTCTATTGCAACTAAACGAGCAGGCATAGCTTTGCAGAAGTACGATTGCAATAGGAAGTTACTTTGTCAATTGTATTTTTCGGCATTGTTGTCTTTTTGTTAGATGGGGGACAAACTACACATTTCGCATTCACGCTGCCAGTAGATATTCATAAGAAACCACAGCACAATGTGTACCGTTGAAAAAATACGGATTGGCTACGGTAGTGAAAATGAGTTCAATCATAATCAAATGAGTGTATCGCATCCCATAAAAATACACTCGAGGTATTTCATGAAACTTTGCAAGATTTAAGCGGGAGCAAAAAATATTCGGTGGTACTGAGATTTCCGACATACATGGCCAGTCATCATTCCTAGCTCTACTTTTGCTCACGAGAATAACGCCTATTTAAAGCATTTTTATGGCGAAATGTTGAAACACTTAGATTGACATTAAACACGCGAGTGCAATTGCAAGTTGATCAATTGACGCAAATATTTTCTAAAAGCTGAATATTAGAAACGATGATGAACTGCATCCCAAACTGCAAAGAAGTTCTGCACTGCTGTTCAAACAAAAAATGAACTGATTGAGATTGTCTTTCAGGATATACTGAATAGCTATCTAGATATTGATTGCCCTGTTACCCTCTTAATTAGGCAGAAAATATGTTGGTGTTAATTAAATAAATTTTCACATATAGAATTGTTGCCAAGTGATCCAATGCCTTTTAATTCCATCGGCACTATTGCTGATGAAAACGAAACTGTAATATTTTTGAATTCCCTGGATATATTAGAAATGCCACCTCACACACACAATTACCGGGAAACTTCTTGAAGCAAATATTTTGACTGCAAAGTTTAAAGGAGAAATCGTCCTCTTGCCATGTGTTCCATTGATATCGCCAAAATCCACTAATATCATTCAAAAAGCTTCAGTTCCGGATTCGTTTGGTTTTCAGGATGACCATAAATAAATCTCAAAGTCAACAATGTTTGAACTTTGAAAATCCATGTCCCTTGAATGGGCAACTATATGCTGTAAGCTAACGTATGGGGAGAACGTCGAATCTATTTAAGTTAGCAAAAGATGGGTTGCCGAAAAATATTGTGCACCGTTTAGCGAATACTTATATAAACTTATTGTTTGTTATACTTTAAAATGATAAGGATAATATTAAAAGTTGATAAAAATCAACGTTAATCACCTCATTCATAAAATTAAATATTTTTAAGCTTTTACTTAAAAACTTCATAAGTAATTCATGCATCTATATTCTATATTATATATTCTTAAGAATGTTGAACTTTTTCAGACACTTAACAGTAAATATAATTATTAATGTAGTTTATGCACATAATTTAACCTCAGATTTCTTACACAACGAGTCTTGAGACTTTGACAATTAAGCGTAAGAATCGTAAGTTTATCCTAAATATAAGAATTCGAATCTTTTGAAATGATAACTTTAACTTATCACTGTGTGGATGACTTGAGTAACCAGCTCTTTCGAGCTACAACCTCATATCAGTAGGTATTTGAGTGACTGTAATTGATTGAATTTTGCCCTTTGTTAAGAATAAATGCTTCAAATATATAATAAAAATACTGGGGATTTTGGGAAAATAAAAAAATTAAAATATTAGAATGAATTGAAATTGAGAAAAGAAGCTTCAAAGTCGGCACAAAGCACCGAAAATGAAGTTAGAATTTCGATCTTGGGTGGGCGAGGAGAAACCAACCAATGGGAATGCAGCTAGGATCAGGAAAAATGGTTTAAGAGAAAAACAGAAAACAGCTTTTTTAAAAGCTATTAAAAATACTATCATGAATACAAAATAGCAGAGGAACATAAAAATAAAAAAAGATATGTAGGAATAATTTTCTGGTGAAAATTAAAGAGTAAAATTGAAAAAAAAGGAGAGAATCTGAGAGCCAGAGTCTCTGACCACTAAACCACGGCGGACGTGTGGAAAGAGGCGAGATAAGCATTTAACATGGAAGGCGCGAAATTTTAAAGGAGAAAAATAATTACATGAAGATGGGGTCTGAGAGCCTATTTCAGGGTCTGTTGAAATTAGGATAAGAGATATATCTTTCATTATCCAAGATCGAGGGATTACTAGAATTAACAATATTATGTAAGAAGTTTGTTGCACTCTTTTTTAATAAACTGCCTAATTGGCAGCAGTCTACTTCCGGTCCAGAGGTCAGTGTTCTTCATGAACCATCGAGCATTTAAGATTTAACGAAGGATGATGCTTTGAAAAGCTTCAATTTGACTAATATGGGATCTAACAATATAAAAGAAATAACTACCTACTAGAGTTGGACCCGATGCGAGAGTAGTGAAAAGACATCATAACGCGCGCTCATTGATCAAATCAAATAGCAAGCAAGCGCTTACTTCCTGTTACCCACATCCGTCCCTTTTGACGAAATGACTCCAACAAAATGCGGTAACCGACAGGTAAGATGTTAGACATCAAAAAAGCAATGAGAGTAAGAAAATTAGATTTCATGATCGATCGGAATACTGCTAATTTAAAAGAAATGACACTCTTCATGAACTTAAAGGATTGTAGTCCTAGAAGGATGCTATCTTAAAAATACTAAATAAACTCCTACTCTACAACTTATAAATAATAAATTTTATTTGTGATATCCAGTAATTTAGTGCTTCTCAAACTTTCAACGTTTTTGACCCAATCTTCAATCATAACCTTCATCGTACCCTCTCCTAACAATAAAAATGTATTGATTGCAATAATAATGTATTTTGGTTCTGAATATACAATACGACTTAATTATAAACCGTACGAATTATCAATGTATTAAATTTTGTATATAATTTTCATATGATGAGCCCATAGGAGTGAGTAGTGATTATTAAACTTGTTCTTAATTTAGTATTCATAAATTAATTATCAAATGCTTTGAGCAGTACAAATACATTTATAAGTATACCAGATAAGTGTAAATGTGCATTTTATTTTTTTATTGTGTCATAATGTATTTTTTGCTGACTATCATTAAATTAATATTTTTTTGAAAAATAATCTTTTATTTTCGACTTTTCAATATGCTTGTCCTCCCATACGTAGGAGGCATGTCCCACAGTTAGAGAAAAACGGCAATAATAAATTCGTGTTAGAAATATGAAAAGTATAGAAAATAATAGAGTAACGAACATTTCCCTTTAAACTATACTTTGCAGTAGTTGACGCGTTTTTACAATTACTTAAAATTACTATAAAAGCAATTATCTTGTACCTTGGGATGTTCAATTGTACTGGAGCATTCTTTTTACATTTTAGTGTTAGTAAAACTAAATTTAAATTAAATGAGGCATGAAATTTATATCAATTAAAACGTAATTATTTAAATTACGTTTTTCGAAATTAAATAAGTTTATGTCAGTTTTTTAGGTTCTGCAGGTTATATATGTCAGAACGATATTTTTGAAGAACCCACTCTGTGTTTATCTCAGTCACATGATAACGTCGATAACAAAACTTTCTCAATTAAACAATGTGATAACTCTGAAGACTTGTTGAATTCTCCATGTGAAAAGTTCAATATTCCATAAGGATGTATTTAATGAAAGAACTTGATATAACACTTCACTAGCTAATCAAAATGACCCTAACAATGTCGTGGAGCCTTCCTGATTGCTGAAACAATTCCCAACATTTTAAAAGTAATTAAGGGGTCATAGGACCCTTAACAGATATCCGTGCACTCGAAGGAAACATCCTTCTTCTAACCAGTGTAACTTAACAATAAAACAAAACAATATTTTGAAATTTTTACCACATGATAATCATATATATTTACATTATTTCTCAAATTTTCAGAAAATTTGAGAAAAATTTAAAAGAGTTATTAAGAAATAAAATTTGGTAAATTTTTCAAAAATATGAAAATTAGCATTTTACAGCGCGCAGAAATCTGAAGAGAAATGCGCGAATCTGAATGAAATCTACGCGTTTATCACTGCTTTCAATGCAATTATTGTAAAAAGGAAGTTTTTATAAAGTATTTATTGATTTATCCTTCGCTCAGAACTCTCTATTGTAGAAACAAGTGAAAACAGATAATCATAAATTTCATGACAAAAATATTTCTTATTTACAGGAGGTTATGATCCGTGAAATAATCAAATGTTCTTCCATTAATTGGCATGAATTGAGTTATCAATGTACTTTCAATATAACGCTAGGTTATCAACGTACTTTCAATACAACGCTAGGTTATCAACGTACTTTCAAAACAACGATATGTTATCAACGTACTTTTCTACAACGCAAATGCCATGCTTGTCAGAATAAATAATGTGAGTTTATTGACTCTTGCCAATTTAACTGTTAACGAACTTACATATTGGATGCAGTTATAAAAGCGTAAGAGACATATAATAGTTAAATATTTCATTGATTCTCAGTAAACTGATAACATTGAAATCATTTTATTAAATTAGTTCTCGGAATAATTATTTTGAAATTAATCCTTGGGGATGACCAGGAAGATTGAATCCAATTTTCAAATTAGGAAGGCATTCTGTACAAATTATTAATCCCTTGACTATGGAGTATTTTAAATGAAGTTATTTTAGAATAAATGCTGTTCGGGAAATGCGATTTCTAATGCGGACTTCAACCAGGACTTCAGTTTATTACTGGGTTTGCTCGATCTCCGTATGAAAGATAAAACATTGTATATGGGATACATATACACGTTGTTGAATCATTTCTATTGCATTAGATTAATTGTTGAAATTTTCAGAAAAATCTGTCGCTCAACGACTTTGGTTAAATTTAAAATGATCAATATGCTTCATAATTTAGAACCATGGCCAAATGATAAGGCCCGTACATTATTACACACAATCCACAATTTTCATTTTTACCCTCAAGACTTTGATTCCTGATAGAGTTACCATGGTTCTGTTTACAACTGAGATAACTATGAGATAAGTAACATCGTTACTTAGAGGTTACTAGTACGCTTCTGTATCAACCAAATTTCCATAGCTTCATTGATGTCATTAAAACTTATTGTGGAAATTAAGGGTTTTGTAATTAGTTTTTTTATTAGCACATATTATGAGATATAATGTCGTTTTAAATTTCTTTTTTTCTGTGTGCTTTAGTAATATAGAACAGCCATTATATAGCTTCCATGTATAATAAATTAACTTCTTTAACTTAACACTAACTAGTTAAATCTAACTTGTGTTAGATTAGAACAGGGTTAGTGTATTTGATTGTTTTTTACGATTTAGTTCCAGCTAAACAAATAGTCTTACAAATAGTTCGTAACTTTTCCCACTGTAACTCTTTTTTGTTAATGCTTTTATTTCATTACACGAAAAATTATTTAAAAAATAACTTAAAAAATAACAATAATTTTCAGTGCGTTATCATATAAGTTTATGAGGGGTTTATATATCTCTCTCATTTATCCACTCGTAATCTTTAAATAAGAACATATTTATATAAATTATGTATATATCACTCATTAGTCTGAATTTTGAGTCATATTTTGTAAAAAAAAACTGCTTAAATAGAAGTTTTCCTTCAGAATCATCTTGTTTGAGATACATTTATTTTAATATTTTTAAATTGTGCATTTTATTTATTAACTATCTTTCTTACGGCCCCTATTTCATCTAACTACATTTATTAATGTATCTAGGGTAAAATTATACTCAAATTTTTTTCGACCTTATATCCTTGAAGAAAACATATAAAATTCAAATATTTTAATAAAATAATCTAAAATTAAAATCAGGGCACTAACACATAATCAAAAACAGAAAATTCATATGAAAACCTGGAAGCAATTTTTAGCAAAACTAACAATATGTATAATGCAGTAGTTTGTGAGCTGGAAGTACTTTTGATTATAGTATAATATGATCACACATAGTTCATTTTAAAAAATTCTCTCTTAGACAAAGAATATCAGAACAGGTGAAATGAAGACGCTTGTTTGAAATACTAAAATAGTCCATCCCCAGTCGTAGAGTGAGTTTATCAAACCAATTCAACTGATTAGTTCTCTAGCAATTTGAATACTTCATAAACTCATTGGATCTCTTAAAGTAAGGTAACAGTTAGGTTCCTGCTAAATATAAAATTCCTTCATTAAAATACTGTGCATTTCAAAGACAGTTATAAACTACTGCTATCACCTAAACGAAACTTAGAAAAAAGAGATACTCTGTACCTGCCATAGATTATATTATTGGTGTATGAAATTCAAAAAAAAATATCCTGCTAAATTATTCCTTTTTTTAAATGCGTTTTAATAATTTTTTTTTTTCAATTATGAAATAACCAAAAGCTAAAACCTATACATCACTAATATGTTAGTTTATTGGATTATATGGGACAACTTGTAACTCAAGGTATCCGAATACGTTGATTTCGGTAAAATGTAGAATTCTTTAACCCTCTAACCGGATAGCACGGAAAATTCCGTCAGTGTAAAGATGCTTCGAAAATGCACTGCACGGATTTTTCTGCATTCAAGTAACGTTTTCAAATGCGGATTAGCCGCACTTTTCTGAAATCCTTTCCCCCTTTTAAAGGTTTAACATCTTGAAAGATAATTGGGGACGGTGGAAGCAACACAGCAGGACACTGATAGGAAGTTTTATGGCTGGCAGGAAACCCCGTGTGTTGACCCTGGGGCAATCGTAAAAAATCGAGAAGAAATTTCTTTAGACCCCAGGAAGTGTTTATTTGTTACATCATATTTTAAAAGTCCCAACGCATAAGTAAAATATGTTACAATTCCCTTTTGGTTTCATATTAATTTGAAACTGTAACAAGTTGGGGCGTGTCAGTGCAATCTACCATTTGATATATTTAGACAAATTATCTTTTTTTAAGTATATTATTTCCCTTTATTTTTTCTTATTTTAATCAAAGCTTTCAGTTTTTGAAACATGATTATTTTATTATAAGATACCGAAAAAATTAATAAAACACCAAACTCTTTAAAATTTGAAACTATTTCAATTTTCCAACCACTAAAAATGAATAAATTTAAACTTCATCAAATCATTTGAAACATTTTCTTACACTTTGATAAAAATAATAACGAAAAAAAAAAAACTAAGATTTATTAGTTTTTTTTTTAGATTTCAAAGCCCAAGTGTTCAGGGAAGTTTAAGTACAGTGCCTAGTTATATATTGTTAAAATACACCGAATTATATTTGAATTTTAAGTGCTTGAACTTCAGTATACATCAAAGTCAACATGAATGAAGATTTTCACACATTTTTTTTATAACTTGAATGTTTGAATAAATGTTAATCAAAAATATACTGAAATATTTACAGTAGACATTTATGCATATAAATAAACATAAAAATCAGTTTTAAATTCGAGCTATTCAAAAACATTCGAATTATTCTTCAAAAAAATATCTATTTATACAAAATACCTCAACATTTATATTTTTTAAAGGCTAACAGAATAAGTAATTAAAATCTGGATATTTTTGAAATCTCGACCGTATAAAGCTAGAAATTTTATGTTAGAAATTCCATTTGAAATTTCGAAAAAAAATGTATCGCGCGGTTAAAAATTATTTACCATATAAGTTCTAGCAACTCTTTGAGTATAATATAAATTTCAAATTTTCTTATATAGCTTCTTTGGTATTTTTTAATATAATTCTAAGATTTCATACAATTCAGTTGAAAACTGCATGCTAAGAGCAAAAAATATACTAAAAAAATTGATGAATATACAATTACAACAAATTCTTACACAGAAGCAAAACTGAGAAGCTAAAGTGTAGGAATGAAAAATTTTGAGTATATCTGAAGTAGTTTTCGAAATATTTTTTTAAAGTTCAGAAAATTTGTGTGCGTTATGTTATACTTAATATTAATTAAATGGTTAAAATAATATGTTAATATTAGTCATGTAATCGTTTGATGATACATTCATATACTAATAAAAATTATCATGGTCATTGATGCGAATGTCAAGAATTTTATGTAATTTTAAATTCAGACATTGAAATATTGATGTAGAAAATATAAAACGACCATCTAAAATACATGAAAAATGCAGTCTGCTATAAAATGATCTTGACAAACAAAATCCGGCATTTTCACTTACTATGGCAGAGCCGGCTTAGTCAGGGGCGATCTGAAAAACAGAGAGAGAACCGCTGTTTTTATGGTTACCGGTTTACCTTTTAAAGTTCCCAGGAAAAATTATATATATATAAATTACAAATGCAAAAATAAATCTTGTAATTTTCCATACATTTTTATAAGAACGAATTGTGGAATTGGCTTCCAATACATTGTTGTGTTTGACAATATGAACGGTAACCAACCCTACTTTAGATAGATTTGTACTACTTTTTCGTAACCGTATTCCTTTTAAAATAAATTCGTGCAGCCTAAATACTAATTTTGCACCCTTAAAAATTTATGTAAACTATAACGGTTAATTTTAATTTAAACAACTTGTGAAATGTTCATAATTAACCAATTCCGTCTAAACAGTTAACATGAAAAAAAAAGTTTGGACTCCCTCATTCATTAGGGATTTATATAAGATTCTAACATTAAATTTTATTTTTCACAGAATAGAATCGAGTGGTAGTGTATAGTGCTTCCCCACCACAGGTCTAGGTTTCTATTAACGGGCTGCGCAAGGTCGACTCTGCCTTTCATATCAACTACATTGTGTCAATGAATGAAGACCAAGCTTGCTTCGGGACTTAAACACTGAAGCCCTCTCTTCAAACAGACCACCAAATCGGGACATCTGTTCATGCACCTCAGCGTCCAATGGTCACGTGTATTATGATGGGCACAGTAGTTCCTGGCCCTCATGGATTCTTGTGCCACTGAGTTTGAGTCTTAAATTTGAGGATTACCTCACTTAAGGGATACCCCTTAGATAAACATGTATTCCACTCATTTGCAATTAAACAATTTTCTTTCAATTACATTTATTTCAGAAGGAAGTTTTATTTTTCAAATGTATTTGCTTAATAACATGTATAGTTGTGTATTATATTAAAAATTTGATCAATCCAAAAATACATGTTTTTAGCTCCTCTAAAAGCTTTTAGGATTTTACAACTGATCTTACAATCCATATACGTTTTATAGAAGTATATTTAAAAAAGATAAAGACATTTTTACGACTGTGTGAGCTGTTATGCCTCGTTTATAAATATAAAAAATTGCATTCAGCTACAGTTTTTAAAATATACAGAAATAAGTGGGGAAATAGGATACTTACATATTATGAATATTTTTGACTGCAGTAAGATATATTTATATTTCAGTTTCTTTACAATTTGAATAGAAGTTGTAAGCCATTTTGCGAATAGTTTGATATTGAGTATAAACCCATAGGTTGTTTAATATTGTAAAGTGTTTTACTTTGATACCAGCACACATTAAAATTAGGCTCATTTGCAGTTATATGATCAGCTTCAGTGATAGTTAAATTTTAAAAAAATAGTCTACACGTACGAAAACATTCTTTCACAACCGCACACCACATCTCTCTCTCATACTATATCTTCCCTACAGCAGGAAATATTTGTGTATACTGAAAAATTTAATACAGGATACATTTCCAAGTGTTAAATTTGTTTTTAAAATTTGGTATGAATACATTGTGGAACTGTCGGTTAACTTCACTGAACAAAATTGTTTTAAGTGTACTGTTTGAAAGACCAAATTAATTAGGGATAATTTTTCTCACAATAGAATTTGTAATGACTGAATTGTGTGAAAATGTAGTTATCGATGTGTGACATTTTCCCTTGTAATAAAAGAAACAGAAAGATAAGAAATTTAACTTGAGTAGAAAATGGTTAGAAGTACTGTCATGCGCATTTGAAGAAGTATATCCGTCATTAAAATTAAAAATTATTGACTGAATGTGTGTTATGTCCATCTCAAATGCCGATGTAGAAAATATATTTTTATTTATTACAAGGAGTTCGAAAAGGAGAGCACTAGGAATGAAAATTTAGATTTTTTCCGAAAAATATTCAGTTAACATAAAAATATCATTTATATGATTTAAATTTAAATAAATGAAAAGTATATTGAAATCATTTTTTATGTTATTCTAAATTAAAAATATAATTGAATAGAGAAAGATCTGAATTGAATAGAAATAATTGAATAGAGAAAGAAATATGCACCATTTATTGCCTTAATGTTTAAAAAAAAGATAGGGCCTTTACTCTTTTTACCTCATAACTTTTTTAAGAACAGGAAAGTGAGCGCGTTTTCTTACTCTCATATTCAAAAATGAATACAGGATGCTTTTTCTGGTTCAAATTTGCAATACCAAAATATTTTTTTTTAATTTTTAAAAAATGACAGAAAAATAAATTTTGTTTGAAAAAAAGTATAACTATTTTTCAACTTTTAACACGCCATTTATTTCTTGTTTTTTTTACCCTGCATTTTGTTTTAATTTTACTGTGACTGAATCTATGGGGAAAACGACACAGTAGAACTACGGTTTTCATACAAGATTGCCCAAGGCAACATAACAGCTAGCTGTAAACGATTGATCTCTTGGTTCTTACTTGACAAAGGAACCGAACTAGGTCAAAAAATTGTCCCCGTTCGACCTCCCAAGTTCTAAAAGGGGGGAAAGAATTGAAGTCTGTTGCATTTTTGAAGGGAATAGCAAAATAAGATTAAAACGCTTTCGTAATAACTTTTCAGAAGGAAGGTATCCACTTAGAGGGTTAATTTTCAATTTCGGATCAATTATCCTCACAATCTATACCTAAATTGTTAATAGATTAATCTACTTAATCTTTAGAGGGTAAATTATGGATAGTTGATATTGCTAATTTAAAACAAACGACCAGCATGTGTAACATACAGATGTGATCGATACAAATAAACTGCTTTGTAATAATATGGCATAGTTTGGGACACAAAAATATATTAATTTTACTGGATAACCAACATGGAGAGATGATTAGTTATAGGCCTTCCATTATATGTATGTTTATCAATGTTTATCATCAACGCAATACACACATTCTAATATCAAAGCAATCCTTCTGAAATACTTATTAGCCTTTGGCATAGTAACAATACTCTAAAACATTATGAATAGTTGCACTTGTAATGTTTGCCTACTTTGCCTAAGTAAGCAAAGTAAATCATATGACTGCATGTATACATGATTTCAATATGCAAATTGTGCTTCTCCAATCTATTTTAATTTATTCCAAGAATGTGTAACAGGCAACAGGATATCGTGATATTCTGGTAAATTGATCATTTAACTACTGCGAGTGCAACAATCATTGATTGTGACATGTGTTTTCCACGTCGAAGATTATTTGGAATTTAGATGAACAACTGTAGATTGTTTTGGTACTTAATTTGTCTATGATATATGAAAGTTTTAGAGATGAATTGGTATACTTTGTATTGTAAAGGGGAAATTTTTTTTTCTCAAAGATACATGAAATAAAAGATTTTATATTTCAGAGGGATTTCATGTTTTAATGCGTTCATATACATACAATTCCGTTTCTATAACAATTTATTCTTTTAAAGTAATTAATAAAATAATTAATGAAATGTGATGACAATTTGTGATGCAGCAGAACTATAAAGTTAACTATTCTCACAAATACATTTTTTAAAATTAAGAAGCTATACTGCTTTTTTGTGTGGTAAGTTACTACTAAATATGTTTAAACAGGAAAATATCGACTTGTATGTATGCATGCATACGTTCAACGAATTCCTCTCTATACGGTGGACTTACACCAATGCATTGAATATATTTGTGAAAGAATGAATTCAAAATTCATAAATCAACTGACAATTTCATTCTCGAAGCCAGTAAAAAACGAGCTTCGAGAATGAAATTGTCAGTTGATTTATGAATTTTAAATTCACTCTTTCACAAATATATTCAATGTAGAGATGGGAAGATGTATGGGGAAAAAAGAAAGATTAGCATTTTCCAAAACACAATATGTTCATTGATAACACAATTAGCAGCACAATTCAAGAAATTTCAAAGAAAAGAGATGTTCTCAAATTAAGGATTATATGGATTAATAACGAGATACGCCTAATGTGATAAGACTTTAAATTTCGACCTACTTAATTCTAGATCAAATATACTTTCCATATTTTTCAATGGCTATCTAAACAGTAGTGACAAATCGTCAATTTATATCTCACACTTTTCAAAATTTGAAATATATTATACAATTGAAATATACCTGATCAGTAGCAATTTATCTTATCTCCTTACTTTCTCTCATTCTCCATTGAAAACCTAGGTTTTATATAGTAGACCTAATTCGCATTATCAAGGTTTCTTCTTCAGAGGGTTGGTTGTGAATAAACTTGAATTTATTGACCAAACATTTCCAAAGAGAATTAAATGAAAGGACGTGGAAAGATCCTCAAAAGCTTTAAACATAAATCAAGGTGGCCATTTTTTTGCGCATTGATTTTTAAACGTATGGCGAGCCTTAAAATTCCATCAATGCCTGAAAATTGGTTTAGGTAAGGAGGAAGAATAATATATATATATATATATATATATATATATATATATATATATATATATATATATATATAATTAAACTATAAGACAGAAAAAAAGGTAAATACAATACAAAAAGAAGTATCACTAAGCATAACTGAAAAATTAATAAAAATTTTCTAAAAAAAATTGCATTTTAGATTATTTTAGAGAATAATGAGTCTACCAAAAGATTTATTTAGTAAATGCAGTATTACACCCTTCTTTCTAAGATTTTATTTTACGGTTTTTTGAAGAAAAACATTTTTTTCTCATCACAGAAGAATAACACATATTTTATCCTAACTTCAAAAAGCCAAACTATTTTTACCTTACCGTTAGAACCACTTTATAATCGGCCTTGAATATTAGATAGTAAAACCCACATTATCAGAAAACCAAAATATTTTTTACGGGTATTTTATTTTGCTTACTTTTTCAAACAAATTTTTTTAATGAATGGTCATAATATATTGAATATTTTTTTAGTTCAAATTCAAAGAGATTATGTGTGGGGAAAATTTCAAAACATGGGGCAGTGAAACATTGTGATTTTAGTTAAAGGTGAGAAATCTCTGGTCGATAATAGTGAAGAAACCAAAATTAGCAGTGCTATCTCGTAGAAATATTCAGAAGTAAAAAGTAATCGCAGGATTTTAATAGGCGAGTGAGTAGCGACGAAATCAGTTTAAAGGATGGAATATTTCTTTTTGTCACATGACATGCAACGTTGACTGTACGGGAACAAAAACGCTGCACGTATAAAATGTGGCGTTGACACAGAAGGGGTTAAATCAAACTTTCTCAAACTGTCGTGCGTGCCCAGGGGTGTGATAACTCTACGAGGGGGTAGCGAGCATATTGAAAAGTCGAAAATAAAAGATTATTTAAAATTATTAATTTACTGAAACTAAACAAACAATATGCATTCTGACATTATAAAACATAAAATACACATTTACACTCATATAATGTACTTATAAAGTACTGCACAATATATTTTATAATTAATTTAACAATACTAAGTTAAGAACAATACATGAGTGTCAGTTTTTAAATAATATACAAAAACGAACACTTAAGGGGTCACTTCACGCAGCATTTTCCCTATCTCCGTAATGTTAAAAATGACCAAGTTTAAGGAACATTTTTTAAAAATTGGCTGGTTGTACAGTCAGGAATTTTTTGTGTATTCATTGTATTGTTTTTATTATTTTAATGGGAGCACAAAAATTTTGATTAGTTTTTTAAAAAAATTCATATGTGGAGTAACACGTCAAAAATTTTAAAACGATGAAAATTCTTGTACATTTTAATCCATAAATATTTTTTGAATAATTGTTTTGACAAAATCTCTCATTAAAATATTTATTTGTATAGTGTTAACATATGTGCAAAGTTTTTCAAGGCTGTAAAATATAAGTAGTTTTTTTCAAAAATGTTCCTTTTGTGTTGAAATTTACACTTTTGAGAAATAGTGATTTAAAGTACAAACTTACTATTAACTAATGAATACCAGAACTATAACTTGGATTGCTAGTGTCATCTGCAAGATCATCTTCTTGCCTACATTTTAATTGTTTGTTTTTAATTCTGGCTTCTTTGGTTCATTGTAAAACTGACTATTCTGCTTTCCGAATACACGGAGATAATCTACTTTTTGCAATGCTCGACATTGGTAAAATTCAGGTGTTGAATGTTTAATACATCTAAAACTTTCAATTTGGTAATGAAGCTTTGATTATATAAGTATATAGCTTCATGTACTATAGTTTTTGAAGTTCCCAATTGCACAAATACAGTTTTGGAATTATACACCAAAAACTATTTCCGCTTTCACTAATATTTTGAGTTTTATCAAGCAAGCATCCAGATAAATGTTCAAGATTAGTGACCTCTAAATACTCTGTTTATGTAACTAATTAAAGTCGTGTTTACTTGTATGTGTAACCTTTCAGTATGTGGACATATTAAATCTACACCACAAGTCACATCCCATGGGGCATAAACCGTGTCGTAGATTCAAACCTGTGAACATTTTTATCAAAATTATAGCCCATATAGCTTGCCTTATGGCTGACAAATTTTCCCGAGTTGTTTTGAACAGCCAAAACATAGCAACTTTGCAATTTGTTTATTTCAGCATCTGTAATTACGGCATCCCTAGAGATTTTTCGTCTTTAAGCTTTCTGTCTTTTAATTTTAAGGCCCTAAGTCATATCCCCATCATTTTTCAACATGATTAACACATTCTAATTGTTCAATATTGACATATCTTTAGATTCTAAAACTGATGTGTATGCTTTAGAGTTCCCATATAGTCCAAATATTGTGTATATCGTAAATTGTGTAATGTCTGCGAGTGATGAGAGAGTGCACCTCTTCAACTTCCATTCCCCTACTATTTTCAATGTAACTTGCCGAACACTCATTGCTATGTACATCGCTGTTAAAATTACACAAACATTTCTGCGATAATATTTTTAGCATCAACAACTTTCCCAGTGTCCAAACTAACTGCCGTAACAACACCATTTAGAAATATATAGCTTATTTTTAGCCAGGTAATATCACTGGTGCATTTGGTTATCCATTATTAAATATTGTTTACGCCATAGACACTTTGGTTACTTTCTCTGTCACATTATTTAATGTATGCATGGAATCACAAAACCACTATGGTGTAAGTGACAAATTAACTCTGCAAAATATTTTTGCAACTGCTACTTTTTAAATAGACCTCATAGCATATGAAATTCTATTGTGTCCACTTCATATAATTTTGTACCTTTTTTGATTAACTACTGTTTTAGAAAACCTGGTAATAAGAAATGTTTGAATAAGACCACAAAATTTACAACATATTAACAATTTTGTAGCCAAACCCTAGATTTGGTGACCAGAATTTATGTGAATACCTTGGTTTTTACATTAATTTTATGTAATTAATGTTGTTTCAAAGCACAAAAGAACAGTATAATGTCAGGAATTTCACAGAAACATTCAAATGAATCTAAAAAAGAAACATACTCTTTATTAAACTTACCTAACTTAGATTTTAAAGCTGATTTATTTATGTTGAAATTGTCTGACTTATCAACATTTAAATCCATAAAAAGTTTGGAATGTTGTACATTTCTTTCCAAACTCTTTCGTTTTTAAACATTTTATTACTTAACAGAGTTAAAAAACGTTTTGTAAATGTTTTATTAATGTTTTTGATGGAAAAAACTATTGAAAACGATCGCAGAAATCCGTTGCATTTAAGGAGGTAAAAGATAGGCTGTAAGTAAACAAACATCTATAACTATTTACTTCACTTCTTTCCTGGATAAGCTGCTTATCAAAATAAATTCTTTTAATCAATTTAAACCATTTGATAAGGCTGAAAAGTAGCATGTGTCTTTTGTTTTGATTTGAGAGGGCGTGGCAATCAGCGGTTTTTGGGGTTTGACAGATGTAAACAACTTTAAAAAAAAATATTAAAAATACTTCTAATTAAGCTAGAGCAAAAATTTAAACTGCATTAGAAAGAAAAAGAATGGTATGTTATGTTTCAATCAAAATTGAAAAATCGATTATTTCATGGATTTTCGTGAAGTGACTTACTTAACTTGATAATTTATACAGTTTACAATTAGTCCCTTAAATGCCAATTCAAAAAGTTACGCTAAATCTCCCCAATGCCACCATTTTAAACTTAGGTGCGCATACGTAAAGTATTCAGAGAAGGAGGAGGAAAGTAATAAATAAGCAAAAAATCATTTTAAATAAGTGCATCCTTCGCAAATACTGCCAAGGTCATTTTTATTGTGTTCTAACGTCTCCGGAATAATTATTTAGACAACAGTGCACAGAAAAGATCATACTTTGGAAAGACGTATATGTACGTGTGGGCAATTAATGCTTTGGCTGAGCGAGACGTTTATATAAGCCGGTGGCACATAAGAGATTGAAGTCGTATTGCATCTTTAGCGTCAAAGTACAGTTTTCTTGAATTATACATTGTTATTGTTAGGTGTGGAGGAGATGAAAACAATGTATGATTGCGTATTGGGTCGCAAATATTGAAACTTTAAGAGGGGGTATTTTTTTGGGTTATATCCATCCTACCATGAACAAAAACATTTACAATCAACAAGTTAGCAGAGAAGAATTAATATATATAGTTATCATTTAACCTATTTTAATTAGAGGTTTTTATTCCTTTAAGATATAATTTATACTAATTATTAATTTTATCTCTTTACCCTTTTCTGAGCCGTCTTTGTAAAAATATAGAATGGATTTAATATATGTTTCTCTCTCTCTCTCTTATTATTCCTGAGATAAAATGCCCTTTTTTTAAGAAAAAAGTATAGAAGTGTTGTTTCATTTTTATACCATCTACAAATAATTTCAAGCCTTTTAATTTTCCACAAATATTATCTTATCACTTTCTTTTAAAATTTTAATGTACTTGTAAAAAAAATCAGCGTTTTCTTTTTTTTTCAAATTCTACTATTAATTCCCAAATTCACTATATATGTATATCTTATTCAAATTTTCAATCGTTAATAAATTATGCTTTCTATTTTTTCATTCAAGTTCAAATACATTTTTTTAAGACTTATAGTGGTTAACACTTGATGTTAATACACAGTTTTTTTTAAATATTAATCCATTAGTTATATTTAATTTATTAATAAATTGCAACAAACAAAATAATAGTTCAAAACTATATATGGAAAGAAAATTGGAAAATAGGTTTCTATTTTGCCACTTAATATTGAGATTCTGTCACATGAGTATATACATGTTTATATTAATTGTAATTATATAATAAAAAGTAACTAAAGAAATGTTTCTCTCTTTGTTGGCCTAATTAGAAATTGATTTTAATTTTTTTATACTACTTGTTTTAATTACGTACGAAAATTATTCATTGTTTATTAATGAGGTATTTATTAATTGTTCGATAGCTATTGAGTAGTAATTTTGAACCACAGTCAAGTGACGATAACGACCCTCAGTTGGCACCTGAGACTTTATTTGTTATAACTGAGAGCGAAATCACGCAAGAAACCCATTACAGTAAATATGTGTAGTAAAAAAGGTTGGCATCTGTAGTTGATATTTTTAAAATTTAAATCTTTAAATAAAAGTTTCTGACACTTGTTTAAAAAAATTAAAAATTGGTAGCGAAAAATAAATGTTTTACGTATATTTATTCTTTTAAAATTTTAAATATTTTACCCTTTTTTGTAGTATGAAATTTTTCATGGGATAGAAAGCTAAGAATGAAGACAAATAGAGCTTATGAATTTTATTCAGGATTTTTAGATTTCTCGAGGGCTTTTTGTGCAAAAGAATCTGCGAAAACTTCACTGGAATGCTAGATAAAATGCGGGGAAATGGATAGGCATGGAGACCTTGAAGTAAATACTCAGTAGTCGAATATTTAAATAAAATTTTAGAATATTTCCGTATTTATTATAAACTGTGAATTTTCAAGCTTTAACTTATGCATGAGAATTCTTGCATTTTTTGAAATTCAATTGTTATTTCTAATAATCAGCTTGAAAAATAAAGCGCATATTTGAAGTTCTGTTTTTTTTTTCTATCTTTCTTTTTTGTTTTTGTTTTTTAAATCAATAATTATTTCGATTTTGTTATTAAAATGTCAATGACGTTTTAAAAATTCAAAATATATAAAAGTTAAATCTTTAGCCAATCTCCCTTATTAGAGTAATATTCTATTTCATAGACTTTTTTTTTGTAAAAATGCAGAATTTACTCTTCCAATTAATTCAACATCGTAAATCTGGGCATTTTTGGAAATATAAGGAAATCTTGATATTTACGACTTAATGAAAAAATTCTGTCTTAGAAATATATTAATTTCCCTTGCATTGTGTGCAAAATCTTATGAAAAATTCAGTATATTTGTACAGGATATGAACTATTATGTAAAAAAAAAGAATTAATCATTACGAATAACGTACTTTTTTGGTTAAAAGTTAATTTTTATAAGAATTTATATTCTTGACACTTCATAACAAATGACAGGTAGCGTTCGAATAAAGTTCCAAGCTTTAAACAAAGGGATCTTACACTTTAATGACAACTTCTTTTGCCCTGTATGTTTTTAATCTTGAGTACTATAAATAATAATCCTCAACATATATCCTTTTACCATACGTATATATCAAATGTTATCCATATAGTCTCATTTAATCTACATAGAGTTATTAAAATGAGAAATCTATAACACACATATAAGTATGTTTCAATTAAGACGGAACAAAAATACGATTTTGAAATTATGCTTATATACATTGAAGGGAAAACATTTCTAAGGGCATAAAACTTCTTACCTCAAAACTTTAAAATGTTTTTATTTATATCTACTCATTAACCAAAATGACGTACCGAAAATTATTGTAATATTTAAAATGCATGTTTTCATTTACACTTCAGTAAAAATGAACCTGAATATATCTTTAAGCATTTCCCCGAGTAAAATTGTCTCAGTCCTACTCACTTCTATGCAAAATAAATAATTTGGAATTCAATACAAAAATTTGATTTCAGAAAATAACTATAAATTGCCATCCTTTTTTTGTAAAATACACAGATTTCTTCGTTGCTGATATTATGAAAAATTTATTAGAAGTTTTGCACTTAAGGATTTAGTATTTTGTTTGTAAAATGTGTGACGTCAAATACATATAATTCTTAACCTTTCAATATTTTCTCTAGTACCATACAACTGCCCCTTTTTTACAAAATAAAACCTTATTACCAAAGTTTCAATCTTATCTATTCTTAAAATAACATTTTAAGTTACATTGTAAAGATTACTGGTAATTATATCTGTTTTAATCCATTAAACATCGACATCGTTTGCTGCAATATATTATTTCTATGTTTATTATGCTTAAAAAATAGATCTGGTATACTTTATTAAGTCATTTATTCTTTTTTCTTCAAAATTAATATTGATACAAAATTTGATGTTTGAATCTGAGAAATGGTATGGAAAACCCCTTCGGTTTAGATATTACACAGTATGATTAGGCAGTTTGATCTAATTAGAATATTACAAGAAGAAACCCCTTAATATTGTATTTGTTGGCATAATTATTCTCAGAGTATGAGGAACGTATGGACAAGCATTGTTACATAAAAAAATGTATGCAAAGATTTTGCATTTTCTGTGTTTGTAATCTTAATTTTGGACACCAGTACATATCGTATCTGTGGAAAATATTGACAGTGCGCCAGGGTCTTCCAAAAAGTACTAGTCTTTTTTTATTTTTGATGAGAGCTATCCAACTACATTGTTTAATGATTCAACAATGTGGTTAATAGTGCAAACATGTTTAATACATTTATAACAAATAATCAGCAATATGATGTTTGTCATGTTTCTGTAGTTTTTTTAAAATAATTTTAAGTAATTTTTTGTAACATATGTAGTAATTAGTTCTGTGAATTGGGGTAATTTTAATTAACAATGAGTTATCAGTTTTTAACCTTCAACCTCCTGAAGCATTTTATACAATCTCTGATCATATAAAGTGTCAGAGTAAGAAAGTAAGTAATTGAATATTAATTTAGATTTGAATACTTCTCAAAAATTTATGAATGTTTCAAACTAAGTAAATATGCATCTTTAATGCTCATTACAACATTTAAATTTAAAATATGACCTTATTAATGTCTAGAGAAACCCTATAAAACTAAAATAAATTGCTTATTGAATAAAATAAAATTCCTTGGTAATTAATTCATTTGATTTTTCTTTTAGAATATTTCATCAATAATTTTGCAGTTCAAGCTACATTTTTAACTCCGTAAATAAGAAGTTTATAATTTAAAGACAACTGCAAAATATTAGGAAATTATTTTAGTTCTTATTCTCTTATGATATAAATATAGAATGAAATGATTTATTAATTAGGTTTTAAAATGTGAAGTACTAAAAGATTAAATAATTTGATTTCAATATTTTAGTATTTCATTTGAACTACCGTTAATGACGTCTTAAACAGGCGGTGACGTAGATTCTTGAAGAGATTAAATTTCAAATTTATCAAATATTTTTATTGAGATGAGCTAATTAAATATCGTTAAGACTTAAAAAGTATTGTTGTAACATTATTAATATCCTGACTAAATAATTAAACTATTAATAGTTTCTTAGAAGAAAAAAGGAATTTAACAATATATATTTTTACTCATATATATTTTTACAGCATACTGAAATACGAAATAAGGCTTTTGATAAACTAAATTTAATAACTTATTTAAAGTTTTTAACCCTTGTCTCTTGGTGAAAAAGCACATCTTTAATAAAAGCATGTATACATCTGTGATGATTACATATATGTATATCTGCCATTATACATATATTTCTAAACGAAATTTAGAAATATTAAAAAAAAACTCATTTATTTAAAACATAATTTAAAGTTATTTTAATTGATTTTATATTGGCATTCTTAAAATGTTAGTATTTAAGAGATTTTGTTACGAATTTATACATACTTGTATAAACGAAAGGCTAAAAATCTGTTAATGTTTGCGATGTGTGTGAACAATAAATAAAACTCTGAAAACTTTAAACATTGAATTTAGAAAAGTTAACAGAAAAAGTGAAATTATCTAAGCTAAACATTATTTGAATATCAAGTACAAGGCTATATATAACCATTTAATATATTTATTTTCCTCTGAACGCATTTATTAAAATACTTTCAAATATAGTACGTAACACTAAAAGCAAAAACACCACTCTTACAACCGTAATAATGCCTCCTCTAGGCAAGTAGATCACAATGTCTTTATAAAGTGTCAGTATTAACTGATTCCATAGGGGAAAACACACTTTTACGTTAAATCTTACGTAAATTAAATTTACAATAGTTCCTGCGATCTGTTTATACTTCATAGGTGTAAATGCATCATATCATAAGGGAACTCCAAATGAGTCCGAGCATAACTGACATATATTTCCAAAGAGTTTCTTACTTTTAGACTAAAATAAAAAGAAATAATATGCATCATACAAAAAAATGCGCAAATGTATTAGATGAAATGCACATTATCTTCTATTTACCAGGTAAAGCCATAAAGTTTGCAATTTCAAAACTTTCTAAAAAAAAATATTTTATTGCATTAAAAAAAGACTACTTAGCCTTAACCCAGTGTTTCTCAAACAGTGGGGTGCGTCCCCTGGGGGATGAGCATATCGAAAATAAAACATTCTAAAAAATTATTTACTGGAATGAAGTAAAACAAAATACTTTCTGACATAATAAAAAATACACATTTACACTGATATAATTAATATATATCATCTGCGATATTACGTCATCAAAAAGAAAAGCTTCTACTTCAAAACCTCATTAGCTATCTCTGATACTATTACAAAAAAAAAAAAAAATATTTGATTTCCTGTATTCCCATGATGAGAGATTTTTTTTTATTACGTTTTCTTTTATAACCATAAATGCGACTCTTTCAGAGAAGAAACAAAACCCAGACCCATAATCAAAAAAAAAATAAATTAGGAAGATAAAAAATTCGCCACTGTTATATATTATTGACATCAGCTGTAGGTAGCAGATTATATTTGCTGCGGTTTGACCTTCAAACTTACCTGTACGGTTAGTTACGTCCCTGCTCTTATGTATTTGTTTTTTCATTTAGGAAAGTTGTAAATAAACTATTTCTACTGTGCTTTTTTACCTTGTAAAATATTTTTATGATTTTTGGAAAAGCACAGAGAGCATTTTGAAGGATTACTAGGCCAAGATTTTTTTATGAGTATTCCCAAACTCATAAAGCACAATGAAAAAACGTTTTACATAATTTTTTTAGAACATCCATATTGTAATAAATGCACTTTTAATCCGGGAGCGGTCACGCCGAGCTCAGAGTGCACGAAAACGGTAATTCTGGCAAAACTGTTTAATTGTTGTCAATGGCCCTGACACTATTCTCCTTTTTGACAGCCTTAACGTGAATTAAAATATATTTGTCACATAACTCCCTCTATTTTAGGAGTGACAAACGTTTTTTACAATCTTAAGGTACTTGTTTTGACTGAGTTCCCGGTGTGATAGCTTTTTTTCCGAATATTTCCTGTGTCCTTGAAAGTAGGTGGCTATATTTTCCCTTAATTGAATTATTCATTGGAATCACGATTTTTATTTTGTATTATAAAAATAATCATAATAAAAGCATTGGGGTGTTCAATAACCCCGCTCCACCATTAGTATCGAGTGCGCGCCTGCTCCAAGGTTAAAACATGTTGAAGTATTTTGGCTTTAAATATTAAACATCATACAATTTTTCTACATCGGAATTTTATATTATTGCTCATTATTCAACATCAATTCTAAATGCTAATTCTGTGAGGCTTAAAATTACAGCTCGCTTAAAACTAATTATAATTTGAGCAATCATTTAAAAAAAAATAATTTTACATTATTATAAGCAATGTCGCGCACTTGGCTTTAGTTTCCTTAAAATTCAGCAATTATATCAATAGTGTTTTATTTTCTCATAAATGTACGTTTGCAAAGAGCGTGTATTTCAGCCGGTATACTTTTAATGTATGAGTCCTGCACAGAGTATTTTATAACTAATTAATTAATACAAAATTAAGAACAAGTTTAATAAGTATTAGCGACTTCCATGGGCTTGCCTTACAGAGCAAAATTTTTTCAAAGGAATGATTATGATTAGAAATTGACCCTCTGAGTTCTTTTTCTATATTTAGCTGATATCTATATTTTGTCTTCTAAGCAGCCACCGCGTTTTGCAATATGTTCCAATTTAAAAATTAGAGAAAGGAAAAAAAACATAATAATTATCATATTACCTAATATTTTTTTGCTTAAAAATAACATAGAAAATATTTAATACTCTTGTCATGAATTTGTACGTTTTATAATAGATTGTTGCTTTAGCGTCAAAGTGCATTATTATTGCATTCAGTACACTGTTAATGTATAAGGGGGCGATAAAAATGTGACTGAAAAGGGGGGCGCGATTATGGAAAGTTTGAGAAGCACTGCTTTAACCTCTTTTGAATTCCCACACTTTTCCAACCATCATGTATTAGCTCTGTCTTTTCACACTCTAAATATGTTTTCTCTAAACTTCTAAGATGTTGCACCCTTTGAATCCATTTTAAAATGAACAAACAGATAAAAATTAGCAAGAACTAGTTAAAGTAATTAGGATAGATGTGTGTTTTATGTTTTCTTTTATTTTTTACCAAGTATTTTTCATCAATGTTGACTAATATACAAAAACGTTATCATGAAGCATGACCGAATTGTTTTCATCCCTTTTGTCAGGATGCTTTCTTCTGATAGTGTCAGATGTTTCAAATAATTTGCAATTAAAGTCTTTAATTGAGACTCTCATTTAGTACGAATGATTTGACAAATGCGCTCAACGTTTTTGCTAATTGGTGGATATGGTATTTGCTATGAAAATTATTTACAACACTCATTTGGCTTTGAAAAAATATCATTTGAACCACTTACGATTTTTTATTGTATTTCTTCCATATACAGTGAAACACGTTTAATGTGAAAACGCTTAAGGTGAAATATCGATTAACACGAAATAATAAAACTGCCCTGATAAACTACGATGGATTTTCATACATTTTTCGCTTAATACGAAACAAAAATCGCTTAGTACGAAAGGAGTTCCATTGTGGATATTGAAACATAGTCGATACTTAATAAAATGTTTGTGAAAGTTTCTGTAATATTGAACCATCCACAAGTATCATCGAAATAATTCATTACAGTATATCAGGGATGCCCAACCTAAATGACCTTGCGGGCCCTTTCGGAAAAACATTATAATTTCGCGGGCCGCACATAAAAATATATATCTTTATATCAGATTTGGAAACAAAAATTTATTGGAGTGAAAATTTAAAACAGAATGAATTATTATTATTGTTTTCATTATTTTTCATATATACAGACCTAGATAATATGATAATGTTTATATAATATAATAATGCAATGATAACACAAATATATTTAAAATATTACAGTGTTGCAATTTTCTTGAAAATTACGGTGTTTCTATTGATTTAATCTTTCGTTACTTATTGTTGAAATTTGATTTACTGTCATTCGCGCGAACGGTTAAGTATACATTTTCCTCTATCTTAAACATCCTGAATATATATATTTTTTAAACTTTAAAAAAATATCTCAGACTGCCTCTTGCTTTTTGGGCACTCCAAACAGAAACGGAGGGGAAGAGATGAAAGTCGCACACACAGAGAATCATGTACCATGTATAGTAAAGGATATGCACATAATGCAATTCAAAATTTATTAAAAAAAGTAATTTACTATAGTAAAATCTAATGTAACTCTTTGATAAAATATAAATCTATTTTAATCTAAAGGTTATTTCTATTATCAAAAAGGATTTATTTTAAAGCAAGAAGAGGTAACAGAAAAATACATTATATATATATATATATATATATATATATATATATATATAAATTTCCCCTTAAATAGATATCAAAATGAAAAACTTAAAAAATATGATATTCAAAATTTTTTTAAAAGTAGTCGTTGGATCGCAATTTACGTACTGGCGGGCCACATGCGACCCGCGTACAAGTGTTGAACATTCCTGCAGTAGATGATGGTAATGTATGTACAGCCACAGTTATGGCACAAAAGGACGTTTTTGAATTTGTTCAAAGCGTAAAAAATAACATTGATGCAGATTTCAATGACGAAGATGAAATGAGTAAGGCAGCTGCTGTTCCTACTTCTTCTGGAATGAGGGACATCAAAAAAATATGCGCAAATACTAGAAGCACGACCGATTGGCGAAATGAACATCAAAATGGATGATATCGAATAATCTGTTGATAATTTAATGCTGAAGAAACAATGCAATTAAAATTATCCGGTTATTTTTCAAAAAATAATAAATTGTTTTATTTTTCAAAAATCTTGAAATTTTTGTATTAAGTTTCATTAAGTTCCTATAAAGCTTTTTGTGTCCCTGATTTTTATTTGATAAATATATATGTACATATCTATGTAAACAAAATGTGCAATAAGCTTAATTTTGTTGAATATATGTTTTTTTTTGCAATATTCATTAGCACGAAAAAATGTTTCATTCTCCTAATTTTTGTGTTAAACCATTTTCATTGTAATTTATTCAACATGTGAAGAGTTTTTAAAGGTCAATTTTGCATCATATCACAAAGAAGATTGCTTGAATACTGTTCGAATTACATTTCCATATACAATAATAAATTTCAATATACTGATGGGAGGCCGCCGGCCCCTGATATACAGTTTTAATTTTTGCATTTGCCCTGTTTACAGGAAATAGGGATTACACAGGAATGTGGGTGCGTCGAGGTTCAACGAACCTTATGGCCGGCAAGGTTGTGTTCTTGCGTAGACTGTTAAGTCCAATCAGGGTGGTAGATTTGACGGTAATGAATCCGTTGCGGAATCTTTTCGAAGTGGTGCGGTCAGCTTTAAAAAGCACGTACATGCCATTTCTCGAGGCTTTTTTCCCTCTTACGTCTGCCAGAAAAACCTCCCGTCAGGAAAGCGAACTCGCTGCCCGGGGCAACCCTCCATCCACTCTTTTCCTCTCAGATAAGTACCACCCTTGTAAATTTTAACGTTGTTTCCAATATGGTAATCAATAAATATATTTGTTTACAACTATACGATCAGTATTGATGAGCTTCATTAATTTATTATTTAGAATTAGTTTAAACTAAGTCATGATGCGATGTTAAATTAAGAAACTGGGTTTAAAGTCATAGAAATTAAATGAACTAACATTAGCGTCGCATTAATACCTATCGAGATTAAAATACTTTGTGTATTCAGTAACGATGACAAAATAAATAAATGATTAGCTTTTCACGTCCTTTTATGTATGCTAATGAGAATGGAATTCAAAAATCAAATTTTGTTCAATGATCATTCGCACAACAGACGTTAATCAATTCTGGGAAGAACCTTGTATTTAACATTGCAAACATTGCGTTATTTTGTTGTTCAATAAAAAAAAATCAAAGTGGTCAAAAATGTAAAAAAAACAATACTTTAACATGAAATATTTATTTTTGTAACTGACAAACAATTAAATAGAATTATGTTTGGATATTTTTTATCACAGTTCTTTACAAATACATTTTCTACTATTCAGTAAGAAAGTCATATTTTGTTTGTTCGATTAGAAACTTGTAAAATCAAATGAAATATATTGATTTGTAGGTATTATATGCTTTTAGATAAAATGTAGAGCATAATGCGCTCCTAGGGCACCACTCCATTAATGGTTAAATATAGGTTACAAAATACAACTGTGTTCCACTACATTTGGTATTAAAGTTAATATTGTAAATATAATAGTTTTAAAAGTTTATTAAATTATGTACAATTTATTTTAACCTAACCTTTATAAAATTATTTCAGATCTAAACTGAGTAACATAAATATTTACATTACATCAGCGTTTCTAAACTGTTGGGTGGGCCACCCAAGAAGGTCCTGATATCCCTATGTGTGTGGGGGGCGAATATATTGAAACGTCGAAAAGAAAATTTCAAATAAGTATTAATTTACTAAAATTAAGCAAAACGAAATAGATTCTGACCTAATAAAAGTTAAATACGCATTTACACTGATATAATTTACTTATAAATCTATCAGTACTGTACAATGTTTATGACACATAATTTATCAATGCTAAATTAAAAACAAGTTTAATAAATACAAGTATCTCCCATGGGATTGTCATATACAAAATTTAATGCTTATAGTCTAACCTGTGTGGTTTATAATTAAAGTTGTACTGTAACTTTAAGTCAAAGTACGTTTTTTATTGCATTCAATACATTGTTATTGTATGGGGCGGAGGACGATGAAAATTATGATTAAAAATTGGATAGCCAGTATTGAAAGTTTGAAAAGCACTGCATTTCATAATATGAGTCTCCAATGAACGGGACTGGTTTTATACACGGCTGATAACACCATCAGTCGGTACTGGGAGGCTCGACGTCAAATGGTCAAGAAGCCAAGCACGGGCGTTGGATAAATAAAAAAATAGTATGAGTAAAATTTGCTTAGAACTTTATTTCGATCTATCTAAAATACTAAATATCTAATGATCAAAAGGAGAAACATATTTGATAAATCTTTATTACAAAATGTAATCAATGCCTATATAATTACACTATTAATATTCTTGTTAGACTTTTCAAACATATACAAAATGGCTATAATACACACATTCGTAAACTGTACTATTACACTTTTTATGTTTTATGTGTATTCGTCGCATAATGCATTCTGTTCTTTATAAAGAAATTTGAAATATACGTGCTCAATAGTGTTATCGTTCGAAATTGTTTATTCGCAGTATTCTAACAGGTTTTTTAACGACAGTTCTAGAACACAATTTTAAATTTCAGTAAAAAAGGTGTTAGAAAGAATAAGGATATTAAAAACTGAAAAGAAAATTGAAAAGGAGATTAAATGCATCTTGTCAAAATAGTGTGCAAGTGCATAATAAAAACATGAAATGGAATTAAAATTGATATAATTCAAAAGTCATTACAAATCGTTTATGTACGACAATCTAGATGAAACAGAGAAGAATAATTTATTTGCCGATCTCAATAAGAGTGACGGTGAAGCTGAAACCGAATTACCGCGAAGTTATAACGAAATACAAATAATTTTTTTGTGTCTTCTAAGAGCAAAGGTTCATAAGATATGTTATTTCCTTTAAATGAACAGTATTTAGATACGTGTAGTAATCTAATTTTTATTCTCACGTTTTTTTAAAAATTTTTAAAGCCATCATTTCTAACTCCGGTTTATAAGCCTTCACGTAAATTTTGCCTTTAGTTTTTTGTATACCGAATATATATATATATATATATATATATATATATATATATATATATATATATATATATATATATATATATATATATATATGTATATATATGTAATATATAAAGATATATATATATATATATATATATATATGTATACATATAAAGATATATATATATATATTTATATATATAAAGATATATATATATATAAAGATTATATATATATATACATATATATATTATATATATACATATATATATATATATATTATATATATATATATATATATATATATGAAGATATATATATATATATATATATATATATATATATATATATATATATTAATACTTTTAATAGGTTTTTGCTCAGTATTATTTGCGTAAAGGGTGGAGGTTGGCTGGCCAATAAACATGTTCAACCCCACTTTTATATAAATTATTTAATAATGTGATTGATGAATGTTTATCTCTTGTTTGTAGAGAATTAGACTATATATATATATATATATATATATAATATACAGTTGAACCTCCATGCTACGAACCTCTTTATTGTGAACTTTTCTATATAGCGAACTTTTTTCTGGAACCAAGAACATTTAATGATTTTCAACGTAAAATAACCTCCCAATAGCGAAGTGTATTTTCTATTTAACGAATTTTTTCTGTTGTGATTCAATTTTTCTTCTTCCTTTTTTAAAGTATTTCTTAAAATTTCAAGTTATTCTTCCTTTTAACTCATTTTGTGGTGGTCATAAATCTTGAACTAGTTTTATCCCCCCTCTAAGAACCATGAACCACGAACCTACGTATGTAGTTTTGGGGCTCAGGGGTCATGGGGGGCAGGTTGCCGAGGCCCCCAGAGAAAGGAAGTCTGTCCTTTACTCGGATACTTAAGACAATTTTCAAAATTCGATCTTGAGTTCTTGCTTGTCGCCTTCAAAGCGACCAGCAACTGGAATTTAGGAAAAAAACATTCTTATCCCGGACGTTATTTGAAAAAAAACTGAACATAGCTCGCCGAGATCAATATAATTCTGGGTATTTCAACTAAGAAGTGCAACCGTCAACCCCCGTTATCCAGTTCTCTGGGATATCCTGTTTCACCCTCAGTGGAGTTTTCACTTGTCCCTGTGTCTTTGAACTAGTCTCCGTTTGTTTGTAGTGTTGATCAGTCGTACTGGTAAATTCGTTTCTTGCATTTCAAAAATATCAAAACGTAAGTGCTTGAGCATCAAAGAAAAAAAATATTTCTTCAGGAAGTGCTTAAATGCGTCAAAAGAAATTTTCCTTGCAGTTTTTTTTTTCTTTCTTTTTGATAGGAAAGATATGCAACAAAAATATTATTAATTTACAAAAAGGTGTGAGAACAATTAATTGGAAATATATGTAACATAAGTATGATTAATTTACAAAAAGGTGTGAACAACTCTTTTTTTTTAAATGTATATTTTTCAGGAATTTAATACTTGTATTACGTGGTTTCCAAAGAAAACTGAAAGATTAACTTCTATATAATGATTTTTCCAAATAACGAGTTTTTTTCGGGATTAAGTGACTTCGTCATATAGAGGTCAGAATGTATATATGCATAAATAATTCCTTGTGATTTAAATTTTTATAATTTATTAACTAACATACGTGCTTATATTTAAACAAAAAATAGAGAATGTTACAATTGGCTAAGGATTTCATTCATTAATAGAAAAAAGAATAATATATATATATATATATATATATATATATATATAAATTTACAGTACAATTCAATTTTGATGATTATATCTAAGTACTTCCAAAATCCTTAAATTTAAAAAAAAATACTGAACTATTTATAAATTAAATTCATTTGATTTTTTGATTATAGATGTGTTGTAGAAATAGCGACCTTTAATATAAAAACACCGCAAAAAAAGTTTGTCTTTAAGACTTTTCATTCTAGGTATGGGAAATACGCAAGGTAACTAATAGTAATATGTTTTAAGAAGATTTAGCTATTTTTTACAAATGCATAAAATTCCCAAGATTATTAAAATAACTTCCTTTTTGATAGATGTGACTTACTAATAGTACATATATTTATATATATACATATATTTAAACACGTCTTTCGTTATTCATGGTCTTTTACGAATAGATTAAGAAAATTTCGTCATGCTTCATTTCTTTCTATGTGCATCATTCTCTTAACCTCCTATTCTATTTAGAGGAGTAACACAGCGAATCATATAAAGATGGCTCTGAAACATAAACACAACATAAACAAGTGGTGTTTCCTCAACAATAGCGCTTAGTGTCTATCATAATGTTATTTCTTCCGAATGACGCAAAATTAGAGATCTTAAGATGTTCCAATAAGAAAATAGCTTTGCTATATAGCTTGTATTATAGCTTGATTTGTTGAAAGAATGATATCAAAAGAAACTGACCGTACAGAAAGTTTCTTAAGATGGTCTCTCTATGCAATGTGATTCTTACACGTTGTCAACAATTCCTTTAAGCTTGAAAGAAATAGAGGTTCATTTGTTTTGGATTTTGTCTTGAGCAGAAATGTCAGAAATTACATTTATCTACATTTAGATACACGCACATAAATTTTTAGAATGTTTAATTCATAAGTAGCAATTATAGTACTACAGAATTTTCAAAGTATTGTCAGACAAGGTATAATGTTTCCCAAAATTAATCAATTGACATTCAATTTATATATTTTTATATATATATTTCACACAATTTCTTTTTTTTCTCCTTACTAAATTTTAAATGTATTAAACCAAATAAATTATTTCAAAATTCTAACAAGGAAATCGTATCCCATTGTAATACTCTCAGAGTAAAAAGTTTGTGCACCAAAGACTATAGATGTCAATTACTTGGCCCAACTTTTTTCCAGTTTAATGTATCTGACTACGTTCGGAACCATGAATTTAAAAAAAACAAAGCATAAATGGATAGTTTTCATGATATATTTCGTGTCACTTAGATTAGAATACATATATAAAATTGATTTAAGGACATTTTGACAAAACAAAGTTCTTTAAATACAATTATTTAGCGAAAAATTATCTTAGATTAACCTTTTTTTCAAAATGTTCTCCTTTTGTGAAAAATGCTTCTATTATAATAATATTTTGCCTGTATATAATTAAGACCTCTGTACAGAGGTTCAACTATGAATTGTGAAACATTCACATTATTTCAGAGTTACAAACCATTGAAATAATTATCGGTGCTTTTTTTCTTAAAATTTCTCCCCTCTGTTGCCGTAAAACATGGATAAACCCATTTCTAATTTATATATTTCAAAAATTCTAGTTGAGCTTCTGTATAGAAGTTTGAGCTATATACAGGCGAAATATTATTATAAAAGAAGCATTTTTCAGAAAAGGAGAATGTTTTGAAAATTGGCCATTCTATGTTCATTTTTTGTCAAAATATTGTACTTAAATAATTTTTTATTGTAATACTATTTTTAAAACAATTTTATGTACATTTTCTAACCTAAGTGACACTAAATATTTTCCATTTATACGCTTTTGCAAAATCACAGTTCCGAATGTAGTCAGATACCTTAAAGGATTATAAAATGTCTTCTTTTATTTCTGAGTTTAATAACCCAATAACCCTTAGTATTTATTCATGGAAAGTAAGCTTTATCTTTTGCCAATGACTATTGACATGGTGTAGTAGAGCAACGAGTGGGCAACCCTTTATATTATAAGACATGGACAGAATACAAAAATATTGATAAGAAAATGAGGTGGTTTTTTTTATAACTAACCTTATGAACTGTGATTGGCGAGTATACTTGTCATGGAGAAGTTGTAGAATTTTTTATATGGCGAGTATATACTCACCATGTGCAAAATGTAGAGATCAATGGCTACTTAAATTGTAATTTTTACGAAAAATAAAACATATTATCAAATTTTAAAATGCTTAGAATATTTGGAGACTAGATCTCAGTAAAGCAAATAGACATAAATTAAGAAAATTTTAAATGAACTAATGCACGCTTCTATGCACCAGCTGAAACGGCGTATTTTGTATAACGGATTTATTGATGTGTTAGTGATAATATTTTTCAGATATTAGGCTAAAAGGCGCAAAGACAAAATTCGGAAGGGTGGTTTATAATACGAGGTGTGTAAATTAAATAATGAGACTGGATTTTTTCACTTGTTTATTCCAATAAACTTACAATTCAACATTGTCTCCTTCAAAGTAACTACCTTCTGAAGCCACACAGCGCTGGAGACGTTTCTTCCACTCCTCAAAGAACTGGTGGAAATCGGATATTGGAATAGCCTTCGGCTGGTCAGTTACAGCCGTTTGAATGTTTTCCAGTGTCTCAAAATGATGTCCCTTGAGGTGATTCTTCAACTTCGGAAAAAGGAAAAAGTCACAAGGACTCAAGCCGGGCGAATAAGGAGGCTGAGGAGCAACAGGAATGTTCTCACTGGCCAAAAAACGGTTCACTGAAATTGCTGTGTGACAAAGTGCATTGTCATGATGCAACACCCAGGTGTTTTTGATGTATGGTCTCACACACATGATCCTTTTTCGAAGTCTTTCAAGAACATCTAGGTGAAAGTATTGATTAGTGTTCCATCGATACCAAAAGTCAATGTACCTTGCCCTCCTCAGAATACACAAGAAAAACCTGTTTCACTAAACACAACACTACAGACAATTAACTTGACTCAGCAACTTAAAACTCATACTGATGACGTATCACATGTTTACCTACCTCCCCTCTATGTCCCACTTCCCCAGTGTTGCCACATCAAACACTACGCTACCAGTCTCATTACTTAATTTACAAACCTCATAGGGTATCTTCAAAAATGTTCTATCTTTATATGTATTTAATTTTTCTTCATTTTCCGATAATATGTATTTAATATATTTTTGTTAACCAAACAAACTACTATTATTAATAGAATTGTCAATTTTTCCAAATAAATCCATCTTTTCGATCCAATATTTAAGCACTGATACTATGGAATTGACGAGTATACCCGTCGTAGCATGATTGCCAAGACATAATTGCACGCTTTCAAACGAAAGGGCCACAGTTTACTGGTTAAAATTAATTCATTTTATTGACAGTTCTTTAATTAATTAGAATAATGTATTAATGTATGAGGTATTTGCATTGTTTTTCAAGTTTTGAGTTTGATTTCATTTCAGTTCAATTTCTTAAAAAAAGAACTAATTGGAAAAAAAAAATAATACTTAATCTTTTGTTAAGTGTAAAATTCTACAACTTAAAATTATTATTTTTTTAAAAATATAATATAACGATTTCAAATTTCAGCATTTTTAGATAAGGTCATATGTTAGAAAAGCATAATAAATCATATGCGAAAAAAAGAAATACGCACTTAGTCAAATATTCTCTTACATTTTTGAGCGTACTGCAACGTTTCATGAACTGTGGGGAGTGCTCCCCTTGGGGGAGGTTGATAACCTTATGTGATGGGTGCGACCATACCGAAAGGTCCCACAAATAAAAGATTTAAAATAATTATTAATTTACCGAAAGGAGCAAAACAAAATACATTTTGTCATGATAAAAAATAAAATACATATTCGCACTGATATAAGACACTTATAAATTTACCAGTACGTTAAAAAGTATTTAATAATAGATTTATCAATACCAAATTAAAAGCAAGTCTTAGTAATTACCTGTGACTTCTATGAGCTTGTATTATAAAAAATATTATACATACATTAATAATATGGGAAGTTTATAATATTAAAGTCGCATTGTAGCTCTAGCGTCAAAGTATATCATTATTGCATTCAATACATTGTTGTCGTTTTTTTGTGGGGTGCAGTGAAAATTATGACTGAAAATCAAATTGTAAGTATGGAAATTTTGAAAAAGAATGGCGTAATGTATTAATTTTTTTCGTTTTAAAAAAGAAAGGGCGACTGTGTGACGTTATATGGATTAAAATTGCGTCACATAACTCAGAAAATATTTACACATATATTTTCTTTTCCAAAAATTCACATTAAAAGATAATAAAAAATGACAATTATCCTATTTCTCCAAATGCCTTCTAAAAATGAATAGTAGTTCTTCAGCCATAAGATTAATAGCGTCTAGCAATGAACTTAAAAATGTTTTTCGTGTCTGGGAATAAAATTCGATGTAGACAGATTCTCCTTCTCTTTATAAGTGTAGAATTTTCTGGGAAACGTTTTGAAATCCAGAGCCTTTTAAAGGAAGACATTTTTTGTTTCATTTATTGATTTATTTTGGAATTTTTGGTTTCACTTTTTTTAGAAAGTTAAGTACTTTGGAAAAGAAAATGGATTCTCTTTCTTGTAATTTTCTTTCATGATCATAAATAATATGGGAATGGTTTAAAATAACTATACAAAAAAGCAACAAATATAATAATAATTATTATTATTTATTATTTTTACACATGCTTTGATGCTAACTAATCATATGCAGTCTACACATAACAAATGCATTACAGTGCACGGTCGCTTCAATATAAAGTAAAGGAAAATAGTGTAAGCAGTTGTCCGACTACTTATTAGATGTCATGCGGTAAGAATTTTTTTATTAATAATTAGACACACACATGTGTTTGTGTATATTATTTAACAGCATGAATAATATGCATACGCAGAATCAACAATAGTCAAAAGTAAATTCAGTTAGACGATGTGTCTAAGCACATCTGCATGTTAGCAAAGTTTCAGGACCAATAGGATGGCCACTCTCTAGAAGTAATGTGAGTATACAGAATTTCACAATCCACACAAGAAACGTGTTGTAGAATGGGTTTATGCACTTTAAAAGTTTTGTGGTTTATGTCCTCCATTGTTATGTATGATAATTTTGCTAGAGTATGCCAGATCAAGAATCGCCATCGTCACTTGACCAATGTACATAATTATGACGTGCGTCAACGTTATTTCTCGCCTTACTTTATAGTACGATGTTTATACGTAGTTTAATCTAAAAGTTTGGGGTCAAGGTGTATAAAACCTTACCCTGATTAGTTCACAGTACCGGAGCACATCCATCTTTAAAGTAGTCCCCTTTGGTTGACTATAGAGCTTCCACCAGCGTTCGTATAACTTCTGGAAGTACAGCTGGAAGCCATTTCCTGCAACTTCCTTAAAGATCTTCTGCAATGCTACTTTCACCTCATCTGATCGCATGAAACGGCGTCTCTAAATGTTTTTTTTTATTTATGGGAACAGTGAGAGTTTTGGCGAGGAATTCTTTTACGTATTGGGATCGATAGGCTGCTGCGTTGTCAAGCAGAAGACATCAGTCATCACTCTAACAGAACTGAGGATATTTACGACGAATGCATTCCCTCAAATGATGTCTTCGAGAAGTGTGTTGCTTCAGAAATTTGTGCAAGTGTTCTCTTTGAGCAATGATCAAAGCAACATTTTCCGCTTTCTGCGAAGTCAGACATCATCGTTTCTTGTTGTCGATGGATTTTCGGGTCTCTTTAAAACATCTATGCCGTGCGTATACCTTGGATCTCGCCATGGTAGAACCACCGTACACCTTATTTAGCATTTCCAAAGTGTCCATTTGTGTTTTACCTAAGCTGGCTAAGCGATATTAATGTTTTTAACGGTGTTCAAGAAAAATAATCTTACTTACATCGTGGAGCAAAGCTAACTAGTTTCGGAAGGTAAAATCTGTGCATCCGTTTTAGTTACATGACATGGACTAAACCAACCTAGTCAGTTCCAGTAAAGGTTGAGGGAATCCATTTCAATTGGTTTAACTTTACGTACTTGCTATCGTTGTGAGAAACTGCCTCAGTCCCTGAATTTTTTATCGTTCGACTCAGTAGCACACACGAGAATTTTTTAAAAGGTTGGAGGGTTCAGGGTCGAAAGTCTACCATTCTTGTATCATATTCCTTTAGATTTTGTCGATTTTCGGAAAGAAAAAACTATAAAAACTGGTTTTGGAATAAAGAAATATCATTAATTAATTAACTTAATAAATAATAACAAATACTCAATTAAATTTTACGCAATGTATACTTAGAATGATAATCAATCGGGAAAAAAGTCAAGGGCTTTGAGTGGGGTGCCGGATCTCAAGGACACCCCCTTGTGCTCCACTAGTTCTACTTATAACTCTCAAGTCATTCACAATCCACTACGTCACACATTTACAGCTGTTGATAAAACACGCCTGTGGGTAATAGATGTGTATTTGAGGAATTTTTAATTGATTGCTTGCTTTATAACCCCTCCCCCCGTTAAATTAGCCTTAATGTAAGCCACCACTTTGTTAAATAAAAATGTGATAGAAAAGACACATGCCACCTGGAATCTTTTATTTGTTATGGGTCATATGGCTACTTCGGCCGCAACTAGTTTATCCCGTCCCCCTGGATTTAAAAAAAACATGAAAAAACACATTAATAAAAGTGAATCAAGATCCTTATTAGTGTATGTCAATGGCAAATATGAGAACTGAGAAACCCCGGTGAAAGAAAGGCTTTTTCTTTTCAATTCAGAGCTATTAAAACTGTTGTAATTGTAAAATAGTTATACATTTTATGCGAATCTTCAAATTTTATAGAATTGTGCAATATTAATATCGCAGTCTTAGAATTAAGGATTTTGCTTACACGGCTATCTAGGTTACTTGGTCACAGTTCCATCAGGCACATCTAAGATATATTCGATGTTCTGATTGTTCTCTCTAAATTACACATTAATTGTGAGCGATAATTGAAAGATTTTTATTCCACAGGTCTTCCGAAAGCTTTTGGTATCGTAAAGCTCCTGGAGAGATAAACAGATATCTGGTTCTACAGGTTAAAGGTGATATTTACAATACCAGAAAGGTATATGTAGTTTTAACTTCCACACACATTCACTGTTCTGTAAATTATATCTGTCTATCTATATATTCACATATATACATTATTAGATTAAATATATATATAGGATATATATTGTAGACAATACCTAATATCTCAGGAATAACAACAAAAATATCTAGAACCATTATATCAGGGAGAAGTATTTATTTTCTTAAGTGATCAAGGAAGGGATATTTAAATTTGTTTATAATTTTTTTATAATTTTTAATGTAACAGTTACGTGTATACTGTAGGACATATTATGTATACTGTTCTTAATGTTTTCACGTTATGGTCGGATCCATTTTTCTTTAATAAAGGATATTTCACTGAGGAATACAGTTATTATTTTTTTTTATAATATTCACCTAAGAAAAACTTTACAATCAAATTGTTTGGTGTTTGAGTGTGTGTAATATTTTTATCAATTTGGATGTAAATAGCTTTAATTATATATATCTGGCACGCAGCAATAGCACATTCCCTCTTCAACTAGGTTGAAAAATACCTTAGGTTTTAGTTATGCTCTTTTATTAATAAACTAATTGCTATTTTTCTAATATGGTTTCATTCACTTGAAATACCCAGGAAGGTTAAAGCATGAACTATAAACAAGTATTTTTAGAATGCCTTATAAATAAACGTGCCATGAAAAGATTTAGACCTTGTACCACATCTACGAAAATATGGAATACTTTTCAGGAATAATAAGGGGAATCGCCTCTAGGATAATTTCCCATATTAGTGTAGATTATATCTTCCCATATTGTGGTGGTTTTGTGTACTCAAGGAAACCCCATATGGAATTCAGTGTGAGTACCAGCGTTTTTGCAATTCTGCTTATATATGGGTACTACAGCAGCAAGTATTTAATATATATATATATATATATATATATATATATATATATATATATATTCTTAGATTTATCTTTTTACTTATATCTTTCATTTTTATAATGTCTAATTCATTTTAATAAAGAAATTTTATCTTCTCCGTTAATATTAGCTTTTTTAATAAGTTCCGTATATTCATATACTTGATCTACTGAATTAATATTTTCTCATAAGATGTTATTTATGCTTACAAAAAAGATTTTAATAAGCAATTTGATTTTATCATTTTAAATTTGTGCAACTGGACTGTGCCGTTTGTTTTATGAATGCTCAATTTATTTCGTCTCTTTTTCTTAATTTAAGCATTTATTAGAGCTATGCTTAATTGAGAGAATTGGATGATTCCAGAATGTACAGATTATAGATTTTTTTAAAAAAAGTTAATAAAAATGTTTAATATTAGTTTCAATTTTGCTTCAATCACAGATTAGAAACAAATTCAATGCAACTTTTTCTAATTGTAGATAAGTTTTATTAATTATATAACGCTATTATACAAAATACATATTAATTTAATAAATGCCACCATATTTTTTAGTGTTTGGCAATATTATGTTAAATATTTTATATGGAAATGATAAAAAAATATAACACAATTTTCTACAAAATTCATTTTCAAACATGCAGACTATTTTCAAATAAATTGCTGAATGAACATATTGATAAATATCTAATGTAAGAGGTCAGATTCAATTGTATATTAAAAACTTCTTTCAAACTGAGAAAAAGTCACATTTTTCATATTACCATCAGACACTTTATGAACAAAGCATTCAAAAGTTAACATTCTATTTCAAGAAATCCATTATGATGTACAGGATTTTCATTAAATAGCAATTTTAACGCATGACAAGAATTTCTCTAGAAAGATATAAGGTTATAGCGTTACATTTACATTCAGTAAAATAAATTTTAAAGAAAATTACTTATTCTTCGCAAGAACTTTCTGTAGAAAATTAGAATATGCTAATGAAGCTAGCAGATGTTTTCGAGTACGGTAATTTATTAATAAAGATATGTAGAAATACAGATATATTCTGTTAAAAATAAGTATGTGATTTAGAATTTGCTCGTTAGAGTTAGCACATTTCATACTTTGAGTTTTAAATAATGTATAATTACAAAAGAGTAAAATAAATCTATTACTGAAAATGAATTTTTTTTAATGGATGATGCAGAATAATGCTCGCTAAGAAAGCAAGTAATATATATATATATATATATATATATATATATATATATATACATATATATATATATATATATATATATATATATATATATATGAAAATCTTCTTACAACACAAGTAATAAACAATCTTAAAACAAGTAACATAAAAGAAAAATTTACAATGAATTCCTACTTAGATCGACAAAGAAAATTTTTAGTTTTGTTACATTTTATTATATAGTTACAATTAATATAAGCATGCACATGCATATGTCAGAATCACAATATTAAGTGACAAAATGGAAAGTGATTTTCCTGTCTATGTATAGCGTTGGACTATTTTTGTTTGTGACTATTTATTAATTAACTTAATTTAATTATTCCGATTAAATCGTACAGTAAAAACGAAATGACATTCCCAGAAATTTGGCCTTTCCAGGTGGGATTCGAATTAAGAATCCAACGCGCTATCCATTGCGCTACAGAGACACAGCGAGCGCTTTTCCTTTTTATTTATGCTGCTGGACTATTATTTCTGTATTTTACTATTTATTAATTAATTAAATATCATTAATGAATTAATATTTTTAAAAATTGTACAAACATCAAGTGCCATGCACTGCAGTTTTTTTTTAAAAAAATTATTTGAACTTGAATGGATGAATAGGAAGTATTTCAATAACGATTGAAAATTTGTGTGAACAAGATACGCTATGTATAAATAAATATATATAAGATGAGATAGTGAACTATAATAGGAAATGAAAAAATGTATGTATAATTACGCCTTTTTTACTAAAATTAATCTATAGGGTATTATTGAAGTTAAGTTATTTTGTCACGGTTAGGAAACATTCTCGTTACGCGTTACCATTTACGGTTACGCGATGAATGTAATGTTGAAATGTATGAAGTTAAGAATTTCTCCACATTTTTAAATACAGTTTGAAATAATAAAGGTAACAATAAATTTGTTAATTTTATATAATATTTTTTGAAAATAAAATTTCATTATGCAATTCAATACATATAAGCGGCAACCACTTCAATTCTTCTAAGATCGTAGATGGTTACATTTGACTATCTACCTAAAATATCTCAAAGTATGCTGCATATAATTTATACTCAAAGGTTTCACATGCTAGTTCATATGGTGAATATATTCTCTCTATTTTTCTTGAAAAATAATTAAATCACAACCGAAAACTAATCGAAAAAGCAATGTATTTCTCAATGTGTGGATGTACTGTCAGAAACTCCATATGTAAAATATTGTGGCGGAGTATGATGTCACAAGATAATGCAACGTAATTATAACGCCAACCATTCAAAAACTCTGCTAGTACAAAGATGCATATTTTCTTTACATTTAAAGTGACTGACGTTTTAATGAGTTATTATAAAATGTTATATGTTTTTTTATCAAGTTATCATCCTTCCAGTGATCATCTCTTAGCACATATTTTACACTGCATTCTTTAAAAGAAATTGAAAAGTGCAAAATACTTCAGGCTTCAATTTTTTTTCCTTGAATGCATTAAGGCTGTCTTCGGTAAGAGTACGATAGCTCTAACCAAATACAAAGCACATTTTCAGACAGAAAATGACCAAATTTCGATGGAAATTTGCAAGATTTTAACTCCTACCTTTGTTAACACTGCAGTGTTTTTAAAAAATTCAAAATATTCCGTGAATAGTTTCATTTTGTCTTAATACGTGAAGGCAAAACTCATTTAACATTACGTAAAGTAATAAAAATACGAAAAAACACATTTTATACCAGAAAAAGGAATCAACTAGGCTAGGTTAAAATTGGGAAGTATGATAAAAAATGCTGCTCTCTAAAGGATAGTGTAGCCAGAATATCATATTAATTTTTCATTTATTTTATATCCGAAAAAAATGTTCTAAATTTGGGTTCTATTCTTTAACATTCACCGAAAACAGCCTTAAGTCTAATTGGAGGTGTCATACTTATTCGTCATCAGATTCTTCAGAAAATATTCGCCAAGAACACCAAATACAATTTCGCCAAAATTAACTCATCATCAATATCAGGTATTAAAAAGATAAAATTATAGTCTTCCGTATGGTGACCGGAGTAAAATAGACCCAACGTAAGCTCATGTGTGTCGTAAAGGTGACTAAAATGAGCAGAGTTCCAACCACTCAGGGCTCTGACAACCGTCAATTATGACAAGTTTATCTCTGCACTTTGTCATACACGACAACAGCAATACATATTAGCCGAAAAAGTTAACTTCTACTGCGTATTCACACTGATCCACACACATCTTTTTTTTATAACCTGAACACGATGACCTACTAATTAAGGTTAAGCTTTTATATGTATTAAAGGAGAATGATATATAATATCGATTTTCAGCGTGAGAGTTGTTTATAAGAAGAGTGCGAGCTATATTATTTTCACGTGGTTTATTTGTAAAAATATATATTATTTGCTGACGCAGATTTATCTGTAATAGCCTACTAATCTAAATGAAATCCTTTTCCACTTTCCTATGGAATTTATTTACATTCAACCTGGGATCATTGGGTTGAGAACACCCCAAATTTTTAACGCGTTTATTTAATAACTAGCTGTATGGCCCAGCGTTGCACGAGCTTTCTGTACTTATATAAGCAAAAGCTTCAGTAAAATATACTTTTTCGAAATTCCTTTGTGTTGCTGTTGTGTTGTGTGAGTTCAAACTATAATTAGATGTACATTTGAACGACTTCCTCCTTAAAGATATTATTTTAATATATCTCTACTTCACTGTACAACACATTACTAATTACAGATACAATTTCATAGTTGCGTGTTATTTATATACAATCCTCCACTCAGTCACAGTTGTCTTTAACTGGTCACAGTTAAATATACCACAGTTGCACAGGCTATTGCAGTTTTAAGAATTAGTATATATTTTTCAGAATTAAAATATGCTAACACTCATATGTGCTTCGATAAAATTAACGTAACACATGACAAATAAAATTGATAAAAGTGTCTCTTTTATTTTTGTTTAACATTTTAAACTATCCTTTTTTTGTAAAAAAAAATTAAAAATTATCAGTTTTATTATATTTTTCAAAAGTAATATATGGTTAATTATGATTTTTTTATTATTTTCATATGTGTGTAAAATGAATTTCATATTCAAGAAATATTTTTATAGGGGATATGTAAATGAAAAATATAACACAAAATTATATTATGTTCAGTAAAACAATGAAATTTTTTTTTAAAATTAAAATTACTTTTGTAATTTTAGAGAATACTTGAAGTATTATAAAAGGCATAACAAATAAGGATGGTCATTAATAATGAACCATAATATATGTGGACATTACTTGTATTTATTTTTTTACTTGTAGTGGATGACAATTGGTAATATACAGTTTTTTCAAATATAAATTCATTTATTAAATTAAAAAATGGCAACAAAGAAAACTAATAGTCCAACAGCATATACAGTAAGTAAAATCGTTCGTTGTGTCTCTGTAGTGCAATGAATAAAATTTAGCTTTTTTTGCAAACATAATATATTTCAAAGAGGGTAGAGCCATTGCCGAGCACTATATCCAAAAGTAAAAAAAAAATAATTCTTTAATGAGTGTTCTCATTGCAATTTCTCCTCACAGAAAATAAAGATTTCATAAAAAACGCATATTTGAATATAAGAGAGAAAATTAACTTGCTAAAAAGTTAAATGGAAATGAAAGGATGAAATAATTATAAAAATTATAACAGAAAAGTAATAAAGAGTATAATGAAATAAAAATTATAACAGAAAAGTAATAAAGAATATAATAAAATAAAAATTATAACAGAAAAGTAATAAAGAAGATAATAAAAAAATTATAACAGAAAAGTAATAAAGAATATAATAAAATAAAAATTATAACAGAAAAGTAATAACAGTAGTATGTTTCTGCTATGGGAACTATGAGTGAAATAATCTGATGTCATAAACTATTTCCTTAAAATATAAATATAAATAACATACATTAGGAAGCCTTCAACTGGAAAAAAATAAAATTAGTACAAACTAAAATTGTAAAAATTAGATAAAATAAGCCTACATTGTAATAAAGCATTAAATTAAATTTTCTGTAGCATTAAAATAATATCACATGAGGAATGAAAGTAATACTATTTAACATCTATATTATATTTAATATAAAATTCAGATGTAATACAATAGTGAAAAAATTAAATTAGTAAGGACTAAAATAAACTACCTAAAACAGACCTATGTTGAAAAAAAACCATAATGAACCTAATGAGAGAAATAATAAACCCTGTTGATAAAAAAATTAATTTTTTAAACAATACTTTTTGCAAAATTTTAGTTAAAAAATATTTGTTATTCTGTTGCTAAGAACAAACAAATGAGGAAATACAATGATAATTAATTATAGTGATAATTGATATATATATATATATATATATATATATATATATCATATATGAAGAGTATATATATAAAGTATATGATCTTCATAAAACTAAATGATGAACATATTATCAGAAGCAAAGTTACACCGTGATGCATGAGTCATATAATAACATTAAAACTAAATTTTAAAGAAATCGAAAGAGAAATATGAAAAAATTGTATCAAGCTGCATCTTTCCTCCTCAAAAACTTTTAGATCAGAAATGGTTTAAATATATTTATATAATGCAAGAATGTTAAAAGCAAAATTGATGCAAGATAAAATGCGACAAAAAATCTGATCAGCATCTAGTGTTTTCCTATAATGATGAGAACATAGTATTTGCCGATGAAGGAAGAAAAGCAATTATCCTTTTTTTTCCAACCAAATAAAATGTCAGAATTGCACGTATGTAAAATCTTAAAAAATCTATATGAAGAACAAATTGTAAGAAGGAAAATTAAACCATGTTGCAGCATGACAAAAATTGCATCGTTTCTGAATTTTAAAGTGCAAAATAAAAATTATTTTGCTGAGCATTTAATCCCATTTATAGTTTCTGTGAAGATCTTCTTGATGAATAGACTTAACTATCTTTCCATGAGAGCAATAAATGAGTACTTATCGGTTTAAAACTATGAGGTCAAAAAAGCAACAATACTAAAATATGGTTAATAACAATTGTTGACATAAATTGAAGGTAGTTTTTTTTCAAATATTGCCAACCCGTTCATAGCAATTAGCTTAATTTAGCTTCTGTTTACAAAAAGCTTAACAAATAATTTTTTGGCTTAAAAACTAACTTTTGAGTCACGGTATCACATAATTGAATGTACAATAAGCAAGAAAATTACAGTTCAGAAAATAAACATACATAAAAATGTGCGACACCAAAATATAAATTATAGCATAATTTTAAACTAAAAGGTTATCTAAAACAGAAAAATTAAGCCCTAACATTGATGAAATAACCACAACCAGTGCTGAACAAACAGACACTCATAAAAATTCTTAAATATAAAAAATTAAACATGAATAAATACGAAGTAACCTAGCATATAGTAGAAATTATAACATTAGTTCAAACCGAAAAGCAACATGTAGAAATCTGGTTAATAACAATTGTTGACATAAATGGAAGGTAGTTTTTTACAAACATTGCCAATCCGTTAATAGCAATTAGTTTAATTTAGTACTATTTTCTTTTTGTTATATTGCTAGCTAATAATTTCGACTTTATTGTTACAATAAGTGGGATTTAGAACTTGTTGTTGAACAAAGAAAAGTAATAAAGGTTTTTCTAACAGAAAGGAACATTGTGTAACAGTAATTATTATTATTGAACTTTTTTCTTAAGAATAACAGCAGGTAAGAAGTGAAGATTGTCTAAAAAATCCACTGATATTTGTATTGATGAATAAGTAATTATTATCAGTACTTGCATATTAGCGTCACCACAGCCAAATTGAAGCCTTTTCCCACCAAAATCTGACCGATTTTTTTTACACATAATATGTTAGAATTTTTGTGGTTTTGGTATCAATATTTAAATATTAAAATAAATAAAATTCAGTTTTCTTTTTTGCAAGCATAATATAATTTGAAGAGGGTAGAGCCATTGCAGAACAGTGCACCTAAAATTTAAAAATAATTTTTAATGAGTGTTCACATTGAAACTTCGCTTCACAGAAAATAATGTTTTCATCAAAACATATATTTGAATGTAAGAGAGAAAATTAACATGCTAAAAAAAAGGTGAATAGAAATGAAAGAATGAACTTAAAGTGTTGTAATTATATATAGAAGTATACTATTTTTTTCTATACCTTGGAATAATGACTTCAAAACATGAGAGCATTGCATAAGCACATTTCAGGTTTCTTCGTAAAAAAAAGGTGTGCATTATACGGCGAACATGACAAACATTAAAAAATGCGGCTCAAAAGTATAGGTGAGCATTATATGCTAGATTTTACGGTAATCTGATATTTTTCTTTGCATTGTTTTTAGTATCAACAAATTGTTCATTATCGTCCATTTTTTTAATTCATTTCACCATTGAAATGCTAGTCTAAATAACTGTGCATATCTTTAATGATGTTCAACAGAGATCAGCATCTGCTGAGGAAGAAAATCAATCATATTTTTTTTTCATCCAAAGAAAATGTCATGGAAATGTACATGCATAAAATCTTTGAAAATCTATATGAAGAACATATTGCAAGAAGGAAGGTTAAACCATAATGCCACACGACAAAAATGGCATTAACTCTGAATTTAAAAGTGCAAAAGAAAATTAGATGAAATCAATACTAAAAAAATTAATTAGTAGGAACTAAAATTAAAATTCACCTAAAACGGATAAAACAGGTCCCCGTTGAAAAAATCTAGAACCAACAACAGGATTGAATGAAACAAAAAATAAACCGTGTAGCTCAAAAATTAATTGAGACAATACTTTTTTGCAATATTTCTATTAAATATTATAATTTTTGTGTAAAGAGCAAACGAATGAGTACATACAATGATAAATAACCATAATGATAAGTGAAAATATGTAAATCATATATGGGCAGTATAACATAAAATATGCATATTATCTCCAAGAAACTATGTGAGGAACAGACTATCAGAAGCAACATTAAACCATGAGGCATAAGACACGTAAAATCACTTCAGCGCTGAATCTTAAAGAAATCCAGAGGGAAATATGAGAAAATCTTTTTTTTTTCTGTGTGTGTAAACCAGTGGTTCTCAAACTTTCACTACTGGCGACCCAATTTTCAATCATAATTTTCATCGCACCCCCCACCTAAAAATAAAAATGTATTGAATGCAATAATAATGCACTTTGGTGCTAAAGCTACAATACAATCATAATTATAAACCGTACAGATTAACAAGATAAGTAATACATTTTGTATTTGTTACTTTTAAGTAATATTTTTTTTTTACTTTTTTAGATCGAGTCACTATAAAAGCGTGTTTTTTAGTTTGTTTTAAAACTATAATTTATTTTATAGTTATTTTTAATATACACGATAAAAATCTCAATTCTAGTGAATAATTTAATTAAGAGAAAATATACGTACCTGCTTTCAAGGACTTTTCAAATTTTCTTAGAAAATTTGAGAAAAAATCCAATAAAACTAAAGAAAATGTTCCAAATGTGCGTGTCCTTAATAAAGCACATAAATCACAAACACTTTTCGCTAACACAGGAATGTCATTTTCCAGCAAAACTGTCATATTTCGTTCACGTTTTTGTAGTTTTGCTGTTGTTTGATGATCTACAAATAGCATTTTAAACTTTTTCTTCCTTGTGTCTTTTTGACAAGGCGAAGTGCTACATTATGGCTTCATAGTTTTCTTCATAGAGATCTTTAGGCAGCATTTGAAAATTTCAAATCAACTCAAACGTTTCATGTCTAATGCTTTTCTGATATTTAGTTTCGCTATCTTGATTAATATGCATTATTTCAGTAGGTTCTTCAATTGCTTGATCAGTTTCAACTTCCTCCAAAAGGAAACCACAGATGCCCATTTTTTTTAATATTCTGCTTATTTACTATAATAAGTCGTACAACACAGCAATCAAAACTACAAAAATTGTTCATGGGGAAAGTTTAGCATGTCCTAAAAAATAATTCTGTAAAACGTTTTTTCATTATGCATTATATGTTTCAGAATACTCATGCTTATCCATATATCATAAAACTCTTTCACATGGAAAAAGATGAAACAGAAATATATTATATATATTTACAACTTCTGTAAAAAAAAAAAGACGGAGATAACCATACCAGTGAGTTTGAAGGTCAGCTAAAGTAATATTTTAGGTTAAAAGAAACGTAAAAAAAAAAAAATATCTCATCATTTTCATATTGACGCAAAGCAAACAAAATATATATTTTTTAATTTCGTTATAGGATCAAAGATGGCTAATGAGCGTTTGAAGTGGAATCTTTTATTTTTGATGATCACCAGATGATAAAAATAAATTATATCAGTGTAAATGTGTATTTTTTATTATGTCAGAAAGTATTTTGTTTTACTTCGTCCAAAAAAAATTATTTTTTTAAAACCTTTTATTTTCAATATGCTCGCACCCTCCTCGCAGGGTTACGCGCCCCCCGTGGGGCGCGCCCCACAGTTTGGGAAACTCTGGTGTAAACATTTTTTTATCACAATACATATCTGGGCCATACAGCTAGTTTTAATATTATTTTAAATTAAAAGGTTATCTAAAAACAGAAAAAGTAAGCCCTGTTTTCGATAAAATTGCCATAAACAGTTTTGAACAACAAAAAACAACGCATAACCAAAAATATCCATTATTTAAAATTAAAAAAGAAGTAAAACAAATATAAAAGTAACTTTATACACATAGAAATTATAACATTAATTCAAACCAAACAGCTATATTAAATAGATCAATTAAGGTCTGCTTTTAATGAAACTACTGTAAGCAGTTTAAAAGAAAAAGAGTCAAGAAATCTTACATGTAAATAAAAATTCTAACTTAAATCACACCATTGACAGTCTGTTAATCCCAATTAGTTTGAATTGAGTGTCATATTCTTTATACAGTTTTCTACTTTCTTGTTACAATGGAAAAACATGGAATTTTCCAATAAAGGAAAAGCGTACTTACGTATTGGCATCACCACAGCAAAATTTGCACCTTGCTATCAAAACAGATTCTTATGTGTTTTATATGAGGAAAAAAAGCTACATTTTGGTTTTTTTTAATGAAAGTAAATGTTGTTTTTTACATTTTATCACACCAATGCCAACATTCAAAATAACTCTCTGACTCTGATTTCGCATGTGTTGTATGCGCTAAATTATGGATATCAGATGGTATGAAAATGTCTTTAAAAGTAGCCAGTACAGTAATTAAGTTAGGCCTTGGAAGAAGGGTAGTAGATCAATTACACAATCAACATGTAATACTATAAACCACAATAATATATGAAAAATAATCATGCACAAAAATAAAAGATACACAAATTTAATGAGCGTTAAAATGAAAAGGCCTTGCAGAAAACAGGTTCTATTATCTAAAATCGCAGCTTTTTTTTAAAAAACAAAATATACTGATTTAATATAAAACTGTATCCCGAACACACACATACAAAACATTGAGCAAACTTTGGTATGGCCCATAGTGGCAAAAACTTATAATAGTTTCATTTCTGGAAGTCCAGTAGCATTAATGAAGTAAACAAAGTTGTATAACTTTTGTTTGAAATTCCGGAAACGGATAAAATATGCTTAATTGAGAAAACACTTCTGTCGACATTGCTAAATCAACTGTAAACAAAAGCGTGTTACCAAACTGAAAAAAAAAATAGAAAATGCACTTTTTACCTGACAATTACAATTCTGCCACAAAGAATTAAAAAAGAACTAAATGCAACCTTAAATGAACATATTTATAATAAAATATTAAACAATCACCCAAAAAACAATTTGAAATATTAATTTTTACTAACTTATACAGGAGTGACATATCAGCAGTTCGTAGGAAAATTGCTAAAAAATTGAAATTTAAAATCTAAAGCAAATTTCAAAAAACACTTTTCTTAATGCATAGCATTATGACCTTTTGTATTTATGTGCCAAGTTTTATACTTCTGGGTAGCTTAGTTTGGCCGGAATAGGTAAAACACACACACAAACACGCGTGTTTAAAAATTTTGCATAATATGTCAGTATTTTTCAAATGTGCACATCGAAATATTTTTTAAAAAAGCTAAAAGTTTTATGAATGATAGTACATTTTAAGAGATAAATTTCTCAATGAGTTTTAGAATTCTATTTTATGCTTCATTATATCTTAAGTTAACATACAAAAACGACATTTAAATGTACTGCAAATAATTTATATTATAAGCTTACTTATATAAAATAATTCTAATGGAGTAAGAGCAATTAAATTGTTCACAAATATTAAGGAAATGTTTGCTTTCTTAATGGTTGTAATAAATGAACTTATAGAATTAAAGATATGTACTTACAATGAAACAAAAATTAATTTTTAACACGCATTTTTTTTACTCAGCCAATTTGATGATTTGCATTCGTTATAGTCAACCTGTTATTCAAAGGTGGAACGCAGTATAAGCTATTACTCGAAAAAGTTGTTTGACTCGAAAATCTGTTTTTGACGCCAAGCCCTTCACTTAGAATAAACTTACGTTTTCATTCAAGTTTTATTTTCTTTTAAGGGCTTAATTTTTAAGTGAAAAATTCTTTCTTTTTTACTGCGTATATGGATTCCTGTAGAAAGCAATTTTATTTCAGCAATAAACTGTTATAACATTTTTTTTTTCTTTATAAGTTTTTTTGATTTTTCTGGTAGGAAGAGACATTGGTCTTCCACCTAAGCGTATTTTATATTTTTTTCAATAACAATTAAATTAGTTTAATACATATTTCTGTTTTGCTTATATTTTATTTGATTATTCTGAGCCACTTCTGGTTTAGATTCAATTTTGTGGTTCCTTTTACAGTTAAAAATATCTGATTTTGGTTTAAGGGGTCACATACCTTTTAAAAAGTTGAAAATGGTTAAAAAATAGTGAGCTCTTTAAAGCTCTATAATTTTTTATTATTGTTTCCTGAATGTAAATTTTGGAGGAATAAACAAATAGATATTACTTTACTTAAAACATAACCAACAAAAACACACTGCTAATTAGGATAAATTTTTAATTAGATAATTACAAAAAGAAATTTTTGTTTTCTTTTCGCAAGTGATATGCATTACGCTCAGCTTTATAAAAAAGTTACCAATATTTTGATGAAATTTTTGCTCAGTGTTGGAAATTGTGTTATCTTTAAAATGACGAAGCATGAAACACTGATTTAAAATTTTTAGTAAACTATAACAATTTAAAATTTAACTATAAAATTTTTAAAATTTTTTTGCTATTTTATATTTGTAATTTAAAATTTCTTCATTAAAAATTCAAACTGGTTCGTTATTTTAAGTACAGATATGATCAGAATCTACAGTAAAAACTTTATCATTTTCCATGGCACGGTTTTAAAAAAATATCATGCGCGTAATGAGTAAAAAATGACGTTCTGAGAAAATTGACATCAAACGTAAAATTTACCACAGTTTTATATATATATTATTCTGGTTACTCAAACAACAACTAAATTTAAATTAAAACTAATGTGAAGTTTTTTAGTCAATAAAACTTCAATTTATTAAAATTATTATAACTAAAAAAACATATACTTTACCAATGCAGTAAATAAGCATCGAAACAATATCAAAAGCTACAAAAATAATCAAATGCAACAAAGTGATTCATTTCTCCAAAATAAAGTTAAAAATTTATAAATATTACTTAAAAACAATCAATACCTTTAATTAACAACTACTTATTATAAATATTAAACAATTTGTGATATGAATGCAGTGTATTACTATGATTCTAAAATGCTAAAATTCGCCACATGCATATGATGTTCCTCTTTTCAGTTAATTTCTTACAAGTAGTTTTAAATTGCATTCTTTTAGCCTGTCGTACTTCTTTTTGTGCGGGAGATTAAAAATGTACTTCTGCAGTCTGAATTTTTTATATCTACAAGTGTAACAAATTTATGTGCAAATTGACCAACAGTCAGACCAAGCGATTGCATAATTTTTAGTCTGCTTAATTGCCATCATTAAAAAATGACAATTGCCTCATTTGTAGATATATCAACAATCTTTCTACCACAACCTAAAAGTTTTTGGGCATAATTTCCATATTAATGAGTTAATGGATTCATTATTATTTTGGGTTTTACCCCTAGACATTTTAGTAGAAGTTTAGGTTGTGATAGATCATTAAACACAGGTTTTATGGCATCCATTACTGCCACTGGCAATTTGTTACTGTGTCTAAAAGCCACACTGCCCTCTACTACTTGATTTTGATATTTACACCAAGAATTAGGACCTACGGGACAAAAACTGTGCAATGGTTCTTCGTTGCTTGAACGTAACTACAGCCCAAACAGCTGCATATCTGACAGGCATGTTTTATTTTGTCGGATTGCATTTCCATAGTACGTTGTAATTAAGTCGATCATTCTGTCGGTCAACCTTCCCTTTCCCCAATCGACTTCCCATCACTGGAGTTTGGAGCTCATTTGTTTTAATTCGTAAACGAGTTCCCCATTCTTTTGAACATGTCCAACACATTCAATTTTTGAAACTGTGATATCTTCTCCATACGGATTGGATGCAGTAATAGATGAGAATGTTTTGGAATCGCCATCCCCGATGTAAGATGTATATCTCACAGAACGATGACTTAATGAACGCTGAAATATACGAACCATTCCCACAGTCTCCACCATGCCAGCTGAACCATTGTGGTTCTTCAAACATTCTTTAACGTGAAGAATTTTCCACTTTTGTAAGCAGGTGACCCCTTCGTCGTTTCCAAGAATCACATCCTTTACAGAAAGAAGATACTTCCGCAACAAAACACTTTCCTGTTTTGTCTCCTATAACAGAACACACACCAACACGAGAAGAATAGCCACGGGTTTCCATGTTCCATCTCCACTAATTATTATATCGGAAGAATTTGTCAAAGTTACTCTCTTCCAAAGCTGCACCTGCATTGAAGCTTCTGCGACTTCTTTACTACACAATTGTAGTTTGTTTATAATGTTATTATAGGATTTTTCAGCAACTGGAGGAGGAAAGTCCATGACACCACAGAAAGTTGTCATTGCTGCATGACCCCGTCCAATTGTCCTCATTGCGTATAGAAAACGTCTGTTTATTTCTGAATATTTTTTCTTTTACCCAGCATTTTTGAATTTCTAAACGAACACAAGTCTTTGCAGTTCTTGCATTCAATCGAAAAACACTAGACAAACCTCTAAACACAATTTTCTGAAAGTTTAATATCACCACCACATTTTTTTGCAAGAAGCAAAGTTTTGAATGTTTGTAAACATGATAGTTTTATCAAACACTCTATAGCCATCAAAACAGTCATCATGTTCCAATAAAAGATGAATGAACATCTTGCAGCCGAATCTTTTTCCAGATGCACTGTTGTTTAGTGATTCATCCACACTGTGTACAGCTTTGCATCTCGTATGCATATTACCAGTAAACTTCCTTTTGGACGTTTACCAGATGGTCTTTAGCAGATTCAGTCGAATTCATCCTTCACAAGTTTATACAAAAAATAATACTTTTCCTAAAACTTATATCTTAGAATAAGATACGGTATGAAAATCAAAACGAGCGAGTATAAATTCAAGATTCACTTTATCAAAACAAAGTAGAAGTAGAAGTTTATAAAGTTAGTAGAAGTTGTAGTTAATATATTAAGAACAACAATATTAATATTTGAGGCTTAGATTCAAGCATTTGATAATAATTAGAATGAAAATATTAGAAACAGAGAAACGCAGCTGTCACCAGCGACATGACAGCTGTCACCCTGGAGCCAAAATGTAAACAATATGTAAATCGCCTTTTCTACTCTTTTTTATTTTCTTAATAACGTCCGTTCTATTGGGAATATCTGCATGCGGTTTCTTTTAGAACACTCAGAAAGGTTTACTCTATAAAATAAAATAATAATAAAAAATCGATTTTCAGGAAATTTTAAATGGTATATGACCCCCTTAAGGCTGTGTCACGTTTATTATTCTTTTTTTTTTTTTCACTTTAAACCTTTGTATGTATACATTTGATACTTCCGTACTGTTTCGAGTTTCAGATTTAAAGTTGTATCATTTCTTTTCCAGGTTAAGAATTATTGATAACTTTAATATTGCTTTCAAACATTTCACATTCTTTGTTTTAAAAATTACCTAATTAAATCTAAAACCAGAAACAATACACAAAAATGAACTGTAAATATTTAAATGTGAACATGTCGGATGGTATGGAAATCTTTAAAAGTAGCCAGTACAGTAATTACGTTAGGCCTTGCAAGAAGGGTGTAATGTCCCATTACGCAATCAACGTGTAGTATAAAAAACGCAAAAATATATAAAAAATATCCATACACAAAAATACAACAGATTCATGAATTTAATGAACATTAAAATATAAAACGGCCTTGCAGAAAACAAATTTTATTATTATCTAAAATCACAGCTACGTTTAAACACAAAATATACGATACCCGAACACACATATAAAAAAAATAAGCAAATTTTTGCATCGCCCATCACAGTGCATTGTGGCAAAAACTTATAACATTTTTATTTGTGAGAGTCAGTTAGCATTAGTAATTAAAACAAAGATTCATCACTTGCGTTTGAAATTCTGGAAAGAGATACAATGTGTTTGGTTCGACATCGCTAGTCAACTGTAAACAAAAGCGTGTTGCCAATCCAACTAACTAAAAACCAAGTTGTTCAAAAAAAAAATGGAAAAATCACTTAAAAATTTAATTTTAAAAAATCTAAAGCGAATTTCGAAAAAAAACTTTTTAGTGCACATCTTCAGGACCTAGAATAATTATGTGCCACATTTCATATTTGTGGGTTGCTTAGTCTGGGCTGTAGAGGTGAAACACACACGCTTAAACCCTTCTTTATTAATATAGATGAAAACAAAATTCAGCCAATTATGATGCATTATTTAAAAAGTTAGAGATGCGTATTGAATTATACAAATAAAAGTATTAAGGCTATTGAATACTGCGGGAACTAATATTAATATAAACTAAACCAACAACATTTTCATCTTAAAATGCATAATTTTATTATATTTTATAAATTATAGATAAAACATATATACAAATTAACTTACTTTGTAATTAATGTTAAGGATAATAGAAAGTAGAAATTTTTTTTTATCATTTTCCTAACCAGAGCAGATTGTATTCATATGGTTTAAGCACAATTTTTATTACGCAATGAAGATAAAAACATTCAGTTTTTACCCGAGGACAAACAGTGTAGTGCCCCCTTTTTTGGCGAATTAATTCTCTTTCTAGTAAGTCTAGTCAGTAAGGCTTCATTTTATGCTTTTTGTTATAGCTCGCGAGTTCTTATCTCATATCACACTGTGGCTGCACAAGTTTCATTCCAATCTCCTTTAATAATCCTGAACGTCTCAATTTTATCTGGAAAAACCGAATGATAGGCAATAAAAGCATCAATTCCAAAAGTGTTAAGTAGATGTTAAAATATTCGTAGTAGGCAACGGTTACATATTCACGACACATCTTATGTTAGATAATTTTCATTAGTGATATCAAACTAACCAAATTATAAAAAAATCACTATTTCAGGTTTCATCACTCAAGGTTTGGTTCCTATTAAATTATCGTCATTTTCATACATAGTAGAGATAAGTAGAAAGCTTTCCTCTTATTTTTTCTACAATAAGAAACTAAGGTAGTCGGGATTTTATGATGAAAGCCAAGAGCGGACTTGTCAAGCTTTTGTTTACTGTTGAAAGAAAAGGTTTTTGTCTTTTATTTTTTCGGAGTTTGCCAACCATTTTTATTTTTTTTTTGACAATTCTTCTGCAAGTGGTATACTATTTTACCAGTTGTCACAAAAAATGCTACTTACAGAATCATATAATGTTTGATATAAATGCAGTACAAAAATATTACGTAATTGATAGCAGCGTATTCTCTTCACCTCAGATAAAAACTACTGAAGATAATTACTTTCCAGTTGTCTCTGCTAGAGTGATTGCATCTGACCATAATGTTCAATAACCAAAAAAATGTGCAGCTACAGAAAAAATTGTGACTCTGTGCATTCTTCTTGGAATCTTAGCAGGGCTTCCTTGTTGCTGGGGTGTACAGAACACTCATCGCGCCTGATCAAGGTTTAAAGAGCAATTTATGAATATAGCATTTTAACATTTTTATTCTCTCACCCGTTACACAATAACAAATGTTTCAAAACAATGATGTTTAAACTACAATTTATTGTATTTCTCAAGTAAATGTCTAACATTTTATCAGGTACCAAATCTTAAAAAAAAAAATCAGGCATGTTTTTTTAATTGAGGCCCAATTGATGGTTATTTCATATAACGCATAAATATACCTTGCAGATCTAGATCCTTTCAGGATATTTCAAGACATTATATTAATTGTGCTGTCATGAGCTCTCAAGTGCAGTAATTGAGCAATTGATAAAGAACAACAATTCTTAAAAACTTGCCAATTAGCACATTGTAATTGCGAATGAAAATAAGATTCAGAATTCTTAATTTCTCATTCTCCTTGATTATGAATTAATTGCTTTATTCTTGAAAAAAATGGCTAGCCAAAGTTTTTATTTCATGTAAATATAACATTTTTCTTTCGAAATCTGCTTTACTTTTTCTTTTTTCATTGATTTGCAACTAAAGTAGTTTGAAATTTTTGTTAAGAAATCCTCATTAATTTCAAAAAACTTATTTTACCCTCACGTATACATAAACTAAAAATAGATTTGAATTTAAAAAATGAAATAACTAACTTGTATTTCAGTTGTTTTATATTATTGTGAGATTATTTTATATTATAAAAATATTTTAGTTGCTAAATATATGTTCAACAATAAATGCAATTTTTAAAAAAAGTAACTTTTCCTGTTGGAAGTTTCCTGTTGTTGATAATTTTAATGAAAAAAATATTATTTAATTTACATATTAATAAATAAAATATTTTAAAGAAATTTTATATTGGTAAACTTTGATGTATTTGATTTTTTTTTAAAGAAAGATAGTTTTTTTTTAGTTTAAAAGATTATTCCTTTTGCTGAAATGATTCGTATTGCAATCCACAGGATATAAATGTACATTAAGAACCATAATATTTCCCAATTAATACGTTTTACATATATTTAAGTATAATAAATTTGTCATCACTCATACCCCTATTTTAAAAACTAAAGTAAACAAATATCAAGATGTTTCGTGATGCTGGAATAAAACTATTTATAAGAGAGACAGAGAGAGATAGAGCTATAGTTGGTAACACTAAATAAAAAAAAAATTGAGTCAATTCCTACTTAGATCAACAAAGAAAAATTTTATTTTTTCTACTTTTTATTAAATAGTTACAATTAATATAAATATGTATATACATATAACAAAATCACAACATTAAGTGGTAATTCATTTTTATTAATTACCAAAAAATTATAGCATTGTCATCCAAAACAATCGTGTATATAAAATTTTAGGTCAACTGAATGATTTAAAGTGGGAGAAAAACCTTTACAAGTTTTGACACAATTCACCAAAATGATCGCTAAGTCGCCAAAAATGAAGCCAACTTGTCTGTAATTGTAATTTTTAATTAATTAGTTTTAATCAAATAATTTTATTAATTATAAATAAATTACTGTACTGTCATCCAAAATAATTGTGTATATAAAATTTCAGCTCAATTGAACGCTTAAAAATGTATTTTATTAACGATTGAAAATTCCACCAAGATAAAAAAATAAATATACAGAGAGTGTGAGCTAATAGTAGTAATTGAAAAATGTGTTGTAAAAAGTTGAATTTAACTGAAAAGGAGCGCCAAGAACGAGTTTTGCAAAAAAAAAGAAAATAGCAAATGAAGAAAGTGTAGGGAAGATAAACATTTTTAACAAGAGATTAGTTGAAATTTAAAAGAGCACGTTTGTATTATTTGCGATCAAATAATACAAACGTACCCAATTGAGAACGGAATATATGCAAGGATTGACAGATCATGTACAAAAAAAATTTAGGTTTATTTACGTCTGATACATTTAAAGCACCGTAAAATCTGAAAAATAACACACGCCGTTGTATAACGCGCTCCTATACTTGCAAGCAAGAATTTTTAATTATGTTATATATATTCCCCGTATAGTGTGCACCCCCATTTTTATGAAGTGTTCTGAAATGTATGTTTACAATGCCTTTTTTTTAAGTCAGTTATTTGAGGTATTATCCCAGGCTTCTGAAAATATAGTATACTTGTAAAACTACAACCCTTTAAGTTTATTATTTACGCCACTTCATTTAAAAAAACAGTTTACCGATCTATGTAGAAGTCCAATATCTTTTTAATACTCATATTTTTATTTATTTTTAAATCTGTCATTTTTATACATGGCGTATAACGCACATTGATAAATTTCGATTTTATTTTTTGTGTTCTAAGTGTGCTCTATAACAGAGGTCACCAAAGTGGTAGGCCATGAGAAAACATCGCTGGTCCCCAGAAAAATGTGAAATATACTTACTTATCACGTTGTTACGTTATAAGATGCATTGAAACATAATTCAATTAATAACAATACGTGAAAAGTTATAAAAACGCTACTTCTTAGAATAATGCCACGGTAAATAAGTCGTACTGCTGTAGCTGCATTGTTTTAACTACATGTTTTTATCTCGTTTCGTTTCGCACTCTTCTAATGTTCACTCTCCTGTGTGTCGCATATCTATATCAGTTGAAGCATTTAAATGTGAGCTGACGGATATATTGAGTTCGATATAAAATATATTCAATATATTAGTTGGCTCAATATAATAGTAGCCTTCCAAACACGGTACCGATCTCAGATTGAAATAAATGCAGTTCTCCGTCTTGTAGTAAATACATTGGATCTAACTATCCATAATCTTATTTCGAGTAAGCGAGAGCATTCATCACGCTAGGAATGTTTAATGCTAAAAGTCTGATATACTTACACCATAATTTAATTGTTTTATTTTTACAGTTGGCGTTTATTTTAGTATGGTTTATTAATAAAGCTTTCGTAGTTTGGTTACAATGAATAGTTTCATTTTATTAATTAGGTACATTTTATGTGTTCTTAGATCACATTTTTTAATAAACATATTTAACACATAAAAATCCTATTAGTGGTCCACGAGATTTAAATTATGAATTTACTAGTTCATGAGGTCAAAATGTTTGGCGACCGCTGCTTTTTAAGGTATATAGTAATAATTTCAAAGTCATAATATCTGTACATTAAGGCTTGATCCACCGTTATTCGGACAATGGGTATATCAATCTTAGTTTTTCTAAAAAGACAAACGGAAAATAGAGAGCGCATTGTTTCTAACTTCTCAAACTGTTTGAAAATATATTGCGTCCAAAAGAAAAAAAGAAGAAAGAAAAAATCGACTAAAATGCAAGTCGAAAAAAAAACCTGAATTTACTGTTCCAAACATAGGAAAAGAAGCTTATAAGGAAAAATACAAATATTTTTCTTCTTAAAATAACTAAAATAAAATAAGAACATTTTCAAAATTTTCTTCAAAAAAGTGATTCAGACTTGCTGATTTGACTGTTCCCTATGTTACTTTTTTACATTTCGTACATATTTCTTTTTATATACACATTTGTTATTTCACTACTGAAGTAAATGTTCAAAGGTCATGCATGCCCAAAGCAAGCTTGTTTTTTTCACGAGTGTATGCATTTTTCAATAAAGATAAATTATTTTGAAGGTAATGATTAAACAAAAATAAATAATAGACTCATTTTTTTTCATATCAAGAAGTAATGGAAAAAAGGTGGTAAAATCCTTTTAATTTTAAAACTAATTTTATTATAAAAATATATTGCAAACAATATATCATTTAAAACATATCCTATATATATATATATATATATATATATATATATATATATATATATATATATATATATATATATATATATATATATATATATATATATATAACTATAACACATTTTTGTAAATTCATTTTATTGGGCTTAATTGTGATATAATACTGTAAATTTTATTGTACTTAATTTGCAACAAATGTTTTTAAGGTGAATTTTCTTTAACACTTATGTGAAGAGATCTCATCTGCAGTGAAAAAAACAAAATAGTAACTACGATACAATTGTAGATTTAACATATTTTGAAAAATGAACGATGAGACGTGAGAAAATAGCTAATTTATTTCTTCCACTGCTTCAGAAATCCTTTGGTGCAATCCAGCTATATTTCTGATTGACTTAAAAGTGGTCAGCAGGCTGACGCACTTAAAAATTCAAAAATATGTTGAATTAAAAATGTATTCCGTTTTTATTTAAATGTTATGCTTGATTTCATATTAACACACTTAAGACGGAAACTTTTGAAATAAAGTCACTTTTGTAAAGAAAAAAAAATGCCAATTAGGGTTATGGGTAGAAACGTAGCAAATATGCCTTTTTGGGATTTTAACTAATTGGGTCATCTTTTCAAATAACTGACCTAGTGTACTATGGGATTTGTTTTCTTCCTTTTTATAGAGAGTGACATTTAATAAACGTTATTTTCTCAAATCGAATCAGATCATATGAGCATTAAATAAAACAGCAAGTGTTTTTGTTCTGTTTGTGACTGTGATTAATAGTCATTAATAATACAGATGAGAAAGATCATATTAGGGAAATAAACACTGTCAAATTGTGGAATGTTTGGTCATAGTACCTAATAATATAAAGGAGGGCGTCAATTTCGTACATTTTCAAAAATATGCTAGTCATCACTTAACCAAGGGAGTGAGTGAGTGAATATTAACGTCGCAATGTTCAGCTGCACGAGGGCTTTTGGCAACGGACCTCGTAATTTTGAACCATGGTCAAGTGACAAGGACAGGACACTAACAGGAAGACCTTTAACTCTCGAGCATCACGCCCCTAAACTGCGGGTCTTTCGCGGCCCTGGGCTCGAACTCATGACATGCATGACATTATCAGATACCTTGATCACTGGGCTTTCTTAACCAAGGGAAGAGAAATTATTATTTTTTTCTAATGGGGCTGCGGATTTGTAAATTTACATTTGCAAATCTTAGTACATTCCCCAGGAGCTGGTATAACTTTTTATTGCGACACCGTAGGTGCAGAACACCAGAGACAAACCAATTTCGCCACCAAGCCGGTCAGAGGAATTGTTATTTTTATTTTTTATTTTCCCCAGAACTGATGTGAACCCTACCGCTTTCACTCATTCCCCGCTTGATCTGAGTCTTGGGAAATTCTGTATAAATGCTAATATACAATAATATTTATTGAAGTATTCAGTGCTGCATTTATTACAAACATATATTTTAACTAAATGCTTAGGAGATTACTTAGTTTTCAAATTATAGATAAAGGATGAGGTTAAAAAAAATAATTGTTCCGTAAAAAGCTCTATGACTATACATGTTTAAGCTGATAATCAAGAGTCATGAAACAAATGCTCACGATACTTCTTGTATGCTTTTTAAGAAAACATTTTACAACTCAAAAATCCTATGCTCTAATCATTACAAGTTTTCGCATCAGTTTTGGCATGTACAGATGCTGCAAAAAGGTTATTATCAAGAACGATTGGATTTTACAAAATAAATATTAATCCAAATTGTGTGTGCGTTGATCTTCATGGAAGCTTTGAAGACAAAGCTTATTCCCCGTTATCCTATTATAGGCAATAACTTGAGGCAGAGCTTCTCAAATGTGGGGCGTACCACTCTATGGGGCGCAATAACCTTAAGAAACAAATTTAAAAAAAATATTTTGACATTGTAAAAATAAAATACTCATTTTTACATGATATAATATACTAATGAATGTATCAGTATTGTACAATGTATTTGATAACTAATTTATCAATACTAAATTAAGAACAATTTTAATTATTTATAGTAACTTCCATGGGCTCATTGTCAAAATTTAATACTTATTTTAATATTTTCTTAAAATTTATAAGTAATGTCGTATTGTATCTTTAAGATTAATGTACATTATTATTGCATTCAATACATTGTTAATGCATGAGGGGGGCACGATGAAAAATATGATTGAAAATTGGGTCGCAAGTACTGAAATTTTGAGGAGCACTAATTTGTGGAATTAAGTACAGTGGTAATATGAAATTAAAAAAAAAAATATGTGGTTTCTATCCACTGTATCATGCAAAGGTGACTGTTTGGTGATGGATAAATAAACGTCTTCGTCCTCAGCTTTTTTTTCTTCAAGTGTACACAGATATAGTAATCAGGACTTATGTATCATTCTAACAAAATCATTCCCAACAAAAAACATTAAAGTGTTGTTGTTTCAAACTTCGTGTAAATGAAAGCAGGTTGCACACTGACAGACACATTTCTCGAGATGTTACATTTTTGTCATTATTAAGTTCACTTATGCTTACTCCAATAAATTTCTGGTTGCCTGTATATTTGAAGACCAAAATGAATATTCATAAGTATGTCTAATATACAACACATCGTAAGAGACTAGATTCAACAGATTCCAATTCACATGGTAATAATGCTACTCAACGTAACCCGATTACAAAGTACGAGCTAGAAAAAGTCGAAACAATGTGAAACTAAAAAAAAATGTTCCTCCTTGCAATTAATTTGCTGTCATTTCAATGGCTGTTTTCATTTTCTTCAGTCTTTATCACACATTGCTTTTTATTACGCTACAAATACCATTCTATATCCATTTAATAATTTTTTTTTATTTTGAAATTCACGTTACAAGGACAAAAAAAACAAGTATTGAGGTTTTTTAATTACATTTTACACCTTTTTTTATAATATTACATGAATTTTAAATTTGATCCCATTCTTTCACATGTAACTCTTGCTATGAACAAAGTATGTTCCTTGATGAGCCCTTTGAGATGTTGAGTCAGGTTTTTTTAGCTATAGACTGCGTAGGATTTGAATGTCACAGTCTATAAATAGATGGAGAATTGAATAATTACTTATCTTTGTTTATTCTATAATATAAATTATCAATTTAAATTATATATATTGTATAATAATAAAACCTAGTAAAAACCCATTAAGTGCCATAGATATATCATTTTCTCTAAATTCTTTTTTCAGAATGATTTTTCTTACATGGAACAAGAAAATTCAGCACACATCTTTCAGTAATCTTTTTATCCATAAGAAAGCTTAGGTAAATGAATATTAGATCCATGGGAAAATATAGAATAGTTCATGAAGAGTATAAATATTCTAATTAAATCATTGCGAAAAAGATACATCCCGATAAAATCTACATCCACATATATTTAAAAAATGAGTATTTTATAGTGAGAAGTTAAGTATAATTTTATTAGAGAATCCAATATGTCTTCTTTTTATATGCTTAACTCACAGCTGTCTATGTAAATGTTGGAAAACGGGTTCTATAAAGCGAATAATAATTAATTTCAGATCTGCTCTCTCTGCAACAGTTATAAATAAAATATCTTCAATTAATCAAACTAATAGTAATTCTATAAACTTTCAGTTTAGGAAATTTAGGATATGATAAACTCTTTGCATTAGTAATAGAGTTATTTTTACATAGTTTTCTGAAAAGTTGGACAAAAATAAATTTTTTAACTAAGTATCATTTGAAAAATTAGTTTTATTTTTTATTTGGATGAAAATTTTGCGTTGAACTTTTACCAAATGTCTTTCTTTTTCATAATTAATAGTTTTTCACATTAGAAACATATTCCTTTACGGGTATTGTATTTTCCCGCTACTCGTTTAACAGCTTTTCCCCTTTATACGTGAATTATCTCTATAAGTTGGTTAAATTTACATATGCGCAAATAATTATGTGTAAGTTCAGAGGTAAACTCTTTCTGGGATTTCATCTGATATGTTTATGATTATATAAGCGACATGTTTAATACATTTCTTTTAAAACAAATTTATATTATAAGATGTGTTTTAATAACGACGTATTCTATATCACAGATTTTATTTCTTTTAAATTCCCAGTACGATTTCACATTGTTAAGGCTCAGGTACCCCCTCTGGGGAGTAATGGGGTGTAAAAATTATACCATGACAATTAGCACCCATCTATATGGTATAGCACAAAAAAAGTGATACCAGTTCCTGGGAATGCGCATGGTCTGAAATGGTAAATTAGCAACACACTGCCCCATTTGACCAAAAAAAAAATTCTTCTGATATTTATCTCTTAGGTTCATGTTTTAAATTATTACGAACATCTTTTGTGGCATGCATTACATAGTATTTTATAAAATTTATTTATTTACTTGTAATTTTGATAAATATGTACTTTAATTAAAACCAAACAAGTTATTTGATTTATAAGATGTTACTTTTTTCTATCTTGCTGCAAATTACAGCAAGCACTTTTTTTAATAGTTTTATTAGTTACATTATTTTGAACTCTAGCTTCTAAGTTATTCTTTTAGTTCCATTTAGATCAGTGTCGCTTACATAAAATTATTTCATGTTTTTTTCTGAATATTTTTTTTGTAAAATGTTTTTATATAATATTTTATTGCGCGCGCACGCACGCACGCACGCACGCACGCACACACACACACACACACACACACACATTTAGTTATAGATACGTTATTCATGCAGGCGTGAAATAGCAGTTTGGAGAATCTGGTGCTACTTCATGTGTCGTCCTCATCACCTGACTGATTTTAAAAGTAAAGAAATTGATCATCAACATGTTTCATCTAAATTCTGAATTTGCTTTTAATAATCAATACATATTCTATAAGAATAAAACTAATAAATATATTGTATAAAATATGACAAAACAAAATTATTTTTCTGTTATTAGAAACCATTTTAACAATGATAACTTCCTTATTTTCAAATCCATGTAGTTTAAATGTATAATGTCCATTGCATTAAAAATTTTAAAAATGTTGTAATACTTCACAGATTTGTGCTGTTTAAGCCTAAGATATTGATAACATTTAAAGTTTATAATATAGATCATAGCATGTATTTAAATCAACATAGTTTAGTTATAAATGCAATCAAAAGCTTAAAAGAAAAAAAAAAGTTTAGATGTTCTTCATTTGGTCGCTATATGTCAAAGAGTAAATTTTATTTCTTTGATATCCATATTTTTTACAGTTAAGTTAATATTTTTTATCATTATTTAAGCAAAACGTATGATATTTCTTAAAAGTAGATTTTCATTATTATTGAGTACTATCTTGGGTATTATATAATGTTGTCCCGTAGTCCCTCGTCTTTCAATTACAGAAATAGACTACGAGATGACAATGTACACTTTTTATCACCATTTTATAAGCTTCACTTGTATGTAACGGAGTCTTTGAAAATGTTTACCCCCTTTAAAGGGTCAAGGGTTCCACTTTAAGGGTTTGAATTAATTTTTACCCAATTAATTCGAATTTTTGCTCACTTGTCCATGACCAATGACAATACTATAATTAATAATTTCGTTACATTGTCCTTATCAGATCATCAGGATTAATGATTTTCTATTTTCAGATCCCATCCAGCATCTGGCGACTAAATTCCGATCACATTTCCATGTTTGGCGAATAATTTCAGATTTGGGAAATAAAAGTTGCAACTTGGTTCGATTAACTATAAAATGTTGTTTTTTAGTTTTTTTAAACTATAATTTATTGTAGTACACCGTAATTTTTTCTGGATATATCTAGTATTTACATTAGACTGTTTCCAGAAATAAAAAAGAACATTGCGCACGTGTAAATCCACGATAACAAAAATGCAGATTCCAATATAACTCAAAATCCGTATATAAGAGGCTTTGTCAAAGCTTCTACCGCTTTCTAATGAAACTTTAAGGATAATCATTTTTTTGCCATGGAATGGGAAGACTTGGTGACATTTTACAACCCCATTTTTCAGCAAGGTTTCTTCTTTCTATTTACAATTCAACGAACAATCTTGCTTGACCTAAGGGCTATGCTCCCGATCAGAGTAGCCTTTCTACAAAGAAGAGAACATGCTTCTAAATAGCAACAACATAATTTTCCTATAGAAATCCATGATTTTTCTTTACATTCATTGTTTTTTAATACTTACAGATCATCATTAATTAAGTCCTTTTTAACTCAGCGCTTAATATATTGCAGCATACTGGTTATTACAGGTTTGTATCAATTGTGTATGTTCAATTATTTTGGAAGTTTCTGAATAAATTAATAATATTATTCAAAAAATGGAATGAGCCACGTAAGGTTTGATTCAGAAAACACTTACTCTACTGAAATTTAGCGGAATCATAGAAAAATATGTGGGCAAAATTGTCCATTTTAATCAATATATTTCATTTGCCAATCCCTTTAAATTAGATGTACAACAAAAGTTATGAACTACTAATAATTCTTAAGAAAAATTTCTCTGCTAATAATTCCAGTGAACAAAAAAATTAAATAAAATAAAATAAAAAAAATGTAAGCAATTCGGATTCAATGAGAAACATTAGTTTCACTCAATATTTTAATTAGAAATTGTATGGTAAAGTTTCGCAAAAACTCATTTATTCCAAAGATAATACTATGTAGAGAAAAGTGCATTCAGTTTTTTTTAATTATTCATCGAAAAATGCCTAGATTATTATAGCCAGTTTGAAATTATTAATGTAAAATTTTCTACTAATGTCATATTTAACTTTTCTTTTTAAGGCATAAAACTTAAGATCCATTACCTTTGCAAATACATCAGACTTTATTTTAAAATGTTAGTTTCTCTTAATAACATATACTGAGTTTACAGAGAAATCAATATTTATAAATTATGAAATATATTTTTAAAATTATATTTGCTCAAGGTTTACTATGGATACTTAATTAATGTAAGAGACACATTCCCGTGTTGAATTAACTATATAAATTATTTGAAATTTTAAAATCTAAATGAGAAGTATAAATACACCTTAGTGCGTTCAGTTTAAAACCGACCTGGTGAAATTTTGAAATGCAGTTTGCTTTCCAAAAAAAAAAAAAAAAAAAAAAAAAAAAACTAAATATTGGTTGGCCCTAACACACTGTTTGACTATTTGCTAATTCGGCAATCAATTTATCATTCAGTAAAGTAATTTTCTAATCGTTTAAATACTTGATAAAATCTACTTAAACCTAAAATTTCAGCTAGTACATAACTTTGTTACACAATTAAAAAAAACCTACAAGTCAAATGATTCAATAACACATTTCTTTCTTTTTCTTAAATAGGAGCGTGTTCTTCAAATAAATATTTTTTTAAAAAAATAAAATCAGTGATGTGGCTTTCATTCATCGTGAAAGCATTTTAAGGTATACGAATACGTTCGGAGCCCCTTTTTTAAAAAACATCATTTAGAAAAAAAAATTATACTCTTTTTAACTTCAGTTTATATGTAAATAAACTATACTTATCTCATATTTGTAATAAATCCTTCAAGTTTCAGAAAATTGGTAAATTTGTTGGAAATTTTAAAGATATTTAAAAAATTCTACATGAAAATCCATGGACCCAATTTGTATAAATTTAGTATCAAAATAATCATTATGTGTCTATCTAGGGCCTGGAGTAAAATTTTATGATTATATAAATAAATAAAAATTCCACAACTAGTCGAGAAGCCAAAACAAGAAATTTGCCATGTTTTACAACACCGTTACTCAAATACCAATCCACAATTTAAAAATTATTCTTATTATAATCATTCTTTTACTTCAGGCCCTAGAAAACATTGTGAGAAAAAATGGTACCAAGTTTCAAAGTTATTTAATGGTAATATTTTGATTTATCATTTTTGAAATTTTCAAAACATACGAAAAAAGTTATTTTGAGAAAAATGCATTTTTAGTACAATTTATCACATATTTTTCTTATTAACATAATTACTTACTTAAAATTCACCAGTTTTATAGCTTACACCATCTATCAGCTCATTTTTAATCATTTTTTTCTTTTTAGCCAATCTATTTTTTTTTCTGGCAACTTTTGCCACAGTCAGAGAATGTCGTTTAGAATCTGTTTTTCGAATTTCATCAAGTTCTGAAAACTTTAAATGTTAATACACCAACAGTCACTCCGAAATGTTTCAAGATATCTATCAATCCCTGAAATCCCTTATTAAACTGAATTACAGCCATGTATCCTCCTAATCGCAGTATTGTTAATGAAACAAAAACATCTTTTGGAATAAATTTCCAAAGGATTCCATTGAAACATTCATTAGAGTTTTGTGTTTTCCTGGTAAACATTTTGCTAATAAGTTTTGATCACATAACTTCATATATGTTGGTTTGATTATGTTGATCAGATTTGGGGGAAGTCCTTTAGATTTATCGATGTAGATCTTATCCTTTGATACGGCTTGTTGATATTTACACCAAATATCCGGTCCAACAGGGCATTGGCCATGCATTTGTTGTTTTGCATTAGAGCAACAATGGAAAAATGCTGCAATGACTGCCCGTTGCATGCCTTGTAAATTATTTACATTGTCACGGATAGCAATGCCATAGTAATTCTGCAACTTATCGATAAAGGCATCCGTCAGTTTTCCTCGACCTCCTAGATCTTTTCGTTTCGATTTCAGTTTCCTCAGTTTTGTTCCGACATGCTTTTGTATGTGTCCAATACACTCGTATTTTGCTACAGTATTCTTACCATAAATATCTTTTACAGAGGCATACCCTTAGAGTCTCCATCGCCAAAAAATTTACATATTGTAATTTTCTCATTTCGACAGATCGTTCGAAAATACCATAAACACCCAGGGTTCCATAGCACCAGATGACCCTATATGTTTTGCACAATTATGAATGTTTTTTAACTTTTTTTGTTTTGGAATTGTGCAAAGTCTACACACTTTTGACATGAATTCAACGTCTAACACCTTTCCAGAATCTATCGAGATAACAGACACACATCCATTCAAGGAGGAATATCCTCTTCGTTGCCATGTGCCATCCACCGACACACCACATTAAGAAAAATCAGTATCAGTTTCGTTACTTCTAATTTCCAATGCAGCTTCCTTTATTGTATTGCATGCTACGTTGCTAGCAGCAAATTCAAGCTTTTTTTCCAGGAAACCAAATGCTCTTTTAGATGGTATATCTATATTTATAGCAGAACAAAGTTTTTTAGCCGCAGAATGTCCTTTACCAATGATTCTCATACCAAAAACAAATGCAAGATTGATACTATGCAGTTTGTTTACTTTCTCAGAAGTGCAGAATAAGAAGGAATAATCACAGTTTTCACATTTCAAAGTCATATTTAAAGCTAACCCAAACACAGAGTCTTGCACAACACTAACTTTTCTTTCAAAACACACAGGACAGCATAATAATGAAATATATAATATATATATATATTATATTGTACAAAACTCCTAAGTTAAAAATAACATTTTTTTTCATTGTATTCTGGAACATCTGCAGGTTTCAAAGATTTAATTAGCTTTGATTCACTTGCAGTTGGAATACTTGAATTGATACTTATCTTTTCGTTGTTGAAAACTGAAACTCTTTTGCAGACCTTATTTCCTTTGAACTGACGTTTACGGGAATATCTTTTATTTCTGTTATTTCCCATAATTATAAAATAGTAATGCGAGCTATTAATTCACTTGTGTTTTAACACAAACACAAATAATACTTGATAACTTTTGTTTTGTAACTAAATACGCAGAATTTTTATCAAATGAAGCTGAAAGTAAACAAAACAAATATTGCCAGATTCACTTTGTCAAATACTTTCACATTGTATAATTATTTTTAATAATATCAAAAGTTTTTTTTTTTTTTTCAAATTATACTTTAAAAAAATGTTTTTAAATCTTGTTTGACCAGTTTAAAGGCATTTAAATGCTGACTTCCGGCTATTTAAATACCTACTTCCGGTTTTCCGCGCTTTACTAATTGTTAAATATCTTGAATTCTAAGTGACCTAGGAACAAAATAAGAACAGATTTATAGAGCTAAATAATTGCTTTATTCTATAAAATCAAAAACTCAAAATGTGATTTTTTGCAAAAATTGGCCATTTCAACGTATTCGTATACCTTAAAACACAGAAAAAAAACTTTTTTTATGACAGACTGAATAGAGAACAGATTTTTAGGTAGCATGCTTCAAGTTAAAATATTACTCAATAACACGATGGGCAACATTACCAAGTACATGCAATAAATATGACTTAGATCTAAATAATAATGAAATGTAAATTTCGATTCATTGATTTTGTTACAGGAAATCGTTTGATTGAAGATAAATTTTCATCACAATCACACAAACACACAAGCGCACCGACATGAATTATATATTACAAATTTTTGAATTTTTTTAATATTAATAAACCTAGTGATAAACCACAATAGTACTTCTGCAGTAATCTAATATATTTAATCTTCACTAGTAAATAACGAAAATTAAGAAAGAAAAATTAAAAATCTAATTCAACCAATGAGAATCAATAGTCCCCCACAGACTAATTATTGGTTGTTTCTTTATTTTTTTATATGTTTCAAAATGCATTGTGACTAATGATTTGACTTGTAAGGTTTGCTCTAAAGAGACGTACTTTATAAATATTTTATGGTTTCTATTTCTATCAATTGAAGCCATCATTCATTCTAATGGATCTCCATTGCGCAAATTAAGTTTAAGCCTGCAGTTTTCTTTTAACTTCTCTCTTACTTCTATACAACCCAAGAATATGCATCTACTATTACTTAGAAAGGAATGTGTGTTTTGCCCTAAATATGAGCCTTAAAGCATCCAGTTTTTCCATTTTCAGTTCATGGCTGGTAGAATGTCTACTCTCGTTTACATATAACATTTAAAATGGAAGACAATTATTTTAAGACTGAGAACTGGGAGTATTTCCATTTTACTTGTATCTTAACATATTCTCTGAAGAATAATAAAGAATTATTCTTGGTTTTCCAAGTGGATTTGAGAGTTTTTTTTCCATTCTGTGATTAGCAATTTTGGTTTTAAATGGCATCTAGATTGACTTATATATTATCACTATCAAGCACAGAGATCATCAATGTGACGCAAGTATAATTATATTTGTGATAAGGGTATGCATTTAAAAAAAATACAAAAAACAGACACACATAGAAAGCTTTAATACGAGGATCTAAATTTTAATACTGGAATTCATTAAAATAAGTCCCAATTGATCTTTATATAACTCACATATAATTTAATGAATGATGTATTTACAAATAACAGAACATTCTTATGACAGATATATTATCTTAATTGAGGTGCATTAAAAGATAGGAAAAAGAACACAATTTAGTAATAATTTTTGATTTACTATGATTTTATGTAATATTGAGCTGTAAGAGGATACAAACAATTGCTTTATCGTTTGATTTGACAAAGAATTTTCAGTTTTATACGTATTCTAACAGCATTTTTTAGTATATAATAATATTATTAATAGTAATTAGTTAAATTTGTTCATATACGGCCTTTGTGGAATCATAAAGATTACTGTAAATTACCTTCCCAATTTAAATGTGAGATCTCACTGATTTCTTTGGTGACAGTTTATAAATAAAACTTTATTGATACCATTATTTTTATATTTAAAAAGGAAACAAGAAGTTTTATAATCAAGCATAAATAATGACACAATGTTTAAAAAGGTTTTGTTATGCAGAAAAAAATTAGTATGGAATATAATATATTGTATAAAGACAAGGACAAAATTAGAATTTAAAACGAATACAATTAATGCTTAGTTTTCACTTCTGGAAAATATAATTTTGTAATTAAAAAATGTGATTTTTCATTTAAGCCTTTTAATTTTAAAATAAATGTATTAGAAATTCGTTTAAATTTGGGAAACAATGTTTTTGCTATTCTCTTTGACATATGATGTTCACAAGTTAGATATTCATGCTAAAGCCTTCACTTTAGTTTATCTTTTTTAAATAAGTACAATTAGTCTTTTAAGGGATAAATATATTTCATTTGAATGGCAAACATGCCTTCTAGCTTGATTAAACACTAGAGTATTAGACCATGGTATAATAGTGTAGCATTATCATGCATTTGTTGGTTTAAAAATACCTGGCTTTAGAATGAAAAAGGTGGGTTCTCTTGTTGCTGCATAATACAGCAAATAAGCTTAAATAATTCTCTTGTTTTAAAAATTTATCAATTTCACAGCCTCATTTAAAACGTCCTTAAATTCATTATTTATTCGTTTTCCTGCTACATGTCTCTATACCAAGTTTTGTTAAGTACCGGTTTTTCCAGTTCATATAATACTGTTTTATTCTCATCGGTACCAAAAATACGAAACGCTTTTATGTGGAAATAACATGCGATTCCAATATAACCTTTGCTTATTTATGATTGGCTATACACAACGAAGTCTGAAATTTCTATTCCTAGAGCTCAAACAGTATTACTTCTCGCAGAATGGCTTTGTAAACCAGCGGTTCTGAGTATTTTTCAAGTTGTTTCAAATGAAATTATGGGGTTAATAACTCTTAATTAAATTCAGCAGAAATTTTAACAACGCTCAAACTTAGATTCTTCACATTTTTTTCTATCAAAAGCATTTCCTCTTGTAGAACAGCCACGTTTTCTTTTATCAATATTTTCCTGTTTTAAATGGTTTATATAAAAAAAGTAAGCAGTCTAAATGGATATTTTTTAAACTTATTATGGCAAATTTTTAGCAAATGATATATCACTTGATTATAAAAATATATAGTTTTTTTTAATTCATTTGTTCTTTCCGTACTTTATTAACTACTTCCTGCTTTTCCCGAGCACAGCTCGGGAAGGTAAAACGTTCCACGCAGGCTCATCCTGAATGTATCTTGCGCACTGGGAAAATTTACAATGCAAAACGGTCTTTCATGAATAATTTCACGTGTGCTTTTTCTGGTTTTGAAAGCGATTACGTACTTTTCTAGGTAAGCAATAAAATATGATATTGTTTTATTCATAATCCCGAAATAAAATGATCCTGGAAGGTGTTAAGAGAACTTGGTACCCTTTGAAAAATTATCTTTATTTATGTATTTAAAATTATATTTCAGCATTCCATATAATGTTTCTATTCAAAATAATGGTTCGAGATGAAATTTTTCACATATTATTCAAACAATTTTAAAAATTTAAATTTATTGAAGAAAATTTGGAAAATTAAAAATCCTCTTTTTGTAATTATTAATTATTTGACCTGAAATAATTTTGTGATATTTTTATATAATGACGTTCTAAACAACATTAGGGATTGATTTTACAATATCTCAGTGTTTCTCAAACTTCCAAAACTGGTGCTCCCTTTTTAATCATCACAAAAAAAGTGGATTTTATCGACCTGTTTTTAGGGATTTAGCTAATCAGAATTGCTAAAAAAAGTGTTTACATGAGGTACGCTAAAATCTAACGAAAGTATGTAAATAATGTAATATGGCCCCCTTATACATTAATAATATACTGAATGCAATAATAATGCACTTTGACGCTAAAGCAACAATTTTTATTATAAACCGTACACATTCATGACACAATTATTAAATTTTGTATATGTTACTTTTAAGACAAAAAAGTAATATTATAATTATTATGTTATATTTCCTTTCTCTAATTTTTAAATTGGAACATATTGCAAAATGCGGTGGCTGCAATTTTAAAAATTTAAATTTATTAGAAGACAAAATATAGATATGAGCTAAATATAGAAACAAAAATATAGATATGAGCTAAATATAGAAAAATAACTCAGAGGGTCAATTTCTAATCATAAGCATTCCTTTGAAAAACTTTGCTCTGTAAGGCAAGCCCATGAAAGTCGCTAATACTTATTAAACTTGTTCTTAATTTAATATTAATTAATTAGTTATCAAATACTCTGTGCAGCACTGATACATTAAAAGTATACCGGCTGAAGTACCCGCTATTTGCACTAGTTCATTTATAAGAAAATAAAACATTATTGATATAATCGATGCATTGTAAGGAGAGTAAAACCAAGTGCGCGACAATGTTTACAAAAATGTAAAATGATTTTTTTAAATTATTGCTCAAATTATAATTGGTTTTAAGCGAACTGTAATTTTAAACCTCATAGAATTAGTATTTAGAATTGATGTTGAATAATGAACAATAAAAAAAAATTCTGATAAAGAATAATTGTATTATTTTTAATATTTAAAGCGAAAAAACTTCAACATGTTTTAACACTGGAGCTGGCACGCACTCGATACTAATGGTCGAGCAGGTTTCATGAGTCACCACAATCTTCTTTTTATAATTATTTTTATAGTACACAGTAAAAATCGTAATTCCAGTGAACAATTTAATAAAGAGAAAATATACTTACCTACTTTCAAGAACACAGAAAATATTTCGGAAAAAAAAGTTATCACACCGGGAACTCATTCAAAACAATTACCTTAAGATTGTAAAAAAAAAACATTTGTCACTCCGAAACAAGAAGGAGATATGTGACAAAAATATTTTAGTTCACGTTAAGACTGTCAAACAGGAGGACAGTGTCAGGGCAATTGGTAACAATTAAACAGTTTTGCCAGAATTACCGATTTCGTGCACTCTGTGCTCAGCGTGAACACTCCCGAATTAAAAGTGTATTTATTACAACATGGATGCTCTAAAAAAATATGTAAAACATTTTACGTTTATTATAAAAATCATAAAAATATTTTACAAGGGAAAAAGCGCAACACAGAAATAGTTTATTTAGAACTTCCCTAAATGAAAAAAACAAATATACATAAGAGCAGGGACCTAACTAACTGTACAAGTAATTTCGAAAGTCAAACCTCAGTAAATACATTATGCTGCCTACAGCTGATGGCAATAATACAACAGTGATGAATTTTTTATCTTCCAAATTTTTTTTTGATTATGGGTCTGGGTTTTGTTTTTTCTTACGCAATAAAAGAATCTCTCATAATGGGATTACAGCAAATTAAATAAAATGTGTTTTATTTGGTTATAGAATCGAAAAAAGTGAGCTAATGAGGTTTTGAAGTAGAAGATTTTTTTTCATGGCGTAATATAGCAGATGATGTATATAAATTATATCAGGGTAAATATGTATTTTTTAACTAAGAAACTATTTTGTTTTAATTCATTCCCCAGTAAGTATTTTTTTAATCTTTTATTTTCGATATGCTCGCGCCCCACAATTTGAGAAACACTGTGATAGCTTCATTAGTTTTGGAGAATAAAAAAAAATGTTGATATGTATGCTAAAACTCAATGTGTGTCCCCTATATTTTAATTTTTTTAAAAAAAAGAAAGTATTTAGTTTATACCGCAGAATGGATCCCTAATTTTGATCCATGCTTTACAAATATCACACAGGAATAAAATGGAAGTGATTTGTAAATACTTGTGGAAGGAGTAGCACTGAGGTCGGCAACCTAGGACACGCAGAGCGATTTTCAGTGGCACGCCACCACTACCAAAATTATATGATGAAGAGTTAATTTGCTGTCGCTTATTTCAGCACCTCACACATTTTTATATAAATGTTACTTTTCCCTTTCACTTTTCTGCCATAAAACGATTCTGCTAAATCAGCTTGCTTGTAGTCTAAATGCTTTATGTAAAAGAAAACTCTTATGCTTAAATGTGGCTTATTATTATCATTAAATATTCAAGACGCAAATAAAATTTCTTGAGTAATACTTGTAAAGTGATGAATAATCCATTATGGCTCAGTCAATAAAAAAGAAAGTTTGTCTTTTACCCACCAAAAGCTTGGGTACCAGCGGAAAAAAAAAAAAATATGTCTTATGTATATATATATAAATATATATATATATATATATATATATATATATATATATATATATATATATAGAGAGAGAGAGAGAGAGAGAGAGAGAGAGATAGATATAGAGATAGATATAATTCAAAATTCTGCTTAACAAACGTTTTGCAGCGGAAATATAATAAGAAAATATAGCTATTTTTTATCAACATATTTAATTTGAATTGGAAATAAATTAGATAAAAAAAATCACTGTGGGTTAAGGTATCCAACTACGTTCGGAAACGTGATTTTAAAAAAAGCGCATAAATGAATAATTTTCATGATATGTAGTATCACTTAGATAAGAATACATGTATAAAATTGTGTTAAGGACATTTTGACGTAAAAGATTATTTAAATACAATATTTCGGCAAAACATTTATTTAGAATAACTTTTTTTCAAAATGTTATCCTTTTCTGAAAAATATTTCTATTATAAAAATATGTTGTCTGTATATATCTCAATCTCTGTACATAGGCTCAACTATGAATTTTGAAAAACTCACATTATTTTCAGAGTTGCATCCAACTTAAATAATTTTATCGCCGTTTTTTTTTAATTTCTTCCCTCTTTTGTCGTAAAACAGGGATAAACCCACTTCTAACTTATGTATTTCAGAATTCTAGTTGAGCCTTTGTACAGAGGTCTAAGCTATATAGATTCAAACTATTATTGTAATAGAAGCATTTTTTTCTCAAAAAGGAGAATATTTTGAAAATGTGTCATTCTATTTTCATTTTTCGTCAAAATATTGTACTTAAATAATTTCTATTGTAATACTATTCTTAAAACAATTTTATATACATATTCTAATCTAAGCGACACTAAATATCATTAATATTATCCATTTATACGCTTTTGCAAAATCACGGTTCCAAACGAAGTTGGATACCTTAATTAGGCAAGTGAATCTAATTTCATAACAAATGTCTCCTTTGAACTAAATATTAAGAGCAACTGTGTGTAATTATAGTTAACGAAGTCATAACCATTTTGTTTTTTTTTTATCTTTTGAAGCAAATCAAGCTAATAGAATTAGATATTAGAACAAAATTTTATTTTTTTGTCATGTTCTCATGTTCTCTATTAGTCATGCGGATATAGTACGGATATCGAGTATGATTTCAGGTGAAAGTTAAATTTAGTTTGATGCACGGTGTTTGTCACTTTGTTATTTTTTTTTTTTTTTTTTGAGAAATTTTGTACATTGTTTATTTATTGCAACAATTTCTATTTGTATATTGAATTAAATGACGAGTAAAAAAAGAAAGCTGGATGTTCGCGATTTTCAAGATTCTTGGACGATCGAATTTAGATTCGTAAAAGAAAAAGATCGCTCTGTATGTGAGCTATATTGCAAAATTGTTGTATGTCGTACGTCAAGTGTACAAAGACATTTTCAAACTAAACACCAGACCACATTTAAGGATTCTGATGAGAAATTTGAAGTTTTAGAAAGATCTTTTTCTCGATATGAAAAGGAAGTTACATTTTTATGTCAAGCAATTGGAGTCCAACCAAAAGCGGCAGAGTGTAGTTTCGTTATTGATCATTGCTTAGCTGCCAAAGGAAAACCTTTTACAGATGGCGAACATATAAATAACACATTTTGTAAAAGTGCTGAAATATTGTTTAGTAGTTTACTTAACTTGCAAAATACAGTATCCTGAAATCAAGAAATACCCATTTCTGCACGATTGTTGAAAGAAGAATAATACAAATGGCACAAAATATAACTGCGAAACAATATTCATGTTTATAAAGAACTGTGGTATTTAGCATTACTCTTGGTGAAAATAAAGACGTGTGAATGATGTTGCACACTTTGCAGTAATTGCACGATATTGTGATAAAAATCAAATTTATGAAGATTTATGCATCATAATTTATTACAACTAATTTGATACAACTAAAGGACAAGATAATCGTTTTTAATTTATATATAATTTTGAAATAAAAAAATAATATAAATACAATATTTTGTATTGTGTAACTACTATTGGCACTCCTGCAATGGTTGGCAGGGGGAAAGGATTTGTCACACTTCCTGAATACCATATTGGACATAAAATATTGAATTTCCATTGACTAATACATCAAGAAAGTTTAGTTGCCAAAATCTCGTCTCAGTGCTTAATTTCTGTAATGAATACTGTTGTTCAAATAGTTAATTTTACAGTTTCTCGATCTTCATTAGCACACAGAGAATTTAAATATCTTTTAGAAGAAATTGAAAGTGAATACGGGGGAATCTTCTCTTGTACAGTCATGTCCGTTGGCTTAGACGTAGTAATGTATTGAATAAATTTGTGCCACGCATAAAGTACAATAAAATGTTTTTTAATGAGGAGGGACAACATTTTCCTGAATTAGACAATAAGGAATGGTTATGTAAATTTATGTTTCTGAAAGATATAACTAAGCATCTTTATTAACTAAACTTAGAATTTTATACAAGGAAAAGGTCAAGCAGAGCATGAACTTTTTGAATATTAGAAAGGCTTCGAACAAAATTAAATATGGTTTCCCATGATAATTATACTTATACATTCAAATACTTCCCAAAAGTTAAAGCGCTGGCAAATACATCAACCATAGACAGAAATGAACTACAAACCTGCGTAGAAGACCTTAAGGAGCAGTTTAATAAAAGATGCAAAGATTGTGAATCTTGTGTAGGCCTATATTTTCCTTCTTAATCAAACCTGATTTAATGAACCTATTAATAATCCCATTCGATTCGTTAATTTTTGAGTGGACGGAGATTGATAATTTTGAGATGGAACTTATTGAACTAACATCTTCAGAAATATGGAAAAAAATTACGGAGTTACAGAAAAATTTGGAAGATATAATTCTTGCAGTAAATTGACAGCTACTTTAAATTGCTGGATGTTATTCTCATTTCCGTCTTTGGTTCCACATATCTATGTACATTTTTTTCTCATACGAAATATATTTTGAGAGTCCACCAAAAAATGGTTTAACTACTGAACATTCAGAATCTTGTCTTTAATTGAAAGTTGCAAACTATACCCCTGATATTGCAACATTAAATTGGGCTCAGCAGAGACAAAAATCGCATTAAAATTTTAATTTTTGATTTAACTTTGTTGCATAAACACTTACATTTTAGGCTGTTTATTTCTTGTTTTATATATATTTTTAAGAATGCATAATATATATACAATTAGAATTTTTAAAAATTTATATTGAAGAATAGTAATATTTTTTATATGTTTAATCCATATTTTAATAAAAATTCTTAAAATATGCATATTTGTGCGCACAGTTTTAATTTGTTATTTATATTATAGTAGTATTTATATTTTATGTTTATTTTTATAACAATAAATATCTTCAAATAATGCATAATTGGCATACGTGTAACTCTAAATTTGTATTTTTGACCTCTATTTTCTAACTTTGCATGTAATGTCGAGGGAATCGATCTATTTCAAATATTTCCTATTGCATGACACGCTGAATCATGCTATTAGGTTGGTTTGGTAAGCCATAGCTGAAAGTTTGCTGTCCTCTGGAGTATCATTTTGGCGTGCACTAATGTATCGAAAAAACACATTCTGAGAAAAACCACTTAAAAGTTTATAATTCTGGAAATAAAATATAAGTTTATATAAAATTAAAATACCACTTTTAAAAGTTATTAGTTATAACTTTTTTTTAAATACTTGCATTTTTGTATTTTTCAACCCATACATTTTTATGAAAGATCAATTTTATAGATCATTAATTGCTCAGGAAAAAATTGTAGAATTTTATTTAAAAACAATGTTTGTTTCTAAAACCACAGAAGTTTTAGTTTTTTTTCTTGACTTAATATTGATGTATTATATTTGTAAGAGAAATATATAAGGGACAAGAAATGAAGTTATTAATACAAAATGCCTTAATACAAAATTTTATAAATGCACACAATTCTCAAAGAAAACAAAATTACATTATTGTAATGCCTCTATAATATCTTGATTTATTTTTTACACATTCTTTTTTATAGTTATTATTTCTCTTCTTAAAATAGATTTACTTATCAAAACACTTTTTTTAGCTTCTATGTCTAAAAAGGGGGCCATGTTCGAACTGCCTAATTTGCTCATTTACATTTTTAACTGAAGTTTTGTCTAACTTTCCGACTTGTACTAGTGATATGGCAATCGAAAAATAATAATGCGAAGTATAATATTAAATATTTTTTTTAGAGAAAAAACAATAGTTCTGTCATTTTTAGGGTACCAAGCCTTCTTAATCAAAAAGTTTTTGTCAAGCTAATAACAAATTTATGACAAACATTGTCCTGATCAGGATCATCAAAAATAAGGAAAGTTAGATTTGGGGGCTAATCCATCACACCACTTCCAGATATGGTGAATAATTCATCATACTACTTCCAGATATGGCGATTAATTGCATATCTTTGCGTATCTTTATATTTCAAAGATTCTGTCTCTATAGACAGAATCTTTGAAATATAAAGATACGGAACTCATTCGAGGCCCCGTAAACGGATAGAATAAATACCCTTCAGATCCCTTAATTAATATCCATTGAAGAGCAAGACTAATTCCAGCAGCCGAATAATTTGGGCTCCAAATATCAAACTCAAGGATAAATTCAACAGTGAATAAAGGATAGTTTAAAAAACTAAACGGAAAAAAAATAATTCTGATTATAAGAACATCATTATTAACGAGAAAAATCCATGTCATAGGTGTAAAAGTGTGGGGTGCTCTATAATAATTGTTATAATTTCTTATACTAGTTCTATTCCGATATGCTGAGTTAAAAAAAAAAAGGAGTGCAATGCACACCTCCCGCTTTTAGAACAATGACATTAAATATCTCGTTAAACATTTTATTTTTATATTAAGAATTTTTTAAAACTTTTTAGTTCTATTCACTATATAATCATGTTCTTTAGCGCTTTTTTCAATTTATAATTTATTTATAGTTCCGTTCACCATGAGACGTGCTACCTGTGCTTAAGAAAAACCTGCTTTAGAACCTCGTGGCCATAGTGAATCTTCATTTGTTTTACATGAACATTTGTAATCTCCTTTTAGCAATTTAAAACTGGTATACGGAGCCCCATGAGTTCATTTTTTGTGGAACTTGGTTTGAAGACTACATCGGGGCTTACATCGAAACTGGAAAAAACCGTAGACAACTCTTTCAGCACCATCTCACGATATTATTTTGAATTAAAAGCAGGAACCAAAGGATGATTTTTTTTCACACGTATTTGCTGTAAAACTGTTTTTTTTTAAAACTTGTGGCGTTTTATTGTTATAATGTTTGGAAAACGCCTGTCTGTTTTAGGATCATCATGCAAAAATGTCATGAACAATATTCACAACGAATTTCTTCGTAACTTTTCTTAAGTCTTTCTTTTTCTGCTACAAATAATATCATAATTAATGAAATAGTATGTTCATTTATTTGCTGTTGATGGCTTACAACTGTTCATTTGAGCTTGGTGATAGCACTTTTAATGAAATTCTGTTTTATAAGTTGCTCAGTTAATAGAAAATATATGATGGTTTAAAATCTTATAAGACATTTTTGTTAATTTTTCATTAAAAATAATCTAGCTTTATATAATTATAAATGTCTTACAAAATATTTTTTTAAAATTTTTTGAGAAAAAAAAAATGTGCTTATACAGCTTTACTTGTTAAGAATACGTTTCATATATGGCTGGTTTCATCAATCATTGTCTTCCATTGTTTACAGTACAACAATATAGACGGATGACATTATATATATTAGGTTGGGGTAAAAGAAATCCATTATTTTTTCGGTAGGCAGCTGTAGTGTTGATATCTCGTGAAGTATCGATCAAACAATTTCAAATTTATGCTCGTTGTCAAGGTGACATTTCACACTAAAAAATTATTTTCCTTTTTTTTTTGTTTGGTTCATTCAGTTATGAGTTACAGGGTGTTAAAAATGGAAGTCAACAAAGAGAAAATTCGGTTCATTTTACAGTTTTTCTTTGATAAAGTTGAAAATGCAAGCCAGGTTGCTTAAATTGCGAATAATGTTTATGCTACCAATACTGTAACAGCGAATAACGCGCAATTTTGGTTTCGTCGATTTCGTTCAGGAATTTTTGATGTTAAAGATGCACCTCGCACAGGCACGCCCGTCATCGAAAACGTCGATAAAATCACAGAAAAAATCTTAAGTTGACCAGAATGTTAGTAGTCCTAGTATCCCCCAGGAACTAAAAATCGACTATAAAACAGTTTTAAGCCATTTGCGCAAAGTAGGATTCAAAAAGAAAATCCATGTTTGGGTGCCACACCAATTAACACCAAAAAACATGATGAATCGAATTTCCATCTGCGAAGCATTGGCCAAACTGAATGAAATCGACCCATTTCTTAATTGGAAGGTGACTGGAGATGATAAATGAGTCACATTCTACAATATTGTGCTAAATCGATCGCGGTCTAAGTGCGGCGAGGCAGATCAAACGGTGGTCAAACCAGGACTAAAGGCCAGGAAGATTCTACTGTGTATTTGGTGGTAATTGAAAGGAATCATTTATTAGGAGTTGCTTTCACATGACCAAACAATAATTCAGATCTCTACTATCAACAACTGGACTGTTTGAAGCTAGTTATGGACCAGAAATGGCCAACACAGGATGTGTTGTGTTCCATCAGGACAACTTCAGGCCACACACTTTTGTAGTGACTCGCGACAAACTCTAGGAGCTAGGTTGGGAAGTGATTACCACCTTTTAATTGCTTTGCAAAACTCTTTGAGTGACAAGAAATTTGGACCAGAAGAAAATTGTGTAAATAGATTACTAGAGGTTTTCGTCAATAAAAGTCAATATTTCTATGAGAGACGCATTATGAAGCCACCGGTAAAATTAGATTAGAATAAGATATGTTTTCCATTAGATCAGTGTTTCTCAAAGTGTGGGGCGCGCCCCCCTGGGGGCCGCGATGACCCTACAAAAAGGGGGCGCGAGTATATCGAAAATTTCAAGATTTTTTTAAAAAAATATAATCGGAAAGAGAAGTAGAACAAAATACGTTCTCTCATAATAGAAAAAATACACAACAACACTGATATAATTTATGTTTGTCATCTGGCGTTTTTGCGTCATCAAATAGCTATCTTAGATCCCAAAACCAAATTAAAGAAAAAAACATTTTGTTTAATTTGATGTATTTCCTTAATGAGAGATTTTTTTTATTACGTTTTAACATAAAATATTACTCGTTAAAAGAAAACGAAACCCAGAAAAGCAATAAGACGCTTTGCAGATAAATCGCTCGCTAGTTCATAATATTTTTTCTGATGCTAGTAAAAACGTTTTTGATAATATCATAGAAGGTCTTAATGAAAAGAAAAAAAACTTGTTGATGAAAACATATGATATTGCTTCATTTAGATCTTCAATACAAAAATCATTTTCTAAACTAATCTACATTCTAAGATAAACAATTAATTTCTGTAATTATTATTGAAATACTGTACATTAGTTGTAAAAAAAAGGGAAAACATTATTCACTTTTCAGCCAGGCTGCATAATACATTTGATTCACCTTCAAACTTACTGGTATGGTTATTTAGATCATTCGTATTTTTTTCTGAATGCACTTTTAAACCGGGAGCGGTGGCGCGGGACATCTGTGATCTCTATTGAGGGAAGTTGGATCTGATCAAACAAAAGAAAAACCTGCTGAAAAAATACATATTATTCATGATTGAGAAACGCCATGAACATGAAACGAAAGGAAATTTTTCAAATACTTCCTAAAGAACTCCATCAACCTAAAATATGAAGCCATAAGTGTACCACAAGGTTCAGTTCGCCTTGTCAAAAAGACACAAGAAAGAAAAAAGTTCCACTTGCTATTTGTTGATTACCAAAAGAGTCATGAGTTCGACCCCAGTACCACTAAAGACCTGCCGTGTAGGGGAGAGATGCACGTTAAATCTATAAAGAGCTCAAACGTCCTCTTGTTGGAGTGGCGTGGTAGTTAAAAGAGGCCAGCTCAAGTAACGCCCTCGTCAACCATTGTTCAAAATTACGAGGTCGTCGCAAAAACCCCTCATGTAGCTGAACAGTGAGACGTTAATATTCACTCACTCGATCATGAAAGCTCATTAAAACTACAATAACTTGGAACAAAATATGACAGCTTTGTCAGAAAATAACATTTCTGTAGTATTAATGAAAGTGTCTCTGATTTGCGTCCTTTATTAATGTCTTGAACTTTTGAATCATTTTATTTCAGTGTTTCATTGGATTTTTTCTCAAATCATAAAAGAAAAATTGAATAGTCCTTGAAAGCCGGTAACTATACTTTCTCTTAATTAAATTATTCACTGGAATTCCGTTTTTTATCGAGTACAGTAAAAATAATTATAAACAAATGATTGGGATGAGTGAGTCCCCCCGCACTAACATTAGCGTTAGTATCGAGTGCGCGCCTGCTCCCGGGTTAAAACATTTTGAAGTCTTCTCGCTTTAAATATTAAAAAGTAACGCAATTATTCTTCATCGGAATTTTATATTATTTTTCATTATTTAACATTGATTTTAAATGCTAATTCTGTGAGGCTTAAAATTACAGTTCTTTTAAACAGTTATTTACAATTATAGCATTTATCTAAAAAAATCATTTTACATTTTTGTATACAATGTCGTGCATGCAGTTATACTCTCCTTACAGTTCAGCTATTATATCAATAATAATGTTTATTTTTTTAAAAAAATGATCTCGGGCGAAGAGCTGGTGTTTCAGCCAGTATATGTTTAATGTTTCAGTACTGAAGAAGGTATTTTATAAATAATTTCTTAATACTAAATTAAGAACAAGTTTGATAATTATTATGGATTGTCATGGGCTTGTCTTGTAGAGCAAAGTTTTTCAAAGGAAGGTTTAATATTAGAAATTGACACTCGGATTCTATTTTTCTATATTTAGCTGAGATCTATATTTTGTCTTCAAAGCAGCCACCGCAGAAAATTTGGGTTTAACAAAGGTAGGATGTTGAAAATGGTAATAGTATACGAAGTGCTTTTGTTTTCAGTACAGAGAATTTCATCATCCACCTTTACCCAAAATTCAAAGACCGATTTATTACAAAATTGCCTTTTAAGTTTTCACTGGATGTGAAATGTATGAAGATTTTTTCTTCGGAAGTGTTGAGAGTCCTTCTGGAGTATCTTGAAATAGATCCCTAATCCACTCATAACTTGCTACCAAGTTGTCCTCATCCAGAAAATATTTTTTGAAATTCTTTGCCAACATAGCTAAACGATTTTACATGGTTTTAGAAACACCTTTCTCATGTTTTTCTTCAGTTTTGTAAGTTTTAACACATAACCAGCTGGGGCTTTTTTCCCCATCATTTACTTCATTGGTGGTAAATCCAAAATTTAAGTATTTTTGAGAATATTTATTGCCTTGATTTAATTATCGGAACCATGCTCGTCTGTGTATTTGTTGATCCTTCATTATCGTGGAATGCTTGCGTACGACTTAAAAATGTATGTATGATTTTGTTTTAATCTACTGCCGTAAATATTTAATTACCGTGAATTAAAATTAACGTGTAAATTTAAAACAACGTACGTTCACAAGCTAGATTCAGTAGCTATAGAAGTATCGAGTCTACCAAAGCTGACTGGAATTGTACGAGGTTTTACATGTTTTGCGCAGACGTCCGATAGGTTGTCCAGACTAACGCAAACGTACCCTATAATGCCAAATGTGATAGATATGATAGCGAGCAACATAGACTAGACTATTTTTCTAATGACATTTGTACTTTGAGAAACGAATACTGAAGGAGAAATAAATCATTTATTAAATATATTATTTTGCATTGTGTTCCAATTTTTAAAAATTAGAGAAAGAAAAATTAACGTAATAAGTAAGTAATATACATTTTAAGTAATTTTCTTAAAATATGTATTACTTAAAAGTTATATACACAAAATTTAATATACTTATTGTATTAATTTGTACGGTTTATAATTAAGATCGTATTGTAACTTTAGCGTCTCTCTCTCAAAGGGCATTTTTATTGCAATAAATACATTATTGTTGTTCAGGGGGGGGCGACAAAAATTATGATTGAAAATTGGGTCGCCAGTATTGAAAGGTTGAGAAACACTGCTTTAGATCTTAAAATTTTGATGAAAGTTTTCATAAATCAATTTTAAAAATATGAAATCGGCAAAAAATTATTTGCCAAAATTTTAATAAAAATGAAAAATAATAACTTTCTCAGGATGATATTTTTTTTTCTGAAATCAAAATTTTGGGATGTAGAAAATGTATTGTTATATCATTTTTAACAATGTATACTTTGAGCATAAATGATATTCAGTAAAATGTTTACTGAATGGAATCGGAATACATTATATTTTTTTATAAAATAAAAATATATTATTAGATCTTTTTTATTTGCACGTGCAATTATTGATTTTACCCTGTTAACCAGCGAAAGTGCGAGAAAAGAATATGTTGAAGGGGTGTTAGAAACGTACTGATAGTCGCCTCCCGTAATGTACTTCATCTGGCAAAAAAACAACAACCATTTCCTCATTGAGCATCTAAAGAACTTTGTTACCTTTTATTTTGTTTGGGGAACATTAGAGGCAGGAGAATATACGGTAGCAATAGTGTTGTACAGAAAAAAAGGAATAGTGCCAGTTTTATTTCTTTTTGGGGGAAGAAATTTTTGGTGGATTTTGGAGAAATTTGTACAACAAGAAAGATAAATAATGCTCTATAATAGCAAAAAAAATCACATAAATACATGAAAATTAATGTTAGGCGTTGCAAGCTAATTTATATATATATATATATATATATATATATATATATATATATATATATATATATATATATATTTATACTTATTTACAAAAAATTAAAGAAAAACCCACAGTTAAATTGAGATATGTTGAATATAGAAATATATTGAAATGTCTCAGGATTCGAGTATAAATTCTAACGTTAAATCAGATTAGCCTGTTTTAAAAATATAATACATTTGGCATGAACAAGCACTGCCAAATAAATACATACCAGATAAGAAGAAGTTTGATATTCTGATTGACAGCCTTTTTGGAATTATATTGTTTACATATACACATGTTCAAAATTAATCTGACAAACATAAAATCTGTGAAAAATGATTTATTTACAGTGTTGCCACCAAATGTGGCACGAAATCATATTATAACGTCGGAAAGAATGTAGTAACATAACAATACGGAAAAAATAATTGTAAATCGGGATAAAATTCATATCAAAAACAGTGAAATCATGAAGCAGGGATAAAACATTTACCTCGGAAAAGTCTGTCTAATATGGATTGTAACCACTATTACAGTATCCGACTGCGTTCGGAATCGTGCTTTTGCAAAAGCACGTAAATGGATAATTTTCATGATATTTAGTATCACTTAGATTAGAAAACATGTATACAATTGTTTTAAGGACATTTTGACAAAAAAAAAATATTAAGTACAATATTTTCGCAAAAAATTAACTTAGAATAACCTTGTTTTTTTCAAAATGTTCTCCTTTTGTACAAAATGCTTCTATTATAATAATATTTTGTTTGTATGCAGCTCAGACCTCTCTACAGGGGATCAACTAGAATTTTTGAAATATATAACACAGGAGTAGAAAAATCTCCATATTTTACGACAACAGAGGAGAGCAATTTTAAGAAAAAAACGCCGATAATTATATCAATTGGTTGTAACTCTGAAAATAATGTGATTTTTTCAAAAAATCATAGTTGAGCTTCTGTACAGATGTCTAAGTTATATACAGGTAAAATATTATTATAATAGAAGCATTTTTCACAAAACGAGAACATTTTGAAAAATTGTTATTATAAGTTAACTTTTGCCGAAATACTGTATTTAAATCATTTTTTTTGTTAAGATGTCCTTAAAACAATTTTATACATATAGTCTAATATAAGTGACACTAAATATCATAAAAATTATCCATTTATGCACTTTTTTAAAATCATGGTTTCGAACGTTGTCGGATACCTTAATTGTTGTAAAAACATTAAAACGAGCTGCCATACTGTCAATAAATATCTGTGGTAACTAAGTCTATTTTTTCAAAAGCAAGACTTTTAATTCCTAGGGAGCCTTAGGATGGGAGCTAAGTTGAGAAATGGCTTTTTATATTCCATCCCAAACATATAAAATAGAATTGTGATCTGAAGACCTAGAGGGTTAATCCATACGGCGAATATCCTCTCATTTAGGAAATTCATTAACAATGTGAGTTCTGTGTAGCCAAGCATTATTGGCAATACAAATGTATTCCGGGTCAGTTTTTTTTGGATTCATATAGTGCCTCAACAACAAACTGGTCTTGGAATTGTTTGTACGGACTTCTCCCCAACCCAAGGTAGGCGAAATTTAATTAAACGTCTTTTTGTTCGTTTATTTTGCCTTTCAAGTTGCTGCATTTAGTAGTTTTAACTAAGATTGTGATAGTAAAATTTTGATTACAACCTTGCATCGTCTATAATTTTTCAGTGATTAATTTTGTATATTAAGATGTCATGCAAAAATATTAAATTAGGTGATATTCCCATAATTCAGTGCTTCTCAAACTTTCAATACTGGCGCCCCCCTTTTAAATGACAATTTTTATCGCGCCCTTATACATTAATATTATACTGAATGCAATCATAGTGCACTTTGACGCTAAAGCAACAATCTTTATTATAAACCGTACAAATTCATGACATAAGTATTAAATTTTGTGTATATTACTTTTAAGCAAAAGAAAATAAGTAATAGGATAATTATTATGTTATTTTTTCCTTTCTCTAATTTTTAAATTGGAACATATTGCAAAATGCGGTGGTTGCTTAGAAGACAAAATATACATATCAGTTAAATGTAGAAAAAGAACTCAGATGGTCAATTTCTATTCATAAGCATTCCTTTGAAAAAACTTTTGCTCTGTAAGACAAGCCCATTCTAATTACTTATTAAACTTGTTCTTAATTTAGTATTAATTAATTAGTTATAAAAATACACTGTGCAGCACTGATACATTAAATGTATACCGGCTGAAGTACCCGCTCTTTGCACAAGTTCATTTATAAGAAAAATAAAACATTATTGATATAATCGCTTAATTGTTAAAGCCAAGTGTACGACAATGTTTACACAAAAATGTAAAATGATTGCTCAAATTATAATTAGTTTTAAGCGAACTGTATTCTAAGCCTCAAAGAATTAGCATTTAGAATTGATGTTGAATAATGAATTGATGAAGAATAATTGTATTATTTTTAATATTTAAAACGAAAAGACTGATTTCACATGTTTTAATCCTGGAGCAGACGCGCACTCGATACTAATGGTCGAGCGGGGTTATTGAGACACCCCAATCCTTTTTTTATATTTATTTTTATAGTACACAATAAAAATCGTAATTCCAGTGAATAATTTAATTAAGAGAAAATATACTTTTCAAGGACACAGAAAATATTTCTGAAAGAAAAGTTATCACAGGGAACTCAGAAAAACAAGTACCTTAAGATCGTAAAAAAAACGTCTGTCACTCCCAAAAAAAAGAGGGAGATATGTGACAAAAATATTTTCACGTTAAGATTGTCAAACAGGAGGAAATTCAGGGCCATTGGTAACAATTAAACAGTTTTGCCAGAATTACCGATTTGTGCACTCTGTGCTTGACCGCTCCCGGATTAAAAGTGTATTTATTACAATATGGATGTTCTACAAAATGATGTAAAACGTTTTTCATTATGCTTGGCTTAGTAATCCTTCAAACTTCCCTAAATGAAAAACAAATACATAAGAGCAGGGACGTAACTAACCGTACAAGTGCTCGAAGGTCAAACCGCAGCAAATACATTCTGCAGCCTACAGCTGATGGCAATAATATATAACAGTGATGAATTTTATATTCCTAAAATTGTTTTTGATTATGGGTCTGGTTTTGTCTTTCCTCTGAAAGAGACTTTGAAAAGAAACGTAATAAAAACTCTCTCATCATGGGATTACAGCAAATCGAATAAAACGTTTTTATTTGGTTATAGTATCAAAGATAGCTAAAAATGAGGTTTTGAAGTAGAAGATTTTATTTTTGATGATGTAAAATCGCAGATAATATATATATTATTTCCGTGTAAATGTGTATGTTTTTTATTATGTCAGAAAGTATTTTGTTTTACTTCATTCTAGTAAAAAATTTTTTTAAATCTTTTTATTTTCGATATGCTTTAGGGGGCGCGCCCCACAGTTTGAGAAACACTGCCATAATTACTAATTCGTTGAAATGTAGTACAACTCATGCAGTAAAAACATTGAACTCTATATAAGGATTCACCAATTTCGACCGTTCTTCACAAAATATTTACTTTACGGTAGGAGCGGCATTTTTATATTTTTGTCAAAGGGGAGGGGAGGGGGTCAAAACTTCCTCTTTAATTTCAGCTCTCCGCGACACATCGGCGAGCTAGGACAAAGTAATGCAGCATAAGCAAGAAGGAAATTGAAAATGATACAGAAAGTGACCAAGATCAACCCTTTAGGTTTGTCTTGTTATTTTTAAAAAGTAATACTTGTGTTTTAGTTTAAGTGTAAAGAATATCCGTAATTGTGTGTACTTGATTTTTAAAATTTTAATTTAAAAAAAATAATTTTATTTATACATATTTTTTTAATTTTATAATTACTTAGGTTTTCTATTTTAACTAAATTATTTACATTTTCTGTTTCATAGAAAGTATTATTTCATTTAACTATACAGTATACACGTAATCATTTACCATTTTATTAACATCTTCTTTTTAGAAAGTAACCTTAGTGTTTTTACTTAACTCAAATTTCTAATTATTAACTTTTAATTTCCCATAAATCCTGAAAAATAGATCATTAATGGAGTAACAATGAAATGTGACCATGAAATGTTTCAACAACCATCAACAAAGAAAAATATTATAGCAATTATATCAATCAAGAAATTCCGATACCTCAAAAGTGAACCAAGTTTATCTTAAAACACATTAATAATTTGATTTTCACAATGGTGCCCTAAATTTCAGTTAATCTTACGGATTTACATGCCCTAAATTTAACTATGGTAGTGTTAAAAAAACTCTAATAGGGAATTATTAATGGTTGATACATTCCTAAATAAATTGTTACTGGTAGAGAGGATTATGCTGATTATAGCACAGATCCTCTTTGTTACTACGCAATCAGACATTTTAATCCCACCATGATAAGGTGAAAAGTATTTCGGCTTTAGTTGTTTCATACATGGTGGAGATTATGCTTCGATTAAATGCAGATCTGATGCCATTTAAGGCATTTTAATTCCACTCAGAGTAAATTGAAAGGCATTTCTGTTTCAATAGACAGGACTTGCAGGGAACTTGCTTTGCAAAAATTTGTTAATGTGGATTTAAGAAAAGTTACAGAATGTATAGATCTATTTCGCTGTATCTGCATTCCATGCTATAGATATATATATATATATAACCAAAAACTAAATTTATGTTATAGATGGACAAAAGTGATTGAAATAAAAAAAATCAAAAATTAACTAAATTGTACTGTCTCTAAACTAATATGAACTGAAATAATTCTAAAGTAAATATTATATTCACTATAAGCCATTTTTTAGAAGTTTAAGTTCAGAATTAATTAAGCAGTTTAAGTCATTGGTTATCCATGATTCTCCAAATGCTAATACTTCTGAGTTCAATATATCACTTTATGTAAATGGTCATACTATACATATTTTATTTAAAAACTTCTAGTTATAAAACGATTTAAAAGGAATTTTTGGTCCGAGCTATTTCCGATTCCTTTTACAGAATTTATGAAGTATATGAATATAACTGACTGAAAGACTATGCGGTATCATTTTGTATATTATACAAAAGTGTTTTTAGTCAATTTTTTGAAGGTGTCAAAAGATTACTTTAAATATTTCAAATTAATAATATTCAAAAAATATTTTAGCTTTTCGTAAATTTATCTTTCAGTTCTTCATGGATATCATGCATCTACACAGAAAATACTGCAATTCACAAAATTTTATTGTATCAGGGAATATGGTTTGCTTTTAATTAGTTTTAGCATTCATTTCACTTCTAATAATATCTGTGTGAGTATATTATGAGATGTCATCTTTTAATGTTATCTAAAGTAATGCCTTCGATTTTTCAATGAAAATTGACTGCGTATTTAATATATGCATTCGGAAATGTTTACCATTTGTTATTACTTTTTCTCAGCACTATATCTTATCAATATTTCTTGTATTAACACTCTCTGCTTTTAAGCCTATTTATAAAAGGAATTAAAAAAATTAATATAAGTTCTTAATGTATTTATGTAAACGTCTGGCTCAAAATCATCATTTTCTTCAGAAAAATCAAAAATGAAATCGGCATAACTGTCCAACCTTCAAAAAACGTGAAGTATCATTTAATTACTGTGGAACTCCATTCTACGTAAAATATTAGTGGTAAAATTACAGAAAAATATTTACAAATATTACACTTTTTGTGAATGAAGCTCAACAAAAAAAAAATCTTTTACCCATATTTTTATTTGATTAATTCTTACTGAAACATGCATTATTTTTATAAATCAAAAGATGATTTTTTTAAATAAACCCAATATTTTTGTATAATTTACAATGTATGCAATATATTCAATAGTTTTTGAAAATAAAATTTAAAAATGTGTGCATAATAAAGTAGAAAAACAAATATATGTATTTAATCTAATCAAATAAAACATCGTGTTTCCCTCGAAATAATACCCAATCAAAGATGAAGCATTAATATGTGTGTTTTACTAATGTTTGCAAACACGAGCAATACCCAAAATCTGGATAACCTGCCATCGGATACAAACAAATAATCAAATTTCAGGTAAAACACAACTGTACTTTGTAGCTAACGAACTTTATATACCGGACTTATTGTGAAATGTTTAAACGCAGTGGGAATGTAAGACATGCGAGGACTAATGAACCGATAATAATATTCAGCTTTCAATACGTCATGGATCAAAATGGATATTTAGCTCTTTATTCGACATAACAATCTAAAGGAAAAATATTTTGATCTCTTGATAAAGATAAATGCAAAGTGAAAATTATAATACCGATTATAAGCATAATGTATATTATTAAGGTTCTATCAGAAGCACAAATATATTCATAAAAGATTCTAGGAGATGTTATTCATAATCGCTTTCTTCTAACGGAAAAGTAATGGGTTTTTTTCAATTCCTACTATTAACTCCCTCTCTCTATATATTTATTTGTTTATTTATTTATCTTGGGGAATTTTCAATTGTTAATACAATACATTTTAAGGCGCTCAATTGAGCTGAAACTTTATGTACATGGTCTTATTTTGGATGACAATACAATAATTTAATTATAATTAATAACAATTAATTGATTAAAACTAATTATTTAAATAATTACCAATACAGATACGTTAGCATAATTTTTGGCGACTTGTGTCAAAACTTGAAAATGTTTTTTTTTCTCACGTTTTAAAACATTCAGTTGAAATGAAATTTTATATGTACTATTGTTTTGGATGATAATACGATACTTTAATGTTAATTAATAAAAATTAATTACCAATTAATGTTGTGAGTCTGTCGTATGTGTATACATATTTGTATTAATTGTAATTATTTAATAAAAAGTAGCTAAAATAAAATTTTTCTTTGTTGATGTAAAAATGAATTGACTTAACTTTTTTTTTTATATTACTTGTTTTGAGAACACTCAACAATGACCATTAAATTACAATAGCTTCAACTAATAAAAGAATGATAGAAATACTAAAAAGTGTAAATATAAACTAGATCCTTTCAACTTTTTACGTATATTAGAAGATTGCAAGCAGAACAAAAACTTCGGTTAGCCCCAGCGTTTATAAAAGTAGCACTTTAAAGTTACACTAGAATTATTGGCGAGGGATCTTTTTTTTTTTAGTTACGCGCAAGCGACGAGAATGACCCCTAAGCTGATAAAAATTATTTTGAATTTTTGAATCAAAGGAATACTTATTTCTTTAAAAAATAGTTGACTTTAGAATTAATACATTTTTTAAATGAATTTTCAGTAAGCATTTAGAAAAAAAAAATATCTTACGAATATGAATCATGCTAGCAAAAAACCCATATCGACTTTTATTGTACACAGCCCTTGTCGTATTTGTAAATATAATTTCATATGTCTTGCGTCTATTATTGTTGTTGTTTCTAATCCGAGATTTCCAGCATCGAGAAAATCTCAATGGATCCTAAAATTCCTAGAAATTTTATATACAGGAGAGGGTCCAGAAGGACAACATACTTTTTAAAATCCAAACAAGTCAAGATGTGGGCAGGAGAGACCAGCTCGAAATAACCCCAGTGTCCTTACTCCTACTGAAGTCATGGACATTAAGATCAATAATGCAAATTTTTGTCCAGTTTTTAGATCGGAGCTTATTGATTTCAGAAAGGCTTTGCAGTTCGCAGGTGAAACAGATGCTCAGTTTCAAGACGTTTGAATTCTAACTGCCCGTCGTGCTTCAATACACCGCCTATCCATTTGGATATCTATAAGGGATTAGACTAACCTTCATATCCTTAATCTTCTTGGTCGGATTTCTTCTAATCATTGTGTGCATTTCAAGTGGGTCCCTTCCAAAGTGGGGATTGGTGTTCATGAGAAAGCCATTTTCTTAGTCTAGAATATGGCTGAAGTGGGTGGGAGTACTGGGTATTTTGCGTTCAGTAGATTATCTTCCCTTTAGAAGATTAAAATAAATCAACTTGGAAGAACTAATTCTAGTCCTCCTTAGTACTTCAGAAGAAATCCTAGATGTTCATTCTGGCTTACGCCTAGGAAGAACAGGACTGTCTCACTTTTCGTCAGGGTCAGGAAATATTACCTGAGTACGTCTATAATTGTAGGAGGAGTATTTTAAAATCCTTTCATAATTTTTTTAAACGTTTCTTTAAAAATTTGAATGGTTATTCTTTTTATAGTATTTTGAGAATATAAAATCTGATTTACGTAATATATATATATATATATATATATATATATATATATATATTACGTAAATCAGATTTTATTCAAATTTTACCATATTTGATTGTCGTCATTTTATACCTGTCTTTTTTTCTGGCTGGTTTAAAAGACAGCTCAAAAGATGTGTTTATGTATTTTCGAATTTTTTAACTTGGTGAATAATTGATATTCATTAATGGCAAGACGCTTGATTCTCTTCGTAAAAGCTTTGTGAGTAAAGAAATTTTGTTAAATTATTTTTTGAAAGATACTTTTCTTATGTAATTGTTTTAGCATTTTTCTACTTTTCTTACGTAAATATTTTGTGATTTTCCTGCATTAAGAGTTTGGGAGAGTTTGTTACATAATAGTAGTGAGAGGTTTTATCATGCTCTCTGAGTTATCCATACTCTGAAGTTTTGTTTATTTTATTTTATTTGGTTTTCCTACCGAGTTGCAAAGGGGGAAGGTTGGCGCCTTCAAACTAGTTTAACCCCACTTATTCGGTCCTAAGTCCGAAATTGCTTTCTGACTCGCTAGGTTCTTCTTTTTTGTAATTTTTTTTTAAATTTCTCTATAATTTTGTTCTTCATGTTCAGCTTTTATATTTTTATTACGCTATTTCTTGTTATGTTCTTTATCTATTATTTCTTGTTTTTGATATATAATACATATTTCATATATATATATATATATATATATATATATATATATATATATATATATATATATATATATATATATATATATATATATATATATTGGTTACAAGAAGAAATTGCAAGAACCATTAAAGCAAAAATTTTCTGTATAAATCATACAATGTTCCCTTAAGCAAAAGGGAAACTTTTTGATTGCAAACAGAACATGTTCATAATTTTTTCAACAAGAGACTTCCTACATTCTATAAGTGCTTTTAATCTTGGTGTTGCAGGCGCGATTTCAAGATTGAAGAAATAGAAGGGTGCCCATAAATACAGGAATTTTGTTTGCAAGTACCTGATTGGAACTTTTGGTCCGTGCTGTAATGAACCGGTTTCAGCTAGATTGTGGCTGTCTGTTCTGCACAGAACTATCAGAACCAACTTTTTAGGATAAACTCAGCTACAGCGATATTTTTTATGAATTTTGTCATTTATTTCTTGCAAATTAGTATTCATTTGTAAAACAAATAGGAAAAAAGGCTCCCTCCTCCATTTAGAAAGGTAAATACCCATTTTAATGAATAAACTATTTTGATCAAGTAGAGGCGTTTTCACTCCATCTCTATAATTACACAGTGTATTGAATAAAGAAAATCTAAAAATAAGAAATAGGCCATACTCATCGAGAGTATTAACCAGGTTTGAGCTTCACTTAGAATATATATATAAATTTCCAAAGGTGTGGCTATGCACAATATGTTGCTCTTCAAATAATAACTAGATGCTGATTGATACTTCACCTAATAGGAAACAAGAAAATTTCTAAAAAAAGAGAATAAGCTATTGTCAAAGCCCACAGAATGAAGAAATTGGAAGATCGTAAGAAACGTCTCTCACATTTGTTGACCCTTTTTAGTGTCTGACTTCTAACAAAGACATGGGCCATCTTTATGTAGGAACTTCTCAAGAACTCGCTTGCCTTTCTTTTAGTTTCAGAAAGTGTTATTTAGAAGGGGAGTACTTAGAATGGTTGCACCAGTTGATGAAAATATTCTGTGCATTTATTTCAACTTGGTATGCCGTGGTTCTTAGTAAGAAGTTAGAATGAAACTAACGGAAAGAAAAATAAAATGTTTGATAATTCCTTAAAAAAATGTTTAAAATTGGCTTATGGCAACCTTTTACCGAAATTTTCAAGTATATTTAGAAAAATAAGGAAATAAACTAAAAATATATGCACAATTTTCAAATTGATTTTTATAAACACGTATGATGTATCATTTACGTTTTACATAATCCAAAAACAATAATATTTAAATCTCAAAATGAACTTCATTGAAATTTTATTACGATTTTTTGAACATAACCTGTTTATCAATATATGCAAAGAAAATCACAAGTATGCATATACCATCTAAATAAATTTTGATTATTTTTATATTTTTGTTGTATGAAAAAAATAACTTATACATAACCACTGCACGAACATAAGTTGGGAAATATCATATTAAATATGTAATATGAAAAAATCAGGTCATTCCTTCTTAGTTCAACAAAAAAATGTCCAGTTTAGTTACTTTTTACCAAATAATTACAATTAATATAAATATGTATATGCATATGACAGAATCACAATATTATCACATTAAAATATCGTATTGTCATCCAAAACAATCGTGAATATAAAAATTCAGTTCAAACGAATTCTTTAAAACGTGAGGGAAAAAAGTATTGTAAAGGTTTGACCCAAGTAGCTAAAAATGAAAACAACATGCGTGTATATGTATTTTTTTAAATAAATGGTTTATTGTCAATTAATTTTAATACTTTATAATTAAATTACCATACTTTCTCTCAAATAATCGCGTACATAAATCGAGAAAATCCACTTGCGTCATAGATTGTGAAATTAATGTATTTCTCCACTAATTTCTAGAAGAATCCATAAGGCCCCAAACTTTTAAAAATAGTCTTCAACTTGGTCACCTAAAATGATACCAACTTGTCTCTATCGCTAAGATTTTGCCAAGTTCCAATTGCATCACCATTATAGCGTAAGAGACGGCATTGCTTGCGAATATTACAATTTTAACATAACATAAGTATAATATAGAGTAATTGTAAATGCTTTACACATCCAAACACAAATTATTTACACTATTTTACTTAAAATTCGTAACAATATTGATGTAAGATTTCACTTTATTAGATATCTGAAAACGTTATATATTTGAAAAAATTTCACACTAAATGTAATTTGCCTAATGTGCTAGTACCATCGATTCTCAAGTACGTAAGACATAAAGATAATCATGTTTTAAACTCGGTATGCTGTAAATGATCGATATTGAGATCAACGCATTAACAGAAGCATCTGAAACTCGTCATTGTCACCAAATAAGAATTATGTCCTTCATTATTTTGACAACCTGTGTGCCTTCTGATCCGAAAATGTATGGAGAAAACATTCAAAGAGTATGAGCGAAGACATATTTCTAGGAGCTCGCAGAGTAATCCTATCCTGGATGTGCAGTTTTAGGAAAACATTTTAATTGAATCACTGATTTTCAAGATATGTGTATGTCAATTAATATAAAATAAATAAATCTTTAATCAGCTGGGACTATTTTCTCCAGAAAGTGACGGATACACTATAACTGGTATAGACATATTAATGCTGTTTTCGGTAAAAATACAACAGCTTATGCTAAACTCAATGCTCATTTTCTGGCAGAAAGATGCTTTAATTTTCATAGGAATTTGCAACATTATAACTCATACATCTATTAACAATACAGTGTTTTCAAAAATTTTAAAATACTTCATGAATGTTTTTTTTCTTCTTTTGAATATGCGAAGGGACAGTTCATTTAACATTACGGTATAGGAGAAAACGTGAAACATATTTTATCCCAGAAAAATTGATCAACTGTGTTAACAATCAGCAGATAAAAAATGCTGCTCTCTAAAGGAATATGGAGCCAGCATATTTTATTGGTTTTTCATTTCTTTTATATCTAAAAAAATCCAATTTCGGCCATATTCTTTAACATTAACCGAAGATAGCCTTAAGAGAGAATTAATACGACTTCAACACTTCGCAAATTTATGTTGGGGCTCAGATAAAGCTCTTAACAAATGCTCAACGATTTGCGTATGGCTCAGTTATGGGGCATGCACTACTTCTAGATGCACCAGGAGGCACCGAAAAATGTTTTGTCCTCAATCTAATACTTACAAATATCGAAATAAGGGTGAGATTAATCTAGCTATAGTAGCATAGGGGATTGTGGCAACGTTACTTGATGGAAGACGTACGGCACATTCGGCTCTCAAGTAGTCATTAAATCTAAATAGAGTTCAAAATATCATTTGTAACATTCAAAAATCATCTAGAATGGTAACTGAGCTGAAAACATGCAAACTCATTATTTAGGATGAATGTACCAGGGCTCAAAAATAATTAAAAATTGTTCAACGTACTGTGAGAGATTTTCGAAATAACCAATGCCCAATGGGTAGATCAGTGATACTGTTCGCCGGTGATTTACGTCACTTTCCGCGTTATTAAAAGATCAACACCAGTAGACGAGCTGAATACGGTCCTAAAGTATTTATTACTAAAGTATTTATTACTTTACTTTACACTATCGACTAACATTCGAGTACATTTGCTTAGAAATGATTCTGCACAAATATTTGCCAAGCAGCTTTCAGACATGGATGAAGGTAAACTTCCGATTGATCCTTCATCACAGTAAATATTGTGTCTCCACAAGACTTCTAACAACTTCAGTCATCAATATAGGTGATCTTGAAAACATAGTTTTCCCAAACATACCCAATAACTTCTGAAATCCTAACTGCCTCTATTAGTGTGCTATCTTAGCGCCAAAGAACGATGACATTAATCGAATCAATGATATGATTATATTTCAAATTCCTGGTGCAGTTACAGAATACAAATCTATTGATACAGTTATAAATGAGAATGATGATGATAATTATACAGTCGAGTATCTAAATTCATTGGAGCCATCGGGAATACCCCGCTGGATCACTGATACTATTCTTTGGAACCTGAATACATCAATGTTATCTAATGGACGCATAAATTCCCACTAAGAAATTGATGCCGACTGTGATTGAAGCAACAGTACTTAACGGTAAATGTAAAGGAGAAGATGTGCTGATTATATTCATTCCAATGGCGCCTACTGATTTGCCCTTTCAGTTCAAGTGGTTTTGATTCCATACGTCCCTTGCTGTCACGATGACAATGAACTAAGCTCAAGGGCGGTCGTAGTGCGTTGCCAGATTTAATGTAGTGAATTCATGTTTTTCGCATGGTGAACTATATGTTGCTTGCTCCAGATTAGGAACTCCAAAAACTTTGCACATATATACACTAAGTTATAAAATGCAAAATGTTGTTTATCCACTTGCGTTACGCTACATGTGTTATTACAAGCTTTTATTTAGTTTCACCTGTCCCGATGTCTGTGTGTTGATTTGCAATCAAAACCTTCAAGTTAAATTTGATCCCCTTTCCGGTTTCCAGTTGAGCTGAAATTTGGCACACACGTTTAGTTTGGATGACAATGCATGTTTTGACCATTTATATTATATCAAAATTAGTTAAAAATATATTAACTAAAGTAATGTTTAGGTAGGAATCTTGCACCTCAATTTTGAAGCTGATGTCTTCAAGCGATTAAGCTGAAATTGTGTATACACGTTTAGTTTGGATGACAATGCATGTTTTAACCATTTATATTACGATATGAATATTAGTTAAAATGTATTCATTAAAAACGCTTTGCCCCTGTTAGCTTTTTTTCTAACGAGCATCTTATCGGATTGAGCTTAAAAATGTTCCGATTTTTCAAACTTTTTTAAAAACCAATCTTTTTCTTTCTATCAAACTGAGACAAAAATAATTACATAATCGAAAAGATCATTTATTTCGCCACGATACGGTGTATTTTTTTTACAAAAGATTATGATATTTTCTATTTCTTACGATTTTTTCTAAAATGAGTCAAAATCGATGCATTTTCATGAAAATGATTTGTAAAGCGTTCTGTATGAAACTTTTTTCGTGTTAATGAATCGATACTCTGCACTAAAAAAAGTTCAGGCATTTTGCTTTTAGAATCAGTCATTTAAAAATTTAAAAAAAAAAAAAAAATACGATTTATTAAAGGAATCTTCACATTTTTAATAGAACATTTAAAAACTTCGTCATTTTGAAAGATATTCGCACGAAGCATTTTGTTTTCGTTTGTAGAATAGTATTATCCAAATTCTGGAAAAGATTTAAGAAATTGGTTCAAAATTGCGAATTTTAAAATAAAAATTGTGTGCCTTTCGTTTTTAATACATTATTATAGCAAAAGCAAAAAGAAAAAAAAAACAGGTTTAATATTTTTGATTAATTTTATTTGTCAAATGTTGTTTTGGTCTTACAGTGTTTATCCCTGCCGCCCATTATCATCTTGTTGCGGCTCGAGTGAAATATTTATCATATGTACGTAGCCTGGTGGGAAAAAAGATTGAGTACCCCTGAGCTAGCCTGTTCAAAAATAACTGGCAAACGAACTTGCAACAATGATGCATTGAATGAGATGAATAGACTGAAAAAATTGTCCAGCGATAACTAAAAAGTTAAAAATAAATGAAAAGCAAAAAAAAAAAAAAAAAAAAAAAAAAAATTAAAACAAGCTTTTATTTATATGCTCTAAAAAAATAAACTTTTTCTTTTAAAACTTTTTTGCTCTCAACTTATAACGTCATTACACAATTTATGATATAAAAGCTTGAAAGATTTACTTGTGTAGCTAAACAAGCACATTAAATAACTTGATCTGATTGATTTTACTTTTTAAAATTTTCAAACTAAGTAAATACGAGTACTTAAATCTCGCGAGAAGCTTTTATATCATAATGTTTATAATGACGTTATAAGTTGATTGCAAAAAATGTTTTTAGTTTGTTTTATTCTTTTTAGAGCAATTAAAATAAACTTGTTTTTTAAAAAAAGTTTTTTACTTTTAATTTACTTTGAAATATTTTTAGTTACATAAAATGAAAACTCAATTATATAAATATTAAAAATACTACTAAATTTATTCATTTATAAGCTGTTATAATTCAGACTGGCAGGGAAAAGTCTACCGCTATCAGCTAGTCTACAAAATGCAAGAATCAAATGTATTATATTAAGAGAATTTTATATTCAATGTAGAAATGTCATTTAATTCTAAGCACTTGATTTTTTTCAAAAATCTAATACCACACGCCTTTTGGATTTTTTTTAGTCCAACGATATCTTGAAATTTTAAAACGATATCTTGAAAGCCTCAATTTCTATGGAAATTTGTAGACTTATTGTTTGTATCCCTGTTAATAATATAATGTTCTTAAAAATTTTAAAATATTCCATGAATACTTTCTTTTTCATTTTAATACGGGAAGGCATAGCCCATTTAACATTACGGTATAGGTTAAAAACGCGAAACAGATTTTATACCAGAAAAAATTAATCAACTCTGTTAAAAAAGGGAAGTATGATAAAAAATGCTGCTTTCTAAAGGATAGTGAAGCCAGAATATTATAATACTTTTTTCATTTATTTTATATCTGAAAAAACGTTCCAAATTCGGGTCCTATTCCTTAACATTAACCAAAAGCAGCCATACAAGAAATTTATTTTAATTTATAACTCTTTCAAGTAATTTGGTGAACTCTCTATGAAAGATTTTAGATTAATTGGTTTATTTTTATTTGAGCAAGGATATTTTAATAAATATTTATTATTTTTTGGTTTTTTTAAAGTGTCCTAAAAATAAAAGTTTGAATAACTTTAATTCCGTACAATGGACATAGTTTATTCTTAAAGCGTTTCCATCTAAACCAGGATTTTTGACTTATTTGATTACCTTGTCTAGAACTGTTATATATGTAGATCAGGTTCATTGAATAACATGTTACACATAATTGAGGTAATCTGAAGTGGGATCGAGTGGAAAATTGTAATTGTGAGAAGTTGCTTTGACGGTAAAATATGCACGCGTAAAATTTTTTTCGATTATTTGTCTTTAGAATTAAAACGTAAGTTTAAATATATAAGTTGAGTTTTACAATGTCAATAGGTATATTCCTTACTACATGAATCCGGGTTCTGGTTCTGCACCCATATCCTCGAAAAGCACAATGTGATTTAATTTAATTGTATAGTTTGACTGTATAGGTAGGAATTTTATACGGTTTTTGTTAATGCAATAAAACGGAAATACTTTATCTTATCGCTTATAAATGATATTTTAATTAATAATTACATGTAAGAATAAATGCATTTACTTACAAGAAAAGTTCATTCAGAATCGTAAGATGTAATGAAGACTATATCCTTTATTCAGAGCTTCAAGCAAGATGGTGGTGATTTCTGCAAGAATTAGAATCTTACTGTTGTTTTTATTTGTTGACCTATTTTAATGAGCATTGTTTGAAGCAATAATGATTTAGTTTAATATTTTACTCTAGTAATGTACTTTCACTGTTGTGCGCATTCTTTTTCAAATTCCATTGTTACTAAAATTACTATTTAATACAGTTTCATTATTACTATTTGATTCCTTTATTTAGTTTTCTTTCAAAGCTTCATTTAGGCCAGTGTTTCCCAAACTGTGGGGCGCGCCACCCTTGGGGGGGGCGTGGTAATCCTGCGAGTGGGACGTGAGCATATTGAAAATAAAAGGTTTAAAAATTTTTTTTTGGAATGAAGTAAAACAAAATGTTTTCTGACATAATAAAAAATACACATTTACACTAATATAATTTATTTTTATCATCTTGTAATCATCAAAAATAAAAGATTCCACTTCAAATGCTCATTAGCCATCTTTGATCCTATAACCAAATTATAAAAAAAATTGTTTGCTTTACGGTAAATATGACAACGATGAGAAATTTTCTTTACGTTTCTTTTCATGATATCAAACGATGAGAGATTTTTTTATTACGTTTCTTTTAACCTAAAATATTACTTTAGCTGACCTTCGAACTTACTGGTATGGTTATCTCCTTTTTTTAGGGAAGCTGTAAACATATATAATATATTTCGGTTTCATCTTTTTCCATGTGAAAGAGTTTTATGATATATGGATAAGCATGAGTATATGAAACATATAATACATCATAAAAACGTTTTATACAATTATTTTTTAGAACATGCTACACTTTCCCCATGACCACTTTTGTAGTTTTGATTTCTGTGTTGTACGACTTGTTATGGTTTATAAATATAAATAAGCAGAATATTAAAAAAATGGTCATCTGTGTGTGATCCCTATTGACGGAAGTTGAAACTGATCAAGCAATTGGAGAACCTACTGAAATAATGCATATTAATCAAAAAAGCGAAAGTATGTATCAGAAAAGCGTTTTAGCCATGAAACGTTTGAGCTGATTTGAAATTTTCAAATGCTACCAGAAGATATCTATGAAGAAAACTATGAAGCCATAATGTAGCACTTTGCCTTGTCAAAAAGACACAAAGAAGAAAAAGTTCAAAATTCTATTTGTAGATCATCAAACAACAGAAAAACTACAAAAACGTGAACAAAATATGACAGTTTAGCTCTAAAATAACGTTCCTGTGTTGTTAGCTAAAAGTGCCTATGAATTATGTCCTTTATTAAGCACACACACACATTTGGAACATTTTCTTTAGTTTTATTGGATTTTTTCTCAAATTTTCTAAGAAAAATTGAAAAGTCCTTGAAAGTAGGTAAGTATATTTTCTCTTAATTAAATTATTCACTGGAATTGTGATTTTTATCGTGTATAGTAAAAATAACTATAAAATAAATTATAGTTTTAAAACAAACTATAAAACACGCTTTTATAGTGAATCGAACTATAAAGTAAAAAAAAAATATTACTTAAAAGTAACATATACAAAATTTATTACTTATCTTGTTAATCTGTACGGTTTATAATTATGATTGTATTATAGCTTTAGCGCCAAAGTGCATTATTATTGCATTCAATACATCATTATTTTTAGGGGGGGGGCGTGACAAAAATTATGATTGAAAATTGGGTCGCTAGTAAGGAATGTTTGAGAACCACTGATTTAGGCAGTTATACAATTTACCACAGCATATATTGCAAGAAATTCACCTTTTCTTAAACAAGAATGTCATGTATTCTTTTTTAACAATAAACTGTCATTTACAAATAATTAAGAACTCCATATAATTATGAGAAGAATCTATCAATGATATATTAGATAATCATTTATTTTTTTTAAAAAAATACTCACATACACACATAGGAGATCATAAATATTTTGGTATATAGATAAAAATATAATGAAAACTATTTAAATTAATTTTTATACTCATTTTGCAATACATTATACTGTGATATATAAATAAATATCTTTTAGGGTAATTATACGTTTACCTTCTTTTGGGGAACAAAGTTTCACATGCTACACTGCGATTAGAACTATTTTAAAGATGAAAATGCTTTTGCTATTATAATTCTTGAAACTAGCTAGCTTACTTTCACTCGGATAGAAATTACGTGGTCCGTCGCCAAAAGCCCTCGTGTAGCTGAACAGTGCGACGTTAATATTAACTCACTCATTCAATATTTTTTTTAGTATTTACCTTTCTAACACCTTATCGTATGGCCTTCAGATAGGTTTTTTTCTAATATATTCACAGATTGACAATATTAGGATATGGTTAGTCAAACAGAGGGCCCTCGATATCTTTTTGATTATTTACTAAAAAAATTATTGGTTCTTACTTGCTGGCTTGTAATTCTTTAACTAATTTCCATTGTTTTTCATTTTACACTGTATCCCATAGAAACTTCTTCGTTATACTTCGGCATTAAAAAATAACTAGACATTAAGCAAGTGGCAAAATAAAAACATTATTCAAGAAGTTAAACTCTGCAATGAATATTGCTACCCTTCAATAGTACATATATATTCAGTTCCCTATAAAAATAATTACACTTCAGAAGAGGTCTGGAATCTTTTATGTTTGACTCTTCTATTTAGCGAAACTTGCTTTCCTAAAGTTTTACTTGCACATTCTTTTCCCAATATATTTGGCCAAGATAGTAAATAAAATTTTTTTAGTATTTACCTTTCTAACACCTTATCGTATGGCCTTCAGATAGGTTTTTTTCTAATATATTCACAGATTGACAATATTAGGCTTTTTATTCATTAAAAGACAGTATGTCTCACAGCAGAATACTCAAAAAACATATTTTTTTAATGTGTTGCACGTTGCAGATATCTCTAGGAAAAGAAAATAGCAAAAATGTTGCGGATCTCGCACACATCATGTTTACATTGATTTAAACACGTTCATCAAGCAACACTTTCACCTTTTATACAACCATTACAACCAAATCCTATCATTCTTCATACTAGCTACTACATCTAACTTACGTTTTTATTAAAGTTTTTATATCCTGGGGATCACAAAAACGGAGATCGAGTTCATTTAAGAAAACTATAACGAGTCATCAATTGAAATGAAAAAAAAAACTTCATTGCATAAAAAAATATTAGTGAAAAAATTGGTTTTTAACTTGACTGTTATAGTTTCTTCCTAAATAATATAAACCTGTCCGCAAATTCAGCTTTGGATGTAATTTTCAAGCTCAACTCTATATTTTTAAACATTTGGAAAATTAAAAGAGTTTTCAAAAGACAGATATTTTTATAATATATCGGTGATTTTTTTTTATGTAAAATGGCATGTTTCCAAAATTAATTTTTCTGACAGTTTTTTTGATTAGGTATCTGAAATTTCATAATCTTTTAAGAAAAGTTCTAAAAATTACAATATAATTTATTTTTGGTGGACTATACGTGCGAAAATGTAAAATATAAAAGGTGCAGTAAGAAATGCTGTACATAGAGTATTAAAAATAAATTAGCTTAAATATTTTTTACGGAGTTGCCTATATTAAATACGAGAAATACTCATATGTATTTAAATCTATAGTTCTACGAATACTCATTAACTTAAAAAAACAAATGAATATAATTTTTCGATGTTATATTGTTTCAATTGTTTTTTTTTCTTATTAGAAAATTAAATTCAAAGATCATTTTGAAAAAAAATCTGGATTTGAAAAGTTTAATTTATTTACTGTTACTATTTTTTTTTAATTCTACCACCACATTCTAAATTGTAATACCAATAATATAGAAAGTAACTGACACCGTTGGGAAAATCATGAAAAAATGTTTACACTTATTTTCAAAAAGTAAAATAATTTTGTTTTTCATTAAATTATTACTTTTGAGAATAACGTCGCAGGAAATTACTCGATAAATACACTTAAGGAGGTAGGTTCAGAATTTCTACCAAAAGTTCACTTTTCCCGTTTTTATAAAATATTAAATTTTATACTTCTTTTGGTGCAAAAATTATCTTTCTACGGGCAGTGAAAGTATTTTTAATAATTTATTGAAATTGTTTTACCACCTGTCAGAGTCCACCTGCCATGCCCACTCATATGTAAACAAACTTTTTTCTGCATTGTAAGCCCCAATTTCACTATTTTCTTTTCATTATTATTTAAAATATTTTGAACGGCAACGTCTAATAGAAGACAGGAAGTGAAGCAAACGCTTGTTTACTATTTGAAACATGCTGTTTGCATTGAATTTTGAAAGCTTTTAAGTGGCTTTTCGTATGGCTACATTTACTAATATTTTAAAATTTGTCATATATTTCCTGGTAATTTTTGCTTTTTAAACAATTTTTTCTCACAATGCAAAGTTTTAAATATATATATATATTTTAAGATTAAAAGAACAGCTTGTTTGGATTCACAGTCGAAGGTAAGTGAAATCCGTTAACAATTCGAATGCTTCTGCTTCAGGCAAGAAGCTGAAATCCTGTATGGATTACAGCAATTTTTTTCGGGAAAATGGAAATATAAATGAAATTATAAATAATAAGACTTAATTGTCTGAAGCTATAAAAATATCTTTTGTATGTAAATAATGCAAAAATAATATCAATTCAATTACATTTTTAAGAAAAGTTCAAGGTTTTGTCACAGAATATTCTGTTTCTTGCGAAACTTGTTGATTCAGCCAACCATTTCTAAATACTGATATATATGGTTTCATGTAATTGAAAAGAGTCTAAGTATTATGAAGTCAATACCAGGCTTTCATATGCAATGAGATGTATTGGTAAAAGTTAAGACTTCTGCTAAAGTTTTGCGTGGAGTTATGAATATACCAACTCCATCGCAAAGATTTAATAAAAAGGAATCAGGATAAGATACAGCCATAGAGACTGTGGCTACGATGAGTACGCAAATTGCATCTAAAGAAGCCAAAAATGTCAGCGGACATTCTGATATACCAGTTGCTATTGATGGTACTTGGCAAAAGCATGGGCATACGTCTTTGAATGGTGCTGTCATTGTAACAAGTTTTTATACCGGCAAAGTGCTTGATGCTTCCATTTTATCAAGATTTTGTAAGTTCCCCAACAAAATGCATAATGAGAACTGTAAGGTGAATCATTTTGGAAATAGTGGAAGTATGGAAGTTTCCGGAGGCATCGAAATCTTCCAACGATCTGAAAGTTTGCATGGTCTCCGATATACCCAAATTTTTTTGGGCGATGGTGACGCCAGAGCGTATAAAGCAGTTAACGAGATTCAGCTGTAAGGATATATAGGTATTGAAAAGCTGGAATGTGTTGGCTATGTCGAGAAATGGATGGGGACTCGACTACGAGTTTTAAAACTAAAAATGAAAGGTAAGAAATTAAGTGACAAAAAAAAATTGGATGATCACGGTAGACTTGCAGATGCTGAAATTGATAAATTACAGCGTTATTATGGATTGGCTATCAGAAACAATACCGATAGTATTAATTCAATGAAGCGAACCATTTGGGCTACATATTTTCATAAAGCATTTATTGATGCATATCCACAATATGGTCTATGTCCTATAAACCATTGTTTCTTAAACTGGGGGGCGCGATAACCTTACGAGAGGGCGCGAGCATATCGAAAATAAAAGATTTAAAAATAATTAATTTACTGGAATGAATTAAAACAAAATACTTTCAGAAATAATAAAAAATACACTTTTACTCTGATATAATTTATAGTAGCGCACGCGCGATATTAATTCAACAAAAATAAAAACTTCTTCAATACCTAATTAGCTATCTTTGATCCTATAACCAAATAAAAAAAAACTTTTATTTGATTTGCTTTAATCCCATGATGAGAGATTTTTTTATCACGCTTTCTGTTTAAACCTTACATACAACTCTTTCAGAGAAAAAACAGATCCCAGACGCAGAATCGAAAAAATTTATGAACATAAAAACTTCATCACTCTCATTTTGAAATACTGCACATTACAGCTGTAATCTGTTTAACCTTCTAAGTTATTGTTACAGTTAGTTATGACCCCTCTCTTATGTGTTTGTTTCTCATTTAGGGAAGTTGTAAGCAATGTATTTCTCTGTTAGGCTTTTTGCATGCAAAACACTTTTATGATATTTGGAAAACCACGAAGAGCACACACACACGCTTTGAAGGATTACTTGGCCAAGACTTATTTTTACGAGTTTTCTATACATTTGAAGCACAACGCGAAAAACCTTTTACACAATTTCATGTAATCATAATGAATACACTTTTTCCCCGGAAGTGGTCGCGCGGGACGCATAGATTACGACATCGTTAATTCTGGCAAATCTGTTTATTTGTTAACAAAGAAAAATTATAAAGTCCTTGAAAGTAGGTAAGTAAACTTTCTCATAATTAAATTATTCACTGGAATCACGATTTGTATCGTGTACAATAAATAATTATAAAAAGAAGATTAGGGTGACCCAATAACCTCGCTCGACCGTATCGAGTGCGCGCCTGCTCCCGGGTTAAAACATGTTGAAGTATTTTCGCTTTAATTATTAAAAATAATACAGTTATTCTTCATCGGAATTTTATATTATTGTTCATTATTTAACATCAAACATAAATGCTGATTCTGTGAGGCTTAAAATTACCATTCGTTTAAAACTAATTATTATTTGAGCAACCATTTAAAAAAAATATTTTTACATTTTTGTAAACATTGTCGAGCATTTGGCTTTGCTTCCCTCACAATTCAGCTATTATATCAATATCGTTTTATTTTCTTATAAATGAACTCGTGCAAAGGGCGGGAACTTCAGCCGGTATAGTTTTAATGCATCAGTGCTGCACAGAGTATTTTATAACTAATTAATTCATACTATATTAAGAACAAGTTTAATATGTATTAACGAGTTCCATGGGGATTGTCTTGCAAAGCATAGTTTTTATAAGAAATGCTTATGATTAGAAATTCACCCTCTGAGTTCTTTTTCTTCATTTAGCAGATATCTATATTTTGTCATCTAATCAGCCACCGCATTTTGCAATATGTTCAATTTAAAAATTAGAGAAAGGAAAAATAATATAATTATCCTATTATTTTATTTATTTATTAATTTTTGCTTAAAAGTAGTATACAAAAGTTTAATACTTATGTTACTAATTTGTATGGTTTATAATTAAGATCGCCTATTGTAGCTTTAGCATCAAATTGCATTATTATTGCATTCAGTACATTATTAATGTATAAGGGGGGCGCGATAAAAATTGTGATCGAAAAGGGGGGCGCCAGTATTGAAAGTTTGAGAAGCACTGCTATAAACGAAGATACCTGGTGTGAATGTAATCAAGCAATTACAACAGGTGAAGTATATTAACACAAGAACACCTTGCCATCAGAAGTACTCAATGACATCAAAAACGTGTGTAGGGAATAATTGTCAACAACTAACTTCCTTGCCAAATGCTTACATGGTAAGACGCAAAACTGTATCGGAAGTGTAAATTGCATAATTGGTCGCGGATACCGAAAAACATTTTTGTGCAATTGGGCACATTAAAAACTGGAATACTGGAATCTATTGCCTCCTACAATCGAGGTAATATCACTAAATGTCATGTTCTTGCAACACTATGTATGTTACCAGGTTTTTAAACAGCTCGAGTATTGGAAACAGCTGATCGGGAGAGACTACGAAAAGTAAATTATGACATTTTACAAAATTCTAAATAAGCAAGGGTGAAAAAAATGCATAAGAAATGTATATTAGAGGATACTTTAGTAGAAGAAAGAAAAAACCCAAGCTATGAAGCTGCTGTTTTACTAAAATCCATGTTTCTCAAAACTAACATTTTTACTACATAAGGAACATTTTTTCCTAAACTACTGCATTTAACGGCTTATAACTTTGCATATTTAATAATTACACTCTAATACATGCTTTAATCAAGGGATGTTTTAAAAAACTTATTCTGACTTAATTTATAGCATTACAAATAATGAAATTTCCCAGTTTTTGAAAAAAAAACAGATATGGGCAAATAATAATTTTTTAAAGAATATTCAGTAAAAAATTTGGAAATTTTTATTCAATAAAATAATTATAAATGTTCCTTTAAAAATACATATTTTTAACATTACTGAGATGCAGATCCTGTTTCGTGAACCTAGCCCCTTAAACATACCTTAATATATATAGATATATATATATTAATTATATAATATAAAATATTCTTTTTATCTCTTTTACTACCCAGACTTAATTAACAACTTCGGTGTGTCTCTTTTCTTGTATTCTTCTAAACAACCTAATTATAAAAGCATCGTGTTATTGAAGAATTAAATTAATCGCCAATTCATCGAAAAAAGAAATAGCAGAGCACTGCGTCCAATTATGTGTTGATATTCAAAGCTTATCTCAGGACGACAAAGATTAATTTTTTCAGTTAATCAAAACTCTTGCCAATAAAACATTCATGTAGGAACTTATTTGGGGAATTAATTAAAACTTTACTATATACATGTACATTAATGAACTAAATTTATCATATTGTGAAAATGTGGTTTATGTAATCCCTCTGGGGTTAGGAACCTCGATCAAAATATGTATTAAGAATATAGTTTCATCTTTCAAATTGTAAATACAGAAGTTACATATAAAAAATAGGATATACTAGTATTAAAAAACAAGCATATGTTTAGGATTTAAGATAATTTATCATGAGTGGGTAGTAAACTTAAAGTGGCAGAAATGAAGAAGGAAAATACAAAGTGACATTTAATGGAAAAATTGTAATACAGTCAGTTTAAAGCTAATAAGTGAGTGAAGTAAACACATATAATAAATATCTCGTGGTACGGAATAAATATGCATGACTTCGAGTTAAAACCTTACATAAATTATATATTTAAGTGATTATACTGTAATACTCAGTATTTTTGATATGAGAACTATTTATTTTTATTTATAAGAAAGAGTTTTATGCACATTCTTTATCATTAATATCTATTTATTTATTTTGTAAAATATACACTTTTATTTCTTTCAAAAATTTAAAAACAGAATTCGTATACCTAAAAATATCACGAAATTTTTTTACATGAAGTCATGTGCTAGTTGTTTTATTGTACTTGTATTAAACAATTATTTATTGAAAAAACTGGGATACGTTTATTAATGAAATGTTTGCGGCTGTTTGTTACGAAATGTTAGTGATTATGATAGATTTGGGTTGCAAAATATTGACCGTCGTTAACGAATGATGTTCAAATCTTGGTTTCCCAGATTACTCGCAGTGTAAATTGACTGAATGCAATCAAATTTATCGAGACTCAAATGCCTGTTTTTGTTATGATGTAGAAGTTTGTAAACTGAGATGCATGGTCAGAAAAGTCATTCTCGTTGTTTGACTGAAAATTAAAACTACGAATTCATCCTCCGATTGTGCTAGTGCAGCTTCAAAATCTGACGTTAATAAAATAAAGTTTTAGTGATCGTTATGATAAGCCTAAAAACTGAGTCTAATAAATTTCAATGACTGTAAGGTTATAATTAATAATATTTTAATTAAAGAAAACGCGCTATAGACAATGTTTATAAGTATTTTTCTTTTAAAAAAAATTATTTTAGCTAAGGTAACATTTTTAAAACTAAATTACTGTCAAATAAATTACACATTTTGTTTTTCCTACATTTCTTTTGTAAAACGATTTTGTGAATCAAATAACCCCCTGTTTATTTGTTAATCAACTAAACACAATTAAATGAAAAGTTGATTCTGATAGAAATTTAATATGACATCATTCTATTAACAAAACACATTGAAAAAAATTACATTCCTAATACTAAATTTGTTCCTCTACCACATTCACAATTCTTGAATCATTATAAAACACAACTACATGAAGGCAATTTATCTTTGTTATCCTTGCGTTTATTATTGTACTTTATAAATATTTAATATATGAAGCTTGGCTTTTTAGGAAACTTGGTACACTTTGAACAACTTTCTTTATTTATGTATTTAAAAAAATATATTTTAGCATTTTATGTAATGTTTCTATTCAAGAAAAGGATGCGAGATGAAAATGCTCACATATTATTCACACAATTTTAAAACTTAAAATTTTTTGAAGATTTGGAAAATTTTAAAGTCTTACTCCTTTTGTAAATATTAATTTTTGACCTGATTTTTTTTTGTAATATTCTTATGGATGCTCTTAACACCTTTAGGGATCGATTTTACAAAAACAATTCGTTTTCGAGAAAAAAATAAAATATTGATATACATGTAAAAAATCAACAAAAGAGCCAATATCTCTTACATTAATTTTTTTTAAAAAAAGTATTCAGTTTACAGCCAAACACGGATCCCTAATTTTATTTCATTTTTCATACATAACTCGCAAGGAAAAATGGAAGTTTTTGGTAAATAATTGTGGAAGGAGTAGCATTTTGAATGGACTAATGTTTTGAAAAACACAAACTGAGAAAAACCACTTTAAAGTTTATAACTCTAAAAATAACTATAATAAGCTTAAATAAACTTAAAATACCACTTTAAAATGTTAGTTATACATTTCTTCTTAAAATAATTTCGATTTTATATTTTTTAACCCATACATATTTACAAATGATTAATTTTTAGAGAGTATTAACTGCATAAGAAATATTCAAAAAACGTTAAAAAACATTTTTTCTGTCACGATAGAAATTTTAGTTTTTTTTTTCTTCTTATAATATTGAAGTATTACATTTGAGAGAAAAACATATCGGGAATAAGAACTGAAATTATAAAATTATCAATATAAAATTCCTTAACTCAAAAATTTGAAATGCACACATTTCACAAAGAAAAAAATGATTATATTGTATTGCCTCGGTAATATTCTGCTTTATATATTACACAGTTTTTTTTAATGTTATTATTTCTATTTATAGAATTTTTTTTTATCAAAATGCTTTTTCTCTAATTTTTGAGTATCAAGTCCTCTTAAAGTAATAAAAATAAACTTTTTGCAACTATTTCGCGATCAATATTCAGTTAATCTTCATCTATAATATTACACAACTGTTTTAAATGAAAAAATTAAGTTTTTCGTGGTTATACCAAAGGAATCTTTGCAATATTTCATCTTCAGTTTACCACGCATTCTTAGTTATTTAAGGAAACATTACTCTGAAACTTTTTCGTTACAATAACATCGTTTCAATGACAAATCCCCTCCTCTTAATTTCAATACATGATATATATCAAGTACGTAGTCCTATGTAACTCATTTTTCACCTTAACAGAACATGGTATCTGATTTGTGGTCCAAAGACTCATGTCCATTGGTTCCATGAAAAGGAAGGATGGCAAAATTTAATCACCAGTTTAAATAAATTTACAGTTTTCTACATATTTGGCTATTTTTTCGTGGAACGTGAATGTCAAAGAGAGACGTTTTCTTCCTCCATAATTTTCAAATTACTTTATAGTATTTTTTCGTCAAGCTTATTTTATTTTCTAATCTACCAGATTGTAATGCCTGAGTTCGAGTATTCAAACCTTAAAAGAACTTATGTTTCAATCGTTCTCATGAGCCATTAACAAATAAAGTGATCAAAGTAAATATAAATATTGATAAGTATTGATTTAAAAAGTATCATTAATTTGACGAAGCAAGTTTAATGAATACACAATTAACAGGGAGGTCCAGACATTGAGGCCCTTATGACGTTGTCGAAGACTCTATAGACATCTACTTGACTTTGAGAGTGGTAAATTAGACTAAAATTTTAATTTAGCAAGTGAAATAAAGAGCAATATCATGTCACCAGTAATATACAGAAAATGCAATCCAAATCATTTGTGAGAGATAATTTTTTGCTATGAAAGCGTTGGTAAACTAATTAGTCTGGAAGGAAAGATATGTACAAATGCTAGGAAATATCGTATACGTTTGAACCACACTAACGGCATCCTTATTGGTCCACACTATTTGCAACAAGCTATTTCTATACCACTCGTATTACCTTTTATCATTACATGACCTTCCCATACCTGGTATCTCTCACTGCAAACTTTGAGTCATCTTATTTTAGCCCCACAGTATCGATTGTGAAGTATAGAGTGGTGTTGGAATTGATAATCGTGATTGCTACCAGATTGACAACCCATATGTTTCAACAATAAGTCCCCACTTCGGTTTTAAAGTGGATTCCCAACGGATACGGTCATAGAAAGAATTTGATTAGTGACTCGAATTAGCCTTTATTTTACAAATGGTACCATTGCCCATGTTGTTATGGTTTCACTATTCTTCGACGTCTTCTCTAAGCGGTTTACGTATATATTTCACAGTTCAACGATATGTTGATGTTCTTCTCTGACTAATTGTGTTGCGCATTAAAGCACGTCTCGTAGAATCATCTTAAAATACACATATGTAAAAGATTATTCACAAGCATATCCAAGCTAATCGGTAATTACCGTCAAGGCAAGTTAATTAGTCGCTAGTCAGAACAATACTGACTCATTTCGGTAAAAAGCTCTCTATTTAATGCCCGACGGAACCTCCGAGAAAAATCCACTTGCGCCAGATTGTGAAATTAGTGAATTTTTCCACTGATTTCTAGAAGAATCCGTAAGGTTCCAAACTGGCCAAAAATGGTCGCCAATATGGTCCCCAAAGTCGCCAACTTGATTGCCTAAAATGATGCCAACTTGGCTCTATCGCCAAGATTTTACCAAGTTCCCATGAATCACCATTATAAGGTAAGGGACAATGTTGCTGGTGAACATTACAATACATGTTACATAGAGTAATATAAAAACATTACACATCCAATACACATTATTTATACCATTTACATAAAATTCGTAACAATGTTTTATCCAAACTTTGGATAAAGCTCTTCATTATTAAAGGAAAAACTTCTGATTTAAAATGATATAAAAATTTCCTCTCTTTTGATTCAATTAAGGAACTATCCTCCAATGAAGCTAGCTACCAAAATTACTTGTTATTATATCAGAAAACTTATTTTTGATATTGATTAATCTCGGGGAGCATAACTCAGAATATAATGTTCGCAAATATCTTACATAAATTTATATTCATAAATAAAATTATACTAAAGCAACATTGCAACATTATATCTCAAACCCTTAAAATAGAGATCCTAGTTCCCATCTCGGATACTTGTGGTAGTGTTATCGAGATGAATGAAGCTATTGTCGAACACACAAAAAACAAGTACGTTAGACGACCCTAAGAAACTTCCTGGATGTAAAGAACTTCTTTAACGTCCTTTTTCCGGCAAAGACAAAATAGATTTCCTTGTAGGAACATCTCAGCCTCTTGTTTGCCTTTTATGTTTTCTGAGAAAAACTAACACTTAAAGAGTTGTCATTTAGACTGTTTGCATTACTGTCCAGTAAATACAGCTTCTATCGATTTTGTCTCGAAAAACTATTATTTGTGTCAAAGAAAATTCTTGTGGTTTTTCAAAATGTTTTTTCTATCTTCGTCAGATAGAGACACATCTTGATGTTTGAGTTGCATCTGTATTATTTTTATTTTGCTCTGCATTGCATTCTTATGTATGGCTGTATAATATATATATATATATATATATATATATATATATATATATATATATATATATATATATATATATATATATATACATATACAGTGGGCCACAAAAGTGTTCGTACACTTGCGATTTCTTATAAAATTTAATGTTTTCGACTAATAAAATTTAATATATTGTAATTGTAATTTTCTTATGATATCTCCAAATTGTTCTTAATGGAATGACATAATTAATTTTTTAAGAATATTATAACTATTTTTCTAAAAAAATAATAATCAAAAACCTACTAAAACATTTCGTCACAAAAGTCTTCGTACACTTAACAAATATCTCAACTTAGCTTTAAATATTGTATTTCTTTCTTAATTTAGTACTTAGTAGGATATCTGTTAGTGTCCACAACAACTTTTAAGCATCTTGGTATAGATTTAATCAGTTTTTTTTTAAATTTCTGCATCGATTTCCCTCCATTCTTCTGTGATTATTGTTTTGACTTTACATTTTGTCTTTATTTGTCATGTTTTCTTTTTTTACTTCGAATTCTCACCAAATATGTTCTACTGGCCCAATTAAATGATTGAGGAGGTATTTTCATAATTTCGGAACAGTTATAGAGACACCAGTGGCGTACATTGTGAGAAGGGCATTTGGCGTTATTACCCTGATAAAAAATTAAGTGGTCTCAATAGCGAAATTTGAGTGTATAATTTAAAATTTACCTTTGAAATATTTAAATAGAGCTCATGATTCACAATAATAACAAAAGATTACCAAATTACCTCATTCTGTGGCCGATTTACACCCTCACACAAGAACACTTCTACCTCCATGTTTTATTGATCCAACTAGATTCTTGGGATTAAGTTTCAGAAAATTCAAAATTGATAGCCAATTGATTGGTATGGCAGATAATTCAACATTTTTGGTTCCGATAGGCATGTAATAGCTTGTAAATGAAAAAAATAAGGAGACGAAAGGAGAAAAACTTATTAAATCTATACCAAGACGCTTAAAAGTTTTGTGGACACTAAATACTAAATTAAGAAAGAAATACAATATTTAGAGCTGAAAAAAGCTAAGAAAGAAATACAATATTACGTGTACGAAGACTTTTGTTGCTTAATCTTTTAGTAGATTTTTCATTATTAATTTAAAAAAAATAGTTATACTATTTTTTAAAACATTAATTATGTCATTTAATTAAGAACAAGTTGCAGATATCATAAAAAATACATTTACAATATAATTATTTTTATTAGTCGAAAACTTTAAATTTTATAAGAAATTAGTGTATAGTTTATATAGTGTACGAACACTTTTGTGGCTCACTGTATATACATATGTTAAATACACAAAAGAAACATGCTTAAATATTTCCCTGTCTTTAGGGTCAACTAGTGTTTGAAGATCTCGCGATAATTTAGGAAGTAATTTTTCTACTATATATAGATAAATAGACAATATTTAGAAGGGGATATATATCACATGCATATATTCTGATTACTTTAAAAAAAATTATTTAATATGTAGTCATTGAAAAAATGCAGACTTATTTTAAAATTTAATTTTTTTATATTGCAAAAATCTTTCATATTATAAAGAAATATATAAATATATCAAGGGGATTACATTTCGAGAAGATAGTTATCAGGGTACTCTTCTTTAAATTTACATAGTTTGTTTTTATATCATTGAAAAATCATTATATCTCTATTCATGTTGGAAATATTTCAACTCCCAAGTACTTTTTTTTCCTTTCAAACTCTTCGTTTTTTCCTCTCGGGACGTCATCAAAAACTCATTTGTAATTAATAATATATAAATAACATTTTCAACTGTCATAGACTATCAAATGTTTAATACAGTCTTTCTATGAATTGAAATATTTTTTATAGAAATAAATGTATATCATTTATTTTTTAACTTTTTACAAATGTTCATAAATGGATGAAATGCACATTTACTATATATATCTAGGTTTAGCAAATATTTAATTTTAATGCTTGTTGTCCATTTTTTTTACTTAGGTAAGGTACCACATTAAAATAGGATATTGAAAATAAACAAAAACAATATTTTTGATAAATAACATTTTGAATTTTTGTTAAGCGAAATCTTTATTTATTTGAAATAAAACAGTATTTTATCATTATTTTTTTCCATATTAAATACTTTATTCAAGAAGATTATTTTAGTTTTCCTGTATTTATTTCAAAACTTAATTTAAAAATTCTAATACTATTTCTCTGATTCCGTATCTGATAGACACAAGCAGGCTTAATTAATTGTATATTAAAGTTGCAATTAAAAGAAACAAATGGTCTATTGCCGATGAGCCCATTCTTTTAAGCTCAAATGACGAGGACACATCTTGAAATGCTATTTTACTCTCCAAACTTCTACCTCATTCGAAAGTGTGATAGATTTAACGTACATCATTATCTTTACTCGATTGGATTTCATTGTCAATGTCATTCCAATGTCACAAAAGAAACAAAACCACTATTGAGTTCTCTTACCATAACAACACTAGTGAATAGTTTATGTCTTACATTGAAACAAAGGATTTTAAGTTTTATTCAAATTCACAACGATTTTCAGATTTTAAGGGAGAAATTCGAGCGAATTTATTAAAATATAGAACGTATTCACATTTTTTGAGAGTTAATAAGGATATAAAATTAAGTAATATTTAAGAACACATAAATAAATAATTAGTATAATAAGAGATAAATTTTAAAAGAAACGAGTAAAATATATAAAGGTTTTATATCGAATTATTCTGAATAAAATAAATTTTCCCAACATACATTCAGCTTTGACAGAAAAATACTTTATTTTAGAAGATACTAGTACTTCATGTTTGAAAACAAATATAAAAACGCAACGATTGAAAACATAATATGTGGGTACCAAAGTCCTTTGCCACATGTTCTAAGTTTTGCGTGCTATGTGATTGAAAGCAAAATTATTTTTTGCCACATGTTCTATATTTGTTTGCTAGGTGATTGAAAGCAAAATTATAGAAATAAATTTAATTTTTAAAGCTCCAAAGAACAATCTAAATTGCACGTTCCTTTGGAAAAATGGTGTTAAACTCTTTATCTATGCACGGTACTTATAAGTATCACTCACTTTAAAATTATATAGAAAAACCATTTTCATGAATGCTCCGACGATACTTTTAGCAGGGATATTTTTTTAAGTCAACTCTTTAAATATATATGGCAGCACACGGGTTCCATGATGAGCATTTTAGCGGGCATGGCAAATAGTTTTATAGCGGAAGTTCCGTTTTGAACTTACGACGTTTTCAGTGGACTGCTAGGACTGTCATTTTTGTTCTGAAAAAATAGTTAATATGAAAAGGTAAGTGTCTTATTTCTTTTGCATGCTAATGGAGACCTCAGAAAATCATTTGAGTATTTAATTTAAGTGAACAATGTATGTAATTAATTTTACAGTTAAATACATTTACTTAAATAATTAGCTCTAACTTATTAAATTTCCCAAAGTTGAGTATTTTGTTTATGTAAATCCCTTAAAATTTTCAATGTAGTGAATAAAAAAACATATTGCATGTATAAAAATGCCATAAATCATAATGCGGTAATTAAAGGCTTGAGGTTAATGTTGTGAAATAATTAACTAAAAATTTGACACCTGAAAAGGACGAACACATAAGAACTTGCCTAGTTCTAAAAAATCATTAGCTTGACTTACTGATTATTTATTAACTTCGCATATTTGAGCTGCAATAGGAGTATTGGGAACAGATCCCATAATTTTTAATTAATGTCAAATGACAAAAACGACATCTAGATTGGCTCTCAACTCACCACCCTTCTACATTACATCAATATATAGAGTTAGAAACTCCACATGTTTACTCTCGCTCCTCAACAGTGACCGCAGTTTAGCAGTGATCATGGTCACAGACTCGTAATCGGAGTGCAAGGAGTTTGAGTCCTAGTACCAATGAAGGCCATCCATGGAGAGGAAACTGAGGCTAAATCTGTTGAGACTCAATTTTCTCCTGGCGGTGTGGAGCAGTAGTTAGTACAGGAGGTGCCATCTCAGTTGTGTTCCTCGTCACTTGACCAATGCTCAGAATTACCATGTCCGTAGACATTAGCCTTCATGCAGCTTTATATTGTTACGTAACTATAACTCTATCTCTCTCACCCACACTCTCTATCTGTGTACAAAGTCGGTCTTTAATGTTAAGAATACTTGATCCCATGATTCATGAGAAACAGCCACACATTTTCGTCTGTAACCATTCAAATATTGTAACTAGAACAGCGCTTCTTAAACTCTGGGGCGCGACCCTCTAGGGGGCGTGGTAACTCTACGAGGGGGCGCGAGCATATTTAAAAGTCGAAAACAAAATATAATTTTAAAAAATTTCTAATTTTCTGAAAGTAAACAAATAAAATGCATTCCGACATTATAAAAAATAAAATTATCATTTACACTGATATAATACACATAAAAAAGTATCAGTACTGCACAAAGTAATTTATAAATAATTTAGCAATCCCAAGTTAAAAATGCAAGCTTAATAAACAGCTCAAAATAATTAAAGGATATTGCGGTTTTAGGTGGATCTTGTGACTGGGGAACTTTTTAGCTGATTGATACATGGTCGACAGACGTAGTAGGTTAGACGAGAATAAATTACACATGTTTGGCAGCAGAAAATGCTTTGGCATTGCGCTTTTGTGTACAACAGGAAAAAAACATAATTTGTGCATATGAGAAAAAAAGAATAAGAAAATGTGTTTTCTTCAAAGGAAATCATTTTCAGTGGGGAGTATGGTTTCCACGGATGACCAGCAGCGTTGAGCACCTTTGAGGCATGGAGTCAATGAGGCTATTAATCACGAGTTGGGGTATTCTGTCCCACTCTTCCAGAAGAGCTCTTTCCTGTTCTTAGAGAGTTTGTGGGGTTGATTGGCGGTCAGCAACTAGTCTTCCTAGAGTGTCCCAAACATGCTCTGTTGGATTCATGTCTGGAGAACACGCTTATTATTCCATTCGTACGATTCCTTCCTTGAAAAGGAAATCCTCCACGAGGTTAGTACGATGTGGACTGCTGTTATCGTCCATTAAATGAAGTCATCTCCGATTGCTGCAGCGTAAGGGACTACAATAGTTCTGAGGATCTCATCCCTATATCGGCGAGCAGTCAGAGGTTCATCTCGAATGATGTAGAGGTATGTGCGCCCGTTAATGGAGATGCCACCATGCACCAACACTTCCCCACCGCCAAATCTGACACTTTCGTGCACGAACGCAAGATTATTCCTACTGCCAGGTCCATCCAGATGAAAATACGACTATTATCTGGATGAACAGAAAAACGGGACTCGTCAGAAAAAGGGATATTGCTACATTCATTTCTCCTCCAGTTCACATGTTGTGTTGCCCACTCCATGCGGTCGCGACGATGCCTTGATGTTAGTCTAACATATACCATCGGTCGGGGAGCATACAGACGTACACCATGGAGCCGGTTTCGGACAGTCTGAGTTGAAACCGTGGTGCCAGTAGCCGAGCGAAGGTGTTGTTGGAGAAGAGTAGCGTTCATATTTCGGTGTGTCTCCGATACGTTTACACTAAATAACAATCTTCATTGGACGTCGTTGCCCGTTTACGACGTTTTCCTGGTCTTCGGCCTGAACTTCCAGTCTCCAAAAAACGGTTCCAGATCCTGGAACTCACACTTTGTGACACTACAATGGCTTGCGCTACTTCAGCTTGAGTTTGGCCCCCTTCTAACCTACCAAAACTCTCCAAGCTTCTGAATAGGTTAAATGACTTCGCTGAGGCATCGTACTCATCGAAACAAAGCAGTCACTGAATGCCGTCGTCATTCTTGTCTTTATTTCAGTTGAAAGTCAAAAAAAAAAAAATTTCATTCACTACCGCAGAAGGGACGTTTTTGACGTTGAACTCAAAATTAGCGTACTCCCCAGTTTGAAAATCAGAAAAATTTGCATTTGTGGTTCTCTTCTTCCATTTTCGGCAAAAAAATTTCGCTTATATCTTTATTTTATATAAAACTTACAATATCCTTTAATTGTTTTGAGCAGTGTAGTTACCAATGACCCCTTGGGCTTGTCATACATAAAATTACATACAAAAATTATCACTTATCTTATTAATTTTTAAGGTTTGTAAAAAATCATTTAACTTATGATGAAAAGTTACGCGATTCGCTCCCTAATGCCACTGTTTACCACGTAGACGAGCCTATTGAGGGAGAGAAGAAAGAAACAAATAAGCAAATCCTCTGAAATAAGTAAATCCATCTCAAACACTGTCAAGGTCATTTTATTGCACTCCAAATCCTTCGGAATAGTTGTATGAATAGTATTGCACAGAAAAGATCATAGTTCGGAAAGACATATATATACGTCCAGAAGATTAATGCTTTGGCTGAGGGAGACGTTTATATAAGTCGGTGGCACATAAGAGGTTTAAGTCGTATTGTAGGGTTAGTGTCAAAGTATAGTATTATTGAATGCAATACATTGTAATTATATGAAAGGGAGCACGATGAAAATGATGATTGAATAGTGGGTCGTCGCGTATATTGAAAGTTTGAGAAGTACTGAACTAGAAGGAATCAGATGGGTCGGCTGGATGGCGCTGTTGGTTTGTCTCTGGGGTTCTGTACCCAAGATTGCGGATTCGAGCCCGGCCCACAAGTCGATGGATTTTCATGATGACAGCAATCGACTGCGGCTATGTCATATACGGCATGTATAAGATTCTTAGGGAAGATGCTCTAGGCCCTGGGTGGTCATTAAGTCGATCGCGATTGACTGGTAGACCGCCAAGACATTTTGAGGTGACCGCCTTCACATAAGACCTAAAACTCGCATACTAAAATAAATGTATTTGTTGAATACCAACGCCAGTTAGACTTGAGTATCAGCTCTTCACAATCCATGCGACTATGTGTAGGCGACGCTTGTACCATTATCGGAAGTACACGATGACACAACACATTCTCTGCGACTACAGAGGACAAATGCGATTACCGCTATACCAGCCGTAGAAATGCTTTTCCCCACACACCGACTGAAGGGGAAAATAAACATCGACCAGCTCTTCCCGCTTTAACACGGGATAGGCTACTGAAACATCACCCCACAACTCATGCTTCGGCAGGTTTGGATTATTGTGTTGATATTATGTCTCACGATAAAAACACCCGGCAGCAAACGTGTTAAGGACATCCATCGGTTAATGAACGAAGGCAAGTATCCTAATTTAAAGAAGCTGTTTTTAATTTAACTTCATTATCTGGCATTACCTACCTGTGCAAATCTTCATTTCCAATAATGAATACAAATAAGACAACATATCATTCTCGTTCCACAGACGACCTCTTGGAATCCAGTGGAAAATTAGCTTTTATTAATTATATACCGAGATATTCAAGATTGGGGTGGACATTATGTAAGTAGTTTACTGAAACTATAACATTCTACGAAAATTAACTTTAAATGCAAATTAATTATTTTTTATGGATTTTCATTCTTTTGATAATAAATGCATCCTTTGATATTATTAAATTTATAGGTATAATTATATTATGTTTGCATCCTGCATTTTTCTTAGAACGTGAGTTTTAAGCAAACGTTTTTTTATTGTAAATATGTAGGTAAGTGTAGATTCTGTATTCATTGTTAGAATATAAATATTGTTCAGCCATTTTGTAACTTACCACATCTACGCCACTGGGTGGACCACAGCACCTTAAAAAACATGGAAGTAGCCGTGCCATGTAAAGGTCTGCTAACCCCTGCTCTAGGCAAAACTAAATCCTAGTACAGATTCGCATTGTCAGAGCTCAGATAAGTCCATCTAGGGAGGAAACTGGACGAAAAAATTACTTGCGGCGATTGTTATCTGCCTATATGGCGCTGCAATAAAAATAGATACCTGCTTTTGGCGAATGTAATAGGTAGAATGATGAACTTTGTTGATAACTGTTCATAATCTACCATTAGGAATAAAAAAAGGAATCAGAGGGTTCTTGAGTTAGATATACGAATGGAACTTATTCCTGAAAAAGAGTAAGGAATTAAAAGTAATTAATTTAAAAATGTGCAAATACATCAAATTAAAAGTATAAATATGTGTCGAAATGCTATCCAAAATATTGAAACGCTTATATTTCTAATCATAAATAATATCAAAAGCCTTATAATGTACCTTGTGCTATAATCGTGTACACTATAATCTACGAATACTTCAAAAAGAATTGGATAAAAATCTGTTGCATGTGTTCCGGAGATCAATATTATATTTCTTTTTTTTTCTTTTTTGGTATTCCCTAAAGTATTTTGACATGATATCTCTCTTTCCTGAACTAAAATGTATAAAAAAAGAAATACCAAAAAACTGTGCATGAAGAAAACAAAGCCAGTCCTTTTCCGAAAGTTTTTGTTCTTATGCCTTCTGGACTTGTCGTTTTTATTGTTTCGCTTTTTCAAGTAAATCTAGTGTCTAAATCCTGTCCATTAGCGGGCATGAAAGAAAGGGGGTTATGTCAAAATAAAATGGTAAGTTTCCATTGTTTATAATCTATTTTCAAAGTTTATTTTATTCAGCTAACTTCAAATATATAGGTATATAAAAAGGTTATATTTACGTATATTTAAGATTAAATATATGAGTAACATTTATTGGTGTCTTGTGTAGTTTTAGTTGAATTATTACTAAAATTCATACTGTTATTTCCCCTTTAAATGTAGAAGGTTATATATATTTAAGGTGACATGGTACCAACTTTTTTATTTTTATTTTTAATTTTTGAAATTTGGTTTTAATTTCGTTTTCTAAAGGTCATGTTTAAGTAATAACTCCATATAATTTTTTTTTAATTCATTGCAAATTTTTGTAAAATTTCAATTTTTTAATTTTTTTAACATTTATTAAATCTTTAAGGCAATTTAAAATAAATATATTTTCCACCAAATATGTTTAGAAGTACCTTATAAAATACTACATAAGATTGTGTAAGGGTTTTTTTATGCTGCTACACGATAATTTTTTATTAATTTTTTCATTGTGTAACACAAAAACATTCTTAAAAAAGCATTAATTTTGATTTTAATTTTTTTTAAATTACTACATAGCTTTGACTAATTCCTTACACATTTTTACAAATCATACTTTTTCAAAAATTAAAAAAATATTCTCATCCCTTTTTTAATTATCAAAAACGTCTTAGAGTTTTGAAAAACTGTATATGATCAAAAATTCTACATGGAGAAATTTCTGTTTAAAGTTTTCATTCCATGAATAGAATAATATAATATTCATCGAATAGTATTAAACTTTTATGAAATGTTAATTAACTTATTTAAAACTGATTACTGTAAGAACTTGTAAAATCAGGGAAAAAAACAGTATATTGCTATAATGAATATATAAACGAAAACAAATGAAATGATCAATATATTTCACAAAATTTTACTTCACAATTATAAAAGTATAAATACAAACACCCCAGAGCTAATCCATGCTCAGTTTTCAATTTAAAAAATGCACAACATGTACAAAGAATGTTTATATGTCTTTATTTTTTTCAAGATTATTTTAAATGTCGTCGCATGTTATTGTACACGAATGAACGCAAAATCAAACGAACCCAATAAATGCAATATTTTCATTATCGTAAATAATTTAAAATCAACAAGAATTGAATCTTGCATTTGTTTAAATAAATATCTTAAAATATTTTAATAATAATTGTGTTGAGTTTCATACATGGGATATATAAAGGGATGTTTTTGTTAGGTATAGGTATAGAGCTTTAAATTGCAATAAAACAACGATGTAATTTTCGATTGACATGAATTTTTTTTTATTCGGAAGATAATCTTGTGGCATTATATTTTGAATATGATTTCTGGCATTGGATTTCCACGGCTGGCTCGGATGTAGTCCAATCTGGACGTCCAATTTTCGATGACTTTTTCCAACATTTGTGGCTGCATATCGGCATTAACACGGCTTATGTTGTCTTCCAAATGGTCAAGCGTTTGTGGCGTATCCGCATAGACCAATGACATAACATAGCCCCACAAAAAATAGTTTAGCCGTGTTAAATCACAAGATCTTGGAGGCCAATTCACAGGTCCAAAACGTGAAATTAGGCAGTCACCAAACGTGTCTTTCAATAAATCGATTGTGGCACGAGCTGTGTGACATGTTGCGCCGTCTTGTTTGAACCACAGCTCCTGGACATCACGATTGTTCAATTCAGGAATAGTTATAATATATACCGATCACCATTGATATAACGTTGTGGCCTTCATCGTTTTTGAATAATCAGCCCATAAAGCGCACCAAACAAATAAATATGTAAAATTGGGAGAATTGCACTATTCTTGCAAAGCGTTGTTCAGGCGTGAGATTTTTGATTATCAGAGTTACTACAATGATATTTAGTATGTATGTTTTGGGAAAGGTTTTGAATTTTTAAAAATTCATTCATTATAATACCATTTAAATCATAGATGACTTTTAAATCTGAACGAAATCCATTTGCCCTTCAAAGAAATAGAATTTTTGCATGGCATTGAACAATACTTTCTTTAAATTATTTGTTATTGATAATGTATTTGTACATATGATGGTCTCCTTTGCGCGTGGTAGAAAAATAAATCATTACTTATGAGGCACTTTTTTAGCAGATGATCTGAAAGATGGGCTTGGCTGTTTTGTTTAGTGTGCTGTTCTGCATCAATAACTGTTACATAAACTTAATTTTGAACTTCTTGCTCAGGGTATGTCATACCCACCGTCTAACTTTTTTCACCACTTCTTCTAAACATTTTTTTTTTGGAAAATGGATGGTTTCTCATTTAGCTAATTTTTAAGTTGCCTTAGATTGAAGGCGAATTCTAAATGTATATTTTTGGATAACGCCTTTTCGCTTATGTTATACCCTGCGCCTATTAATCATCATTTCTAAATACAGGATCATTTTTTAAATTTTCCTTATGGTGTAGCGTATTATTGTAGTTATGATGAAGAAAAGTGATATTTAAGTAATTTAATAGATATAGTACAACAGTATTTTTAGATGAAGGAATTCTCTTCACGGTTATGATGAATAAGTATCAAATGATGAAGAGTACAACTATAGGTATGTTTCCTCCAATGAAATCGATCCAGATTTAGAAGAGAGTAAATGGTCTATATATAGAGAAACACAAATACATTTAGAAAGGACGTAATTTTAAAGGAGACAACTTCTCCACTTTCAGATGAACTTTTTTTTTTAAAAAAAAAGGATAAACCTTAAACCTTTTGCTGGAACAATAAAAGAAATTAAAAAAAGAAATTCTAAATTGTTTGTATTTAAAGAATAAAGAAATTTATTCCTATATGTTTAGTTTCAAAGAGATACAGATTGAAAGAATAATAGGATTCGGTGAAAACCATCGCACTCACTCATTCACGGTGACATTAAAGGAGTGTATAAACAATGTACTGAATACCTTATAAAAAGAACAGAAAAACTAAATTTACGTGTGAAAAATGAAATAAACATCTTGAATTTCCGACTTTTCTTCCTTTTTAATTTTTGTATATAAATTTTATGGTAAAAACAGAATGTAAACACCTTGGGTATGAGATAACCTGCGTGATAAGTTACAGCCGTTTTTTTCGTCCTAGTGTTCCGGGTTAATAAAAATGCAGATAAAGCTTTGAAATATTGCAGGCATGTTTAGAATGATTTTCGGTTTCATATGAGGCAATAAAAGAAAATTGACAATTTGATGACTTTTGGGTATTATGTAGCCTTAAAAGTGGTACTTAGAAGATTAATAATATTCTCAAATTTGTTTCCTTGAATATAGAAATATATTTTAATTTTTGCAATATATATCTTATTGCATTTTTATATTAGTCGTATCGTAGGCTCATTTTCTTATCAGAAACACTTTCAATTAATATTTCTCTCCTAAGAGAATGTTTCTGTAATTCTTGTCAGAATAGTGCAATTGTATTTTTTTCACTCTCAATAGTGCATACGTTTTAATATGACTACAAATCAATGCAATTCTTTTTCTTACAAAAAATATTATTATCTTTTTAAGAAATAAATATTTTTGGAATTCTTAAAGGGAAAACGAATGAATTTTTAAAAATAATTATTTTACACAAAAGAGTACATTTTTCAAAGAAAGAAGTAATAAAGAATAAAAAAAATAATTACAAAGGTAGGGACTTGAAATATTTAAGTTCTTGCACAGGAGTAGGCAGCCTATGTTATGTGGTACAATTTTTAACAGCACTCTAAGAAATACTAGAAACTTACTAAATTTTGAGAAACTGGAAGTTGAGAATTTTGAAGTATAACTTATTGAAATGGCAATGGTAAAATTATGAAAAGCACAATTTAAAACTACGGAAGAATTTGGAAGATAATTCAATGAAAAATCTCGAAAGCTTTTTTTCTGTTCAGTTTGTTCTACTTTCCACATTTTTGCAGGGAATTTGAAAATGTTTTGTGACTTTTAATTATTTTCCATGCTAAATACACATTAAAAGTTTTGTGGTTCTGGGTAAATTAGGAGAAATTTTACAAATCAATCTATCTTGAACGTCCATTCTGTTGTCATTTCGACACCAAAGTAGTTTATCATCATAAATAGTTGTCGTTCATTATTACTATTATATAGTAAAAGAAACTTTCCAAAGTACTACCACACATTTATTTGACCTTTAATGAAGTGTTATTGGATTAAAACAGTGGAAACAAATCTTATTTTTCTAAAATCGCTGTGTGTATGTATTTTTTACATTATATTTGGTTATCTGCTCATAAAAAAACATTCGTTTTTTTAACCTTGTAAAGAGCAGACATCCTGAAACGTTGACTCGTAGAAAATGTCTAAGCCCCAATGAAATTGCTAATTGTTTGAAGAGATTTCTGAGAATTAATTGGCTCTAATTTAGATTCCGATGAAGACATAAGATTGAATGCAAGTGACTGCGTAGAATCTGAAGAAAAACAGATATAATTGATTATATTCTAGTAAATCCTGATATACAGTGATCAAAAAAAGTATTCGGCATGCGATAATTTCTGCATGTATTGTAATAACAAATAAATACTGTATAAAATCAAATCAATTTTTATTGATTTTAAACTAAGAATCATTAAGTATATTAAATGCAACGTCTTTTGCAGTAAAAAAACAAAATCATCATTTTTTCATTTAAAGGCAGCAAAAACAAACAAAAAAGTACTCGACGACACACAAATATAAATGAAAATAATTCAAATAATATAAAAAATTAATATATATTTGCTCTTCTCTCTGATAGATGACTTCTTTTAGACACTGTGCCGCCAATTTAATTAAATTTTCTGTTACCTCTTGGTCAATTTTCGCACATTCCTGTCGAATGTCCTCCGTTTGACGTTTTTAGAAAAATGACACTCTTTTAAACTTTTTCCAATATGTACTACAGGTCCTCAATTGAGTTCCTTCTCGATTCCCAGTTTTTCAGCACTGACACGCAAAACCTTTCTTTTAAAATCTGTGTGTAATACAGACGGTCCATTATCCCGTTAATTACGACAATATTTCCCACTTCTGAAGTCAGAATATTCTCCCAAACAATTATACATCCTCCTCCATGCTTTACTGAGGACACCATATTTTGTTCCTCCAATTTAGCATTGAGTTTTCTGTACATTATGATTTTGCCATCACATCTATATTTGTTCTCGTCTGCAAAAATTACGTTGTGCCATAATTCTACTGGTTTGTTTGCATATTTTCTAGCAAATTCCAGTCTTTGTATTCGGTTCTTTTTGAATAAATATTGCTTCTTTCAAACAGTTCTAGCCTTAAATTCATTATTATGCAGGTAATTTCATACAATTGGGGACGTAAGATCTATGTCCAAGCAACTCTTGTAACTTTTGCCAAATTTGATGCATTAACTTTGGGGTACTTTTAAACTTAACGTACAAGCCATTGCTCCACCCCTTCCAAAAGCTTTTCGGTCAACCAGACCTTAGCTTGTTATCAACCAAATTTTACTTTTTATACTTTTTAATTATATAATGCACACTTTTCTTGGCCTATTTACAAAAGCTGAATTTTTTTTAAAGTGTATTAGGATTAAATTTTAAATTTCTACTGACAACTCTTCTTGTTCACTACTTAAATAAAACTTTCTAAATGCCCTCAGAAATAGCTAAATCGCTTTGAATTACAAAAACTTGCAAACAAACTTATCGGTAATTTGATTAATTCTTTTATCAAAGCGTCCAATGTCGAATACTTATTTTGCTTGCAAAACTGCTTTTGAAAATTATAACGGGGATTATTTTGCTTAGGTTTGTTTTTGTAATACATTAGAAACTGAACTGTTACTTGCCACAAATAACGAAACATGGCTTCATTGTTGTTTCATAGTAAGGTGCTTATCGTCAATATTTGCAGATATCATTGCATGTCGAATGCTTCTTTTGACCGCTGTTTATATCGCTAAAGATGACACAGAATGGATACCGCATAACACTAATGTTCCTGCAGATATGCAACTCGAAATGTGATGGGAAAACCAGTGGTCCAACAGGCTTACAAAACAAAATGTTAACGTCATTTTCTTGTGATATAAAGGGCCATAAACTATGTTAATTACATGAAAAATTATTAAAATGTCTTAAAACTAAACCTACTGAACAGTAGTAATGAAATTATATAGTTAAAACAATTATTTTATATATTTTATATCACGTTGTCAAAATGACATCGGTAGACGTTAAAGGGTAATCGAAGTCCCAGACGTTCTAGTGTTGAAGCAGCCCTCATTTGTATGTTCAAGTTCTGAGCGGCAATGCTAGTGCCCCACCGAAGTGCGAAATTTGAATCGATGTCATCTTAGATGTGTAAACATGCCTATACCAAATTTGGATTTGTCTAACACAGGTCTTCCCTGGTGTTGGGATTTTTTTCCCTTCAGAGTATCTTACGAAAACCCAAAATTAATATATGATAAAATTATACATTTTTGTTACCTCTGTTTTCCTGACATTTCATGCATTGCTTGAAAGAATCAAATTGTTTCAAATATTTTCTTTGCGGCACACCGAGTAATATTGGTAGATTCGTTTGGCACTCTACAAATTCAAGGTTGATGAACTCTGGACTAGCAGATCAACAAATAATTTTCATTAAATATTTCGGACAATTTTGGATAAAAACACGGTGCAAGTTTAATATCTCATAAACATTGTTCATAGATTATTATGTAATTCTAAATTACAGTTTAAATTATTTTAGCAGTTTAAATATTTTTTTTATCAGTTGGAAAATATAATGAATTTTTTTAGTTTATATTTTCAGTCTCTTATTCTCAAACTAATAAGAATATATTTTTCAATGCTTCAAAGTGCTTATGAATTTTAATAAATTTTCCCAGAAAAGTGTCTTTATTTTTTAATTAATATTTTATTAATAAAATCCTGTTAATTTGATACTATTTATTATTGGAAAAGAAGGAGTGAATAGGTTTGAATTATTTCTTAAAAATAATTTACTATATTTGTTTTATTTTTTTAACAGCAAATTGAGTTGAACACAGGGTTAATTTCTTTCTCATCTTAAGTGCAGAAAGATTGTCATACATTTCAGGAATAGGATTATTTAAAAATTTGGTAAATTCTTTAGTACTTTTTTTTTTTGTGATGTCTCAAAAATGATTCAAAACCTTTTATTATTTTCCTTATATTAGTTCAATAAATTGAGGGTGTTTCTTAAAAAAAAACAGAAAACTCTTGTATATAAAAAAAAATACTGGTTCGCAAAACGTCTGTAAAAGATTTAAAAGTTTATAAATAAAATCTGGAAAATTAAACAAAATAAAAAACGGTTTACAGATTTATTATTGATAGGTCACGGAATTTTTGTTTTAAGATAAAGGGGGGGGGAGTAAAACAACAGAGCTGATATGTGGAGTTTCGTGCTTAATTGAAAGAAAATACACGCATGACAAAAGTAATTTTTAAAAACATTTATATTATTTATTAGCAGAATGTGTTCCACATGTCCACCACCACAGGATATAAGACATTGCCGGGGTGTCCCAAATCAAGCATTGGCAGAATGCAGAATGTCCGGCTGTATAAATGAGAGCTCACGACACATCACATCTTTCAATTCCGATAGATTGGACGGACGAGATTGATGCAACCAGGATTTTAAATATCCCTATAGCCAAAAGCCAACTGGTGTAAGATCTGAATACCGATGAGGCCATAGAAACTTGCAAAGTTGGTGATGATTATTTATTGCTCTAACGCCTGTAGCAAGAATTCCCTTGACTGAATCAGCAGTGTTGCTCCATCTTGCATAAATGGAACAGTAGAACCCACATCTTTTTTACTCAAACATGGAACCACCTTTTCGTGCAGAAGGATAAATAACAGTGAGCATTTACTGACACAGTTTTCCACCCATTTACTTTACACTATGTTTGAAAGAAGAGAGATTCTACGAAGAAATCCTGTGAATCCACACTACACTGACTTGGGTGGAATGCAGCAGTTTCTCTGTGTACACTCATGGATATGACGTCCCCAAATGCGGCAGTTATGAGTATTAATGTCTTCATGGAGAGAAATATGTGCTTCATCTGTGCCCTAGATATTAAAGACTCGAGGAATTTTCTCCAGTTTTGGAGAGAGCCCACCTCACAGATGCTTCTCTCTCTACGTTATCCGACGGTATAAGTTCATGACAAAACTGTAATTTGTGTCTATACTGATTAAGAACTAAATAAATAAGGTTGCGTATCAAGGACGGTGGTAAGCTTAAACGTCTGACCGCTTCCCTTGCAATTCTAGTCTCTGTAGTGGATACTAATGCTTAAGTTTCAATTTCGGCTGCAAAGCGCGCCGAACGTGTCTACCTTAGATCTGATTGTTTAAGATCTTACACGATTCTCGAGGGATCCAATTACCTCAAATCGCTTGCACAAGCTTCAGGCAGCCTGCCACTTTCTAGTCTTCATATGTTTCTGAAGTCGCAATTTAAGCAATGCAACAGTCGCCAATCCCTCGTTTACGTAAAACTGTTCCGACAATTTGTTTCAGCTAAGCTGTTTGTACCAGTGCCTTCTGTGGGCTGTTTTCGAATTATTAAAATGATAACTTCTATTGGTGCGCTTTGCTGGAGAGTGAACTTGAATGAACGTCGCGCTTAGGTATGTAACGCTCCTTCCTCTTTTTTTTGTCTCGAGTCGGAAACCTTCTCGTACAAGGTCGTCCGTGACATACACACTGCTAAAGAGAAAGTGAGGGAAGTTTCCTCCTCTCCTCGTCACTCTGAAACGCGGTAGTTTGTCCCCCTACCAATACGCTGTAAAAGTCGCTTCGATCTAAGTGATATCCCCCACCACCCCTTTCTACAAAAATGATTGTGGTATTTTTACTAATTCTAGTTGAAGCATGAAAATTAATCATGTAATATTTTTTTTTAAATAGGTTTAGAGAGAGAGAGAAAAATCCTACACTATAAAATGGAACAAAATGTAGATAAAGGACAATTTTTTGTAAAACTAAGTAAATAATACACACACAATTATCATTAGCGATATTGTAGTGAATTTAAGAATAAAAATCTATTTTTGTTAGAGAATCAGAATAGCAATTAACAAATAGTTCTATTTGAGTCTAAAAAGAAAATTTAAAATTTAAAATAAAAAAATTAAGTATACATGCATTAAGAAAACGTTACATTAAATAATTTAAATACAAGAACACAAAATATAATGAAAAAGACTTACCTTTCAGCAGCACCAAATAAATTTGTAGGAAACTGCCATACAATTACAAAAGAGCTAGTTTAAGCTAGAGATTATATTATATAAATCTTCTGATTAAATCCTTTTTTAAGGATTTTGATCTAGATTCCTCTCTTCACAATCAACTACTTGTCTTACTTTTCCTTTGCTTAAATTAATTCATGCAAGGAATTAAATATTGTTAAATTGCAACCAAAATTCAAAAAGCCGAATCAGGTCTTCTGAAATAATTACCTATGATTTTAAGTGTGAATTTTAAAGTAGATTTTTCAAAAGACAAATCAAAATATTTCTTAATTTCTTAAAATCAAAATTAAGTTTAATTATGTCAAATGAGCAAATGAATCACGAGGAAGAACGGAACAACGTTTGACTCAGTTTTTCTTATAGATAATTAAATAAAATTTTGAATCTAAAAGATTTATAACCTATTTCAGCTACCATAAACCTATTGTTTCCTTCTTTAAATACAATTAATTCACAATTATGACTGTATATTTCGCACAAAAATATTACGTTATGAGTTCAGACATAGGAATAAACAACTTTATAAGGCAATACTAATATTCCCTTGTTTTTTATTCACCGAACTAATACCTGAAAAAAAAACAATGTAAAATTTGAGGTTATCACTTTTATCGTGTGGTCATAAGCACACACACACTTTTTTCTTAACTTAAAAAAATCCCGTGACTTATCAATGCTAAACCTTCCAGGTTTTACATATTTTTGAAGTTTTTACGGACTTTTTGCCCATCCTGTATTAGAATTCAACGTGAAATATTAATCGTGTGGAAATTTTCGGAATTTAATAGTACTGTTAAAGGCAGTGCTGCTTAAACTTTCTATACTCGCGACCCAATTTTCAATCATAATTTTTATTGTGACCCCTTACATACAATAATAATGTATTGAATTCAATAATAATATACTTTGATGTAAATCTACAATACGAATTTAATTATAAACCGTACAAATTATCAAGATATGTATTAAATTTGTATATAAATTTGATGACGTGCCCATAGAGCCGCTGGAAATTCTTAAACTTGTTCTTGAATTAGTACTGTTAAATTAAATATGAAATATCTGTTGCAGTACTAATACATTTATCAGTGTATTATATCAGTGTAAATGTGTATTTTATTTTTGATAATGTCAGAAAATATTATTTTTTTCTGCTTCTTTTAAGTAAATTAATAATTTTTTAAAATGTTTATTTTCAACTTTTCGATATACTCGCCCCCCTAGTAAGGCTATCATGCCCCCATAGGGGTGCGTGCCTCACAGTTTGAGAAACACTGTGTTAAGTAAATGGCAAATATTGACAAAATTCCTAAATATAAATATCTATTGAAAAACTACAATCTCTCATGTTTCCAACGTATTCATCTCTCACTCTTTCTTAATCTTACTCTATAAGTTAATACATATATTTTTTAATTCATTTATCTCGCTTATTTTCTTAAATTGCTTCAAAAATTGAAGACAAATCGAGTTAGTTTTAATAATTCATTGACTTAATTAATCGCGCTTCGATAATAGTTATATTTTTGTTGGTTCTACATATATTTTTTGGTTCCACGTATTGGCATATATACATATATATATAAAAAATATATATTTTTGAAAATATGGAAAAACGTGAAACGATGATTTATTATGGTTACGTAAACTAATTAATTATTATTATGTTTAACTGCTTGGATGCGATGAGTTATCGAAAGAATATCCACTCTTCAAGAAGTGGAAAAATGAGGAATTTAGAGTCGTCCGAGCATGTACCAAACATTTGATTTTTCAGAAAAAAAATGTCAAATTTAAACCAAAATCCTGGAAGCAGAATCTCCAACCGTAAGGGATGACATTTATTTTATTCTTTACGAATATCAGTTCACTGACTTCATGCGGTTAAAGCAAAGAAATGTACATAGTAATGAAAAATAAACAGCATTTGGCTTTTCGAATATAAAACTTGCATTTTCAGACCATTTTATGGTATTACGTTTTTCTGGACAGTCACTATCTTCGTTGTTTCGACGGGTTGTTAACTTTAATCATTCGTTTTCGGTAAGAGAAATTCCTTAATTTTACGCATCCAACATCTTTTATTATCTTCCAACTTCAGATGTTCCATGGAAAGTTACGGCAAAAAAGACGTTTCTGCAACATCCCAATTTCTGCCTTTATCTCCTTTTTTTCTGGTTTTTGGTGAACTTTTTTGCATATAAATTTTTGTTCTTCCGTTTTTGCACACGATAAATGTTACTTATTGGACTTATTCCGTGTGTTTAGAAAAAGTGAAGTTTTTTTTAAAAAAATGTAAATAAGAAAAATTATTTTCGAAAAACGATTATGCGGGCAAAGAAAACATAGTAATAAAATTCTTTTTTCGAAATAAAAAATTCCAGTTTTTTTTTTTCTCGTTTTTGTAAGAGAAATTCCTTAATTTTACGTTATGCATGATATCATATTGTTAGCAAAAAAGAGAATGAGACTTATATTTTCGTTTTCTCATTAGATTTAAATTTTCAGAAAGGATTATCTTCTACGATATAATGCATTTTCCTTCAGCTTTCAGTTCTAGCAGCATTGAATGAAAGTGATTTTATATTATATCTAAAGCTCTATTAATGTATAGATAATATTTTTTTCTCTTTACGTCTAAGGGAAATTTTAACATTGCTTTTGAAGGAAATTTCGCCTCTTCGATAAATGTTATAAACTTTAAGTCTTTCATGCTCTCAGAATATTGCTAATTGTAATTACTTTATACAAATGCAAAATAATAAAATTGCATCTTATCCTTATTTTGTTAATTATACTTATGAATGCATACAGCATACGATTGGTATTAAGAATATTAAAAATGAGAATAGTACGTTTATTAAGAATTTGTGTGTTCACTTAATCTCATGATGTGTGTGTGTAATTCACGTGAACCATTTTAACGTAATCTATATGAATGCCAACCTTATAGATGTGTTTAATTATTCTAAATGTGCGGATGGGTTTTTACGAATAATATAGGTTTTATATATAATTATTCTAACCATAGAAATATTTTGTCTCTTAACTTATATGTATATTTTATAATTAGAGAACATGTAAATATATATTTATAAGAAACAAAATATTATTATGTAGGTTTTTTATTCTAGCAGAGTAAATTTTATTATTCTTAAAATAGGTAGAATTTCAGTTATTTTAAAGATTAATGAAAATTTCCGCATAAATGAAAAGAAAAAAATTAAAAGAATGACAAAATTTCATTGAAATGTTTTATTCACAATAACATCCTATTGTTAGATAATAAAAATAAAATAGCTTTTTTTATGCTTTTTTAGGAGCTAGCATAGTATTTTGAGATCCAGTTTGGGGAAGGTCTTTCATAAGAAAACTAAATCTGTGTAAATTGTATCTGCTTGTAATTGTTTTTTTTCAAATTTATTTATTTATATTTTTTATTTGGTTTTATCAACATTAACTCTCTTAAAATAGATCGTTATAACAAAGAGCAACTTTCAGGTAAAGATTTTGCGTTGATTAAATCGTGTTTTCTTGTTCAATTATAATTTTGACATTAATTACGAAAAAAACAAGTAGCTAATTGCGGGGTTATGCTTATTCGTAAACTTATGCTTACATAAATTGAACATAAAAATCTTTCTCGTTATAAAATACATAGGCATAAACAATGAGTGGCCAAACAATTAGAGATATGTCTTGTAATATGTCCTTTCACTAAAAAATTCTGAAGTGGAAATACTTTCTATGCGTTGTTTGATTTGTGACAAAATATTTCTCTAAAGCAAGGGTACTCAATCTTTTTAATGCTGGACCACATATTTACATGTTAGTTATTTCACGCGGGCGCAACTTGGAATAGAGGATGGGACGGGGGAGAAATTCTTTAAGACTATGATAACATTTGAGATTTAAAATGTGGTAAATTGATCAGAATATTATATATATATATATATATATATATATATATATATATATATATATAATACGCATTTGTTGTCTGTTTGTCTGTTTCCTTATAACTCGAGATCCAGATAACCAAATAAGTTAAAACTTGGTACACGTACATTAAATTATATGAGAAAGATTTTTAAATAGCTTTGGCATTCATAATTCTTTTCAAATTTTTTAAAATTTAATTTTATGTGATTTTTCAGTAAGTGGAAAATTTTATTACGTCATATATATTTTATAATGCCACGTTTCTCACTAAGTCGTGAGATAATTTTTTTTTTGTTACTTATGTACTATTCTAACAATCTCCAACGTTCAAAATAACTTGCCAAGTTTGCAATCCCGATTTCGCATGTCATATATATGCTGAATTGTGAGTCATGTGCTTCGTTTCATATAATGTCGCCAATAGGTTGGGGTTATGCGTAAGTACCATATTTTTTAAATTATGCTTTTGAATTGATAGAGTTAGTTGATTTCTTTTTATGTCAGTTAATGTTAGTATTGTACTTCATTTTTCAATTTATTTTTATGCTCGGGATATATGTACTTTGGATAATTCTTTTAGTACTTGCGTATTTTTGCACAATTGCCATCATTCAAGAAAACTCGCCACTTTGGCAATCCAAACTTTGTATGCGTTGAATTGGCAATCATGTGCTTCAGTTTGTATAATGTCACCAATATGTTTCAATAATACGTAAGCACCTATAATTCTGTGCATTACTATAACATTAGACTGGCCGCAGCATACCAATTTGACGTGATTTCAAAATCATGCCAAAAATGAGTAGCCAACCAATATGAAATTAATATTATGAGTATTATCTTAGCCTGTTTTATATTTCCCTCTAGTAATTCTTAAGTAATTCAATATATAAATTTTTTTTATATTTTAGTACTTAATTTTTTTTGGTTATCATGCACTGCAAATATTTTTTTGCACATTGCGATGTCTTTGGCAAAATTAATCAGTGGTATTTTTCTTAAATATGTTTCTTTTATCTGTTTTTGACAATTTTTAAATTTTTGTTTGATGTCTGTCTGAAATGCAAATAGCAAGATAAATATTTTACAATATATATATTGTGTCTGTACGAAAATGTTTATACTGATTTAATCAAAATATTGAGCCATCTTTTATTTTTGATATATTTTTAAGACTTAATTTTATGTTATAACTAGCTATACCCAGCTGAATGTTGCTGTAGCTCAGTCTCCTTTAAAAGACTGGTATACCATAAAGTATTTCATGAGGCTTACAAAAGTAATAATACACAAGCATTCAAACAAATCTATATACATATAAGATGCATTTGTTGTCTGTCTGAATAAACTTTCTCTTTCACACTACACAATTTGGACAAGTTTTCAAAATTTGTTTGTGTGGTTAGTAATTAATTTTAATGCTATAATTTTAATTGAATAGGCAGATATTGCATTTTTAAGTATAAAAATTGTGATAACTACTGTACTGTATTTTTTGGAGTGAGTGAAGATTAACGTCGCACTGTTCAGCTACATGAGGGCTTTTGGCGACGGACCACGCAATTTTGAACCATGGTCAAGTGTCGTGGACAACACCTGAGCTGGCACCCCCTTCTCCTAACTACCACGCCACACCAATTTAGTAGGAATATTCTACCAATACTTAGCTGGAATATTCTTTGAAATCCACTCTTCCAAGATATATGACAGCACGGGTTCTATAATGAGTATTTCAGCGGGAAGGCGAATAGTTTTGGAGCGGATATTACATTTTCAGCTGACGGCGTTTTCAGCGGATTGCAAAGATTATCATTTTTGTCCCCCAAAAATAGTTGATGTCAAAATTTAAGTGTCTTATGTTTTTGTATGTTTATGGGAACCTTGGAAAATGATTTCACTATTTATTTTATGTGAATGGTGTATATAATTAATTTTACAGTGGAATATATTTAATTAATTTATTAGCTCTAACCAATTGAATTTCCCTAAGTGGAGTATTTTGTTTATGTATGTCCCTTAATTTTAAATGTAGTGACCTAAAAAATATTGCATGAAAAAAATTGCAGTAAATCATAATGCGGTAGATAAAGCATTAAGGTGCATCTCTCTCTTACACGGCGGGTCTTACAAAGCCCTAATAAAGTTTGAGCTATGAAAGTAGCTAGACATTTGCCAACTTGACTCTATCATCAACATTTCGCAATATTTTCATTGAATCACCATTGTTATTAAGGAAATGGCGTTGCTTGCGAGTATTACAATTTTAACATAAAATAAATTCAACAGAAAGTTATATTAATGTATGACACTTTCAGTTATAAATTATTTACAAAATTTTAAGCGTCACAAAACTTTTTACAATGTGTTACTTTTGCTGAGCAGAGATCAGCTTAGGGAGGTATTTTCAAAAATCGACCCTCAAGAGTGTTACGGGGAGTTATAAATATAAAAAAATCCTTTTTTATCAACTATTAGATCTAAAGACTTAAAATTTAACAAAGGTATTTTTTTCTTTCTTTTTTTTTTCTTCAGCTGAGATATGTGAAAAACGTTTTTTGTTTAATTTGCAATTCACTTAAAATTAACTCATTAAAAATTTTTTATCCTTCAATCAGTGTTGTTTAACTTTTCAGTTCACCCGTGCAAAGAACGGGTATACCAGCTATATATATATATATATATATATATATATATATATATATATATATATATATACACTGGTGTGCAAAAATTAAGGACGAAGTCGAAAAATTATCATATAAGCTGAACGAAGAGCAGAGCGACAGAAAGACCAATCAGGAGATTATGTAAGGTGATCTACGGTAGCACATGCGCAGATATGCAGGTAGACGTAATGGGGGAGTGTCTGAGTAGTATAAATCATGTTGTCGGTGTAAGATCAGTATTTCTGGCAAAGAGATTGCATGCCGTATAGCAGTTAAAATCACACCGAGTTGCTGCCTCAGCGAGAAATGGCGAATAATCAATCTGTTAGACGACATCTGGATGCTTTTACCCGAGGTCGAATGATTGGGAAGTTGGAGGAAGACCGCAGTGTGACAAGTGTAGCTGTAGAGTTCGGAATTGCTCACAGCATCGTTTCACGACTTTGGAGAAAATTTCAAACTACAAGAAGAGCTATCCGGGGGTTCAGTAGTGGTCGTCCACGAGGAACCACACCCGCAGATTACCGTTACATTGTCTTACAGACCAGAAGAATCAGGTGGAAGACAGCGGGAGAAATCGCTAGACGCACGACACAGGCGACTGGACGACCGATATCGCGTTTTACCGTGGCCAGAAGACTGCACGGTGGTGGTCTGTTTGCACCACGCCCTGTACGGTGTGTAACTTTAACGCCTGCCCAGCGGAGAAGGCGTTCTCTGTGGTGCCGGTAACACCGGAATTGGAGAGACAATGAATGGGGACGAGTACTCTTTACAGATGATAGCAGATTCAGTTTGAGTAGCGATTCTCATCGCATACTCATCTGGAGAGAGCGGGGAAGCCGCAATCATCCCTCGAACATTATTGAAAGGGACAGGTATGGAGATCGCGGTGTTCTCGTTTGGGGAGGCATCATGCTTGGTAGTCGTAAAGACCTTCACATCTTCGACGCAGGTTCAGTCAACGGGACCCATTATTGTAACGAGATTCTTCTTCCATATGTGCGCCTTTTAGCGGCGCTATGGGTCTGCAGTTCCTTTTCATGGACGACAATGCACCATGTCATCTTACAGTAGCTGTTGAACAGCTCTTAGAGAGTGAGGATATTGAACGTATGGATTGGCCGGCACGATCTCCGGATCTCAATCCCATCGAGCATGTATGCTATTTTCTAGGCAGACGCTTGGCAGCTTGTATCTTACCACCAGTAACGATTCGGGAGCTTCGATTGGCGCTGCAAGACGAATGTGCAGCAATGCCTCAACAACTCATTGACACCCTCATTCTCAGCATGGGTAGACGCTGTGAAACCTGCCTAGCAGTCAGGGGAGATCATATCCCCCACTAAAGACCGGATGTTTCTTGCTGGACACCCATCACAGGGATGTTTTGGCCTTCAGTCGCATTGCGCTCCATGCTACTTTTTCAATCAAGCTTCTTTTTATCCCTCTGACTTCTCTTTTACTAAGTGTTGCTTACATTACACATGTCCTTACGTATTGAGGATCTTACAGTATTAATTGTGTTGATTTGGAAAGCTTTTGTACAAAGTTATATTGAAAAAACCGTCTCATCCTTCATTTTTGCACACCAGTATATATATATATATATATATATATATATATATATATATATATATATATATATATATATATATATATATATATATATATATATATATATATATATATATATATATATATATATATATATATACATATATATATATATATATATATATATAGATATATATAAAGACACATTTGTTGTCTGTTCCCTTATAACTCAAGATCCAGACAACCAAATGACGTGAAATTTGGTACACGTCATATGATGTCACGTTTCTCACTAAATGGACAATTTATACTTTACATACAGTTTTTCAAGATTATTAAATATTTTTACTGTGTGTGTGTAGCTATGTTAATCGGTTGGAATATTTATTCAATTTTTCTGTTCTTTGATTTTTAATTAGGGTTATTTTTTGCATAAATCATTTTTTAAGGATTTTTTTCTTTTAACAACTAAAATTTTGTTTGTTGTTTTGGCAACATTTAGGTATTATCACGGGATATTTATGTATGCGATTTTGCTTACAACTTACAACTTACAATTTCAGTATTTTTTTGGAGAATTTATTTCTTTAGAATGCGAAGGTTAAAACTTTGACAAACTCTAACTTCTTATTGATAATGGTATTTCAGTTCTTATTACTGTGATTAACATAAGTATAATATTTCCGTTTTCGTTATCTGCTTTAGATAGTACGAAATTAATAATATTTTGCAATTTTATGTGTCTTTATTTTAACCTTTAAGGGTATACTATTGGCTTCAGTGCATAAAATTGCATTGCAGAAAATCAAACTTGGGTAATTATACTGCCCAAGAAAAAGCAGTGTCTGTAGTTATTACATATTAAACTGGAATAGGCATCAGAGATTGAGCAAGGCATACAAATGACTTAAATACCTGTTGAGGAATCAGGTAGTCGTAAGATAAATTATTTTTGGTACTTATGTACTATCCTAACAATCGCCAACGTTCCAAACAACTTGCCAAGTTGGAAACCCGATTTCGCATGTCATATATATTCTGAATTGTGAGTCATGTGCTTCGTTTCATATAATGTCGAAAATAGGTTGCGGTTATATGTAAGCACCTTATTTTTCCAAATTATGCTTTTGCTTTTATAGAGTTAGTTCAGTTCTTTTTATGTCAATTAATGTTAGTATTGTACTTCATTTTTCAATTTATTTTTATGCTCGGGATATATATAATTTGGATATTTTTTTTTATTTAGTACTTACGTATTATTGCACAATCGCCAACGCGTTCAAGACAACTCGATACTTTGGCAATCCCAACTTTGTATGCGTTGAATTGGCACTCATGTGCTTCATTTTGTATAAGGTCCCCAATAGGTTGAGATAATACATAAGTACCTTTAATTCTGTACATTACTATAACATTAGACGGACCGCAACATACCAATTTGGCGTGATTTCAAAACCACAAATAGCGAAATAAATATATTGCAGTATATATATTGTGTTTGTACGAAACTGTTAATACTTATTTAATCAAAACATTGAGCCTTCTTTTATATTTGATAATTTTTAAGATTTAATTTTATGTTATAACTAGCCATCATAAATGCTGCTGTTGCTCAAGTATTAAAAGACTGGTACACATAAAATATGCCATGAATACAAAACTTTGTAATGCATTGAATTCAAACAAATCATATCTATATATTTGTATACATATCACGCATTTGTTGTTTGTCTGTTTCTTATAATACGTAAGACACCCTAATAATTTGGTGCATTACAAAATTTAACATTAATCATGTTTCGTTCCATCCAACCTCACTCTGGCCTCCTCCATCCAAAAATGGTCCATGTGCATGTTCTTAGGCATGTGCTCATTTTAGAGAAAACTTAGTAAATAAAAGCGGTAAGTAATTTGCAATTTTTTTACGGTTTTTTATATTTTTTTTGCAAGCAAATACTGCAAATATCACATTATCATACTTACTACATTCCATTCCTTCATTCATAGGAATGCATTGTCATTTTTTGCAACAGTCATGCCTATGAGAAAAAGGGGGAGAGTATAGACTTGCAGAAATCATGCTTTTCTCATTGGCAGTTGTATGTGGACTGCTCTAGAGTGGGCAGAGGGGAAATTCTTTTTGTACACACTCCAAATGGAACTGCCAAAAATGTTGTCTATCACATTGCTTTAAGATAAATGTACCCTTTTATTGCATGCAAATAAACAGTTTTGTAAGCTTCTACAGAAAACATTATTTTAAACCCGGGCAAAGCTGGGTACTTGCAACTAGTATATATATATATATATATATTTGAATACTGTTTTGTGTGCTTTTTCATACTATTTTACTTTTTTCACTATCACTAAATTATAGAGCATTTAAAAACACTCATTCACAATTTCTGTATGAGTACACGGTATCGCAGGATTACCAATAATATAACATACTTCACAGAATATCTTTGTTACTGTTTAGATATTACCACTGACAAAATCTTTGTTACTGTTGTAAAGATTATTCAAGAAAACATATTTATCCTCTCTTGAAAGATATCTTAGAGGAAAAGTGTCATTGAATGGGGCTCCTGTTTATTGGTATTTGTTTTAATCAACTCTCTCGTGACAAATCAAATAATTACTGATCCATATTTGATTTTCACTACGAAATAGTCAACATCACAAACGTCTTTACACAATCTATTTTATTTGAATATTTTTCGCTTGCAAGATATGAAAGAAAGTAAAAAATTATTTCCTCCCATAAAATTTTCACTACTCCACTGTTGTCGGTTATCCCTAACCGGAATCATTCAAATTAGAAAATTAATATCAATTCTACTCGTACGACACCGATAGCAAAAAGCAAAATTGATATATTTGATTTCTTGACAAAATTTTAATATAATGTTCTTAAATAAGTAAATTTCTTAGAGCAATGGGTCATGACTAAGCCACTTAAAAAGGCTCGGCGGGCCACAGATTAAGTATCGCTGCTGTAAAGTAACTGTGATTTATCCAAATGAGAGAAAAGTTAAACGAGTTCAAAGATATATTGATGTATCGAAGCTAGAGTGAATCATATCAGTGACGATTGTACTGTACTATTTAATAGTATCTGCATAAAGGTCTTGAATATTTTTTTTATCAAATTCCAGAGGAGATAGCCATATTTCTGCATTTCTTCACATATGCTTGATAAGTGCTCTTAATTATTATTTTATTTTTATTGATTTAGACTAACTCTCTTCCGTAAGCTACTTTCAATCTTATTATACTTGGAATCACTAGAAATAAAACTTTCTTACAAAAAGAACTCTCAGCTTTCGGCAACCTAGATGTTATACGAAAGATTTCAGTGAATCTGAACTAATGATGATCATCACTGTCGGAAGAGATGTTACCAGCATTTCTGAAAGAACGACTCGCTTAGGAAAAAAAAATTTCTCCAACAATAATATCTAGAGTATTTAGAAATTAACAGTCAAGGAACAAAACAACTTCAAACAATATGTATTATTCTGTTTAAAAACAAGACTTTTAAACCTCTGAGTGGTTAGCTTCCTCCTGAAAAGTTATTCCGAAAGCGTTTACTCTTAATTTGCCATTCGCTTTAAAAATGCAACATACTTCTTTCCTTTCCCCCTTTTAAAACTTGGGAGGTCGAACGGGGACAATTTTATGACTCAGTTCTGTCCCTTTGTAAAGTAAGAACCAATAGATCAATCGTTTACAGCTAGCTGTCAAGTTGCCTTGGGCAATCTTGTTTAAAAGTTGTAGTGCAACTGGGTCGTTTCCCCTATATGTTTAGTCACAGTAAAATTAAAACAAAATGAAGGGTGGAAAAAAGGAAATAAATACTGTGTTATAAGTTGAAAAATAATTATATTTTCTTCAAACAAAATTTATTTTTCTTTTGTTTTTTTAAAAATTAAATATATATATATATATATATATATATATATATATATATATATATATATATATATATATATATATATATATATATATATATTATTGGCCACGATTTGAACAAGAAAAAAAAACATCCTGAATTCATTTTTGAATATGAGAGTAAGAAAATGCGCTCACTTTCCTGTTTTTTTAAAAAAGTAATGAGGTAAAAAGAGTGAAGTTCCTATCTCTTTTTTTATACAATAAGACAATAAATGGTGCATACGGTGATATACATACCATGATTATATTTATGAAATAAAACCGAACTTCCTCTATTCAATTACATTTTTAGTTTGAAGTAACATAAAAAAATTTCAATATTTTTAATTTATTTTAATTAAAATCATATAAAAGATATTTTTATATTAACTGAATATTTTTCGGAAAAAATCTAAATTTGCTTTCCTAGTGTTCTCCTTTTCGAACTTCTTGTATTAAATGAAAATTTATTTTCTACATCGGCATTTGTGATGAACATAACACACATTCAGTCAATAAATTTCAATTTAAATGGGGGATATACTTCTTCAAATGCGCATGACAGTACTTCTAACCATATTCTACTCAAGTTTAATTTCTTATCTTTCTGTTTCTTTTATTACAAGGGAAAATGTCACACATCGATAACTACATTTTCACAAAATTCAGTCGTTACAAATTCTATTGTGAGAAAAATTCTCCCTAATTAATTTTGTCTTTCAAAACAGTACACTTAAAACAACTTTGTTCAGTGAAGTTAATCGACAGTTCCACGATGTATCCATACCAAATTGTAAAAACAATTTTGAAATGTATCCTGTGTTAAATTTTTTGAGTATACACAAATATTTCCTGCTGTATGGAAGACATAGTATGAGATGTGGTGTGTGGTTTTGAGAGAATGTTTTCGTACGTGTAGACTATTTTTTAAAATTTAAATATCACTAAAGCTGATCATATAACTGCAAATGAACCTTATTTTAATGTGTGATGGTATCAAAATAAAACACTTTACAATATTAAACAGCCTATGTGTTTATATTCAATATCAAACTATTCGCAAAATGGTTTACAACTTCTATTCAAATTGTAAAGAAACTGAAATATAAATATATATTACTGCAGTCAAAAATATTCATAATATTTAAATATCCTATTCCTCCACTTATTTCAGTACATTTTAAAAACTGTAGCTGAATGCAATTTTTTATATTTATAAACGAGGCATAAAAACTCACACAGTCGTAAAAAATGTATTTATCATTTTTAAATATACTGCTATAAAACGTATATGGATTGTAAGATCACAGTTCTAAAATCCTAAAATCTTTTAAACGAGCAAAAAACATGTAATTTTGGATTGATCAAAATATAAATATAATACACAAATATACATGTTATTAAGCAAATACATTTGAAAAATCAAACTTTCTTCTGAAATAAACGTAATTGAAAGAAAAATGTTTAATTGCAAATGAGTGGAAATATATGATTATCTAAGGGGTATCCCCAAAGTTAGGCAGTTCTCAAACTTAAAACTCAAACTCAGTGGCACAACAATTCATGAGGGCCAGGAACTACTGTGCCCATCCCAATATACGTGACCATTGGGCGCTGAGGTGCATGAACAGATGTCCCGATTTGGTGGTCTGTCTGAAGAGAGACCTTCAGTGTTTAAGACCCAAGCAAGCTTGGTAGTCATTTATCGACCCAATGTAGCAGGGGTGAAAGGCAGAGTCGACCTTGCCCAGCCCGTTACTAGAACCTAAGACCTGAGGTGTGGAAGCCCGATACACTACCACTCGACCCTATTCGGTGAAAAATAAAACTTAATGTTAGAATCTTATATAATTCCCTAATGAATGAGGGAGTCCAAACTTTTTTTTCATGTAAACTGTTTAGACGGAAATTGTTAATTATGAACATTTCACAAGTTGCATAAATTAAAATTAACTGTTATAGTTTACATAAATTTTTAAGAGTGCAAAAGGTGTATTTGGGCTGCACGAATTAATTTTAAAAGGAATACGGTTACGAAAAAGTAGTGCAAATTTATCTAAAGTATGGTTGGTTACCTTAGATATTGTCAAACACAACAAAGTATTGGGAGCCAATTACACAATTCGTTGTTATAAAAATGTATGGAAAATTATAAGACTTAGTTTTTGCATTTGTAATTTTTATATTTTTTTCCTGAGAGATTTAAAAGATAGAGAGGCATCCATCAAAACTACGGTTCCCTCTCTGTTTTTCCAGATCTCCCCTGACTATAAGCCGACTCTGCCATAGTAAGTGTAAAGGCCGTATCTTGTTTGTCAAGATCATTTTATAGCAGACTGCATTTTTCATGTATTTTAGATGGTCGTTTTATATTTTCTACATCAATATCTTAAGGTCTGAATTTAAAATTACATAAAATTCTTGACATTCGCATCAATGACCATTATAATTTTTATTAGTATATGAATGTGTCATCATACGATTACATGACTATTATTAACATATTATTTTAACCATTTAATTAATATTAAGTATAACATAATGCACACAAATTTTCTGAACTTTAAAAAAAATATTTCGAAAACTACTTCAGATATACTCAAATTTTTTCATATCTACGCTTTAGCTTCTCATTTTTGCTTGTATGTAAAACTTTATTGTATATTCGTCGATTTTTTTAGTATATTTTTTGCTCTTAGCATGCAGTTTTCAACTGAATTGTATGAAATCTTAGAATTATATTAAAAAATACCAAAGAAGCTAGATAAAAAAATTTGAAATTTATATTATACTCAAAGAGTTGCTAGAACTTATATGGTAAATAATTTTTAACCGCGCGATACATTTTTTTTCGAAATTTCAAATGGAATTTCGAACATAAAATTTCTAGCTTTATACGGTCGAGATTTCAAAAAATATCCAGATTTTAATTACTTATTCAGTTAGCCTTAAAAAAAAGATAAATCTTGAGGTATTTTGCATAAATAGATATTTTTGAAGAATAACTCGTATGTTTTCGAATAGCTCGAATTTAAAATTGATTTTTATGTTTATTTACATGCATAAATGTGTACTGTAAATGTTTCAGTATATTTTTGATTACCATTTATTCAAACATTCAAGTTATAAAAACAAATGTGCGGAAATCTTCATTCATGTTGTCTTTGATGTAAACTGAAGTTCAAGCACTTAAAATTGAAATATAATTCGGTGTATTTTAACAATATATAACCAGGCACTGTACGTAAACTTCCCTGAACACTTGGGCTTTGAAATCTAAAAAAAAAACCTAATAGATCTTAATTAGTTTTTTTTTTTCGTGTTTATTTTTTCAGAGTGTAAGAAAATGTTTCAAATTATTTGATGAAGTTTAAATTTATTCATTTTTAGTGGTTGGAAAGTTGAAAATGTTTCAAATTTTAGAGTGTTTGGTGTTTTATTAATTTTTTTTGGCGTCTTATAAGGAAAAATTCATGTTCTAAAAACTAAAAGCATTGATTAATATAAGAAAAATTAAGCCAAAGAATATACTTTAAAAAATATAATTTTTCTAACTATATAAAATAGCAGATTGCCCTGATACGCCCCAACTTGTTACAGTTTCAAATTAATATGAAACCAAAAGGGAATTGTAACATATTTTACTTATGCGTTGGGACTTTTCAAAACTTTTAAAATACCAGCTAACAAACAAATACTTCCTGGGGTGTAAAGAAATTTCCCCCCGATTTTTTACGATTGCCCCAGGGTCAATACACGGGGTGGGGTTCCCTGCGAGCCATAAAATTTCCTATCAGTGTCTTGTTGTGTTGCTTCCACCGTCCCTAATTATCTTTCAAGATGTTAAACCTTTAAAAGGGGGAAAGGATTTCAGAAAAGTACGGATAATCCGTTTTTAAAATGTTACTTGAAGGCAAAAAAACCCCGTAAAGTGCATTTTTGAAGTATCTTTACAAGGACGGAATTTTCCGTGCTAGTCGCTTGAAGGGTTAAAGAAAAGAGTGAAAAACGATTAGCACACATAATTATCAGTGATATACACTGATAACAACATGACAAATTTCAGCTTAATTCATTTCAGTTGCTTTATGAGACATACCGCAGCGCTAAAATACGGATTTTCAAAGGATGGACTTTGATAGTCTTTGGAGCCTATCAAGAGTTAATTTGATATCGCAAGAAATTGGTGAGACGCCTGTTGATGGTGCAGGATGGAGAAAACAGTTTACTTGAGAACTGGAAAAATTTGCCTGGTTCGATGAATGTATTTTCTCCTCTATCATGCCGATAACAGGATCAGAAATAAGCCAAACAGCGTGAATTCAAGGACGCATTTTGCCAAATAGCAATTATTTAGGTATGTGGAGATGGAACTATGATGTGGAGATTAGCTTTGAGGAATACACCGGATCTCTTGTTATTATATGGACACATATACGTACAATAGCTCATATTACCTTACGGATCGCATGCATTCATTTGTTATATTCACTTTTTCATATAACTTTCAAAAGAACAATACTACATTCTACCGAGCTCGGTCATTCTTAAACTAATTTGAGGAACAGCAAGTACAGTTTAACATGCTGTTGTACCAAACTTAGTTCGTTTATCTGAATTGCATTGAGAGAGAGAGAATTTGTTAACGGATGTCGAAATACAATTTAAAACAGGGGAATGTCCCCATCCAGTCTGTCAATCTACAACTAATTCATCTCAGCCAGAGTAAATATTACTCATCAATGGTAACAGCAATTTCTGGAGTCCATGCCAAGAAAAATATTTACTATGAATCGAGTTAAATGTTGATAATGTCTATTAAAGTTTGGTTACTTAGTATTTATTCTGAATATTTCTATAGATAATACTATAAGTATCGATTTTGATAATTTAATTTTAATTGTGTTTGGTATATGAAATGAAAAATATCAAACCAACAAAAATTATAAAAATTCATTTTACCCTCAATATATATATGTACATATTTATTATGCCTAAAATTACTGCATAAGTATATGTTTCTTTTGTTCAATTCCTGATGTTCTAAAACTTCTTGGAATACGAGTTTATCTTTTAATGCCTTTAACAAATATGAGCTCACAGTATCATAGTACAACTTAGTATCATAACAAAATGTATTTTCAATTTTAAGCTGAATTGGTTCTTTTTTGTAATTATGTGTGGCTTTTAAGGTATAAAAACTTCTTTTACCATATCTGGTTTGAATACAAAGTTCGATTTTAAGTAGAACACCAATAAATTCTCAAAATGCAGAGTATAAAATATAAGAATGAACATTATCAGCATCAGCTTTTAAAAAGGTTCAGGGAAAATAAAATTTTGATAGTTAAATTGGAAATTGCTTTTTTATAACATTCATTTTTGTTATTAACTGAGAAAAAAATACTCAAATACGTAGTGTAGTGTACTATTGAATAAGTTCTAACTCGATTTAAATTAAAAATTTTGACAGAGAAATATTGATTACATCTAACGACGTATCATTAAAATATCATCATGCAAAGGTAAGGAAAGTTTGGAGGTTATCTGTTTGAAAACTTTTACGTGAAGCTATCCATGATGGTTAAAAAACACGTAACGGTATTTGCAGTTTCCATAAAAAGTATGTTTTCCACATGTATATTGAAAACAGTCTCTTAAATTGATTCTGTTCGTTTCCTTAGTTGTTAATTTCTGAAATTCTCCCTTAACTTTTTATATTTTTTTGAAATTCGGAATATTTTTGTTTGCAGTAAAACATAGTGTTGTTTTTTTGAAAGCTCAGAGGCACACACATTTTTTTTTAAATACACAAATTTACTGTTAATTAGTGTAAGTTATTTTAAAATGAAGCAACTATTTTTATTTTTTTATTTTCGGGAAAATCTTTGTTAGAATAAGTATTTTTTGTTTCATTAGCATTCAATTCGTCTTATAATATAATCAGTTTGTGAATGAATAATCTCGGATTTTAGTATAAGACAAAGAAAATAAATATTTTATTTAAAAAGAAACCATGAATTTTTATTAAAAAGATCTCTACTTGTAAAAAGAATATATTAAGGGGAGTTGGAAACCTCTCTCTTTCTCTATACTGACAATGTTAAATTGGCTGTTTTCGAAGTAACTTTTCTCAAAATCTGTTTTATGTACATGCTTGAAATTTTTCATACTATTAAGTACACCTCTCTCATTATACTAAACTGAGCTTTTAGCTAATTTTGAATTTTTTAATAAATTATGAAATATTTTATCAAACATTGCGAAATTTGACTCATTTTTTACTTAAAAAATTTGTAAAAATTAAATTTTTGAGTTTTTTACAAAAAGCTCATTTTAGTATATATTAGACATCATTATAAATAATTCATAAAAAATTTACATACTTGTGAACAGTAGTTTCTCAGAAAAGGTACATCGCACATTAAAATTTACATTTTGAGATAAATTGATTTTAAAGTATACAGAAAGACTTCTAATCGACTAGGAAATAAAAAAAATAAAAGGCTCAATTTAAAATAAGATACATGTTTTGGTTTATTTTAGTCGTTACATTTTTAAGCAAAAACAAAGTAATTTGTTTACAATTTTCCCCATTAAAATGGGTGTGGCCAAAATTCAATGAATATTTAAAAATACGTTTTAAGGGCTTCTAAATACCCTAGAGGTTAAAGTAAGGTATTTTTACAAAGGTTAAAATCTATACAGTTTGAAAATGTAAAAATCTCAAATTGTCAAAAAATTAAGATTTTAGCTTTCCAACACCCCATAAATAATTTAATATTAAAGAGTAGTTTCTCTTATTGTTTACTTACTGATTATTGATTATATTAGTCGATTGGTTGTCAAAAGATTATACACTTTGTATTGGAAATGATTTTGCTTAAGATCCCGTTTTTCCGTTGAATTGTTTTAATAGCGAAACAGACACAATATTTGTTACAAAAGTTTGTATTTAATATGAACAAATTGTAAGGATGGATTTTGTTATATCATTCTAGCAAATCATCATATAAAATACTTTATGCTACCTAATTGCTGGAGTAACAAAAATCTGGCATTGTATGCATAGAGCAAAATCAGAAAGCTTAAAGTTTTTCTGAGAATTACATAAACTTTTAAAAAATGCAAAAATTGCTACATATGAAGAAAACATATCATTTTAAAATCAGATTTTAATAAATCTAAGGAGCTCATTTGGTATTTGTTACGAGTCAATAGTTTGAGAACACTGCTCCAGAAGTTCTAACAAAAAGTGAAATTAGAAGTTGTTTTTATTCTATTAGGAAGAAAAGAGTTTCACAACGGTTTAAATCACATATTATTGGTATATAAAAACCAAACCAACATGAATTATGTAAAGCTGCATTTTTTCCTTAATATTACAAAATACCTAAGTCTTTTTACATTTCAAATTGCAGTTGCTCAAATATTCATGGCAAATCTAATAGAAATCAGGATTGTCCAAATCACATGTTTTGTGTTTACTATTTAAATGCACTTTAAATTTTATTTTTTAACTTTAAAGATTAACTTAATGATCTTATGAATGTGGTTACATGTATAAAATCATGTAGTTAGAGCAAAATGTTATTAATTATTTGTATAAATAAAGCAAGTATACAGAAATGTATCAAATTGTTAGTGCAATGCATAGAGAAGTGTGAAATATAAGAGATTGCTGTGTTTCAAATTAAATGCTGAACTGTTACCATCATAATTACTAATTATTTCTAATCTGACTTATCACATAGGACAGGCTTTTTTAATCTTTTTAAAGTTCAGAACTATTTGAAATACATCTTATCATATGCATTATATATATATATATATATATATATATATATATATATATATATATATATATATATATATATATATATATATACGAGGGCATTTCGAAAAGTAAACATACACCGTAGGCCAGAGGAAAAGAAAAGTTTTGGTGAGCAAGTTAGCCGCGCAGGTGTTAATCTAGAACCGTTAGGTTTCTCCTCGTGGTCGTTCGGCATTTCAACGTTGATTCTGGTTGGAGTAGGTCGTGTTTAAAATGGCTACGCCAATTCAAAATCCCGCCAAATACGAAGTGTGATCCGTCATACGTTTTCTTCATGCAAAAGTTCAGCGACCAACGGATATTCACAAAGAAATTGTTTCTGTTTATTGGAACATTATGAATCGACAAAGTAACGAAATGGTGTCGTCATTTCTCTGAAGGTAGGACCGATTTTCATGACGAACAAAGAACATTTCGGCCATGTCCTTCTTCAGAGAACGGAGGAAGCAATTCATGCGAATTGACGTCTCAAATTGAAATAATTGCATCAGATCCCACCAGAATTGTCAATGACAACTCTTTATGAAGTTGTGACTGTCAAGTTAGGGCACATTAAATGGTGTGCGCGCTGGGTTCCAAAACTGTTAACGGAAGAACACGGAAAGAAAAGGATGGGCTTTGCACTCGACTTCCTCACACGCTATGCAGAAGCAGGTGATGAGTTCCATGATTACATTGTGACAGGTGACGAGACGTGGGTTTATCACCATACACCTGAATCCAAGCAACAATCAATGCAATGGCGCCATTCGAATTCACCAAAAGCCAAGAAATGAAAAACTTCGATTTCAGCGAAAAAAATCATGGCTTCTGTTTTTTGGGACATACATGGCATTCTTCTGTTGGAGTTTATGCCTCCCGGAACGACAATTAATGATGCTGCATATTCTTAGACTTTATAACGCTTTCGAAGGGAAATTCAAAACAAACGCAGGGTTATATTGACAAATGGAGTCCGCTTGTTTCATGACAACGCTTGGGAGACACAGAGCTTGTAACCAAAGCACTGCTCAAACAATTCAAATGGGAAGTATTGGACAATCCGCCGTACAGCCCGGACCTTGCTTCCATTTATTCCGTTACCTGAAGTAACATCTTGGTGGAAAATCATTCCAGGTCGATGATGAGATCAAAGGTGAAGTTGAAATGTGGTTCCGACAACAGGCGGCAATCTTCTATGACTATGGGGTACAAAAGCTTGTGTACCGACTTAACAATGGTTTAAATAACAAAGGTGATTATGTCGAAAAATAATGAATAATTTACACACTTTTTAAGTAATGTTCAATAAGCATTGATAAAAAGAAGTAATGTACGAATACCAATCATGTTATCGCAGAACCCGTACCAACTTTTGTTCTACATAGCTTGACGTTATTGTAAATAAAATTCCATATATGTACGTCAATTTTTGTAGGAGGAGTAGCATTTTAAAATTCACTCCCTAAGATTCAAGTTGTTCTCTTAAAATTAAATTATTAGTTTTTTTTTATGAAAGTTTAAGAACAAAATCTATTTTATATCATATATACATATTGGAGGCAACCAAAAAAAATATGAAAATCATTAATTTAAAAAAAAAATGTTTAAATCGTATCATGTTCCCTTAAAGTGATTGCAAAGCAATTGAAAATTCACTTTTTCCTATCTCTACGAAGAAAATTTGAACAATATTAAGTTAAAGTTTTGCATAAGACATTTATAAGATAATTTTGAACAAGTAATTTTGATAGAATGTCAGTATGTTTACACACTTATAAGACCCTAAAAACAAATGTAGTTTCTTAAATGGTGGAAAAATCAATATTTTAATAAAAATTATATTGCCTCATTTAAATGTAATTATCAATAAAAGCGTATCGATAACTTAAAAGGTTTTAGCTTAAAATATTCTAAAATAAATGTGTATGAATAAGTTATATTACAAGACGAAAATCAGAGGGAAGAAATGAGAAATACTTAACTAGATGATATTGAATGATCAACACAAAATAATCAAGAATTATTTTATTTAAAACAACTTATAATAAGTTTTATTGCTAAGAAATATTAAAAAAATATATCGGAATATTTTTGTAAAAGTGTGTGAATAAAAAAAAATATTACTGCATTAAAAATAAAATAAAGGGCACTGAGTCAGCTCACTTTTCATGAAGCTTACCATCATTTAGATAACTTTTTCTGATAAAGGTGAGTTTTAGATATTCATAGGTAATATATTATACTGCATTTTGGAATAATAATTTGGAAATATTTTAAATTAACCCTCCCCTCTATCTTTTAATAACATTATGTTCCATAATGGCCATTAGCTTAAGTGCCTGTGGACATAATGAAAATAGTGGAACTTGCAATTTATTTTAAAGGCACTAATAATTCACAAAAGTTTATATGCAAACAAACAACTTTAAAAACTATCCGGCATGTTAATTCTGTGTATTATTCATGTATTCATAGGCTTAAGTTTCAACATAGGAAATTTTTTTCATATCTAAGGCATTTTATTAAACTATATTATTAGCATGCACAACTTCAACTAATTTAATGTGTAGTATACATTTTTGATTAAAACCACCATAGAACCATGTATTCCTTTTAAAAAAATGTAAGGGTTTGATATTTTGAGTATTTAAACATAAAATATGTTAAAGTATACTTATTTCGAAAAATTTAGCAACTCATAGATAAATCGGCTAATAATTGTTTAAATTTCTTGATATTTAAATACATTTGAAAATTAATTTGGGGTATTAAGTAGTCTTTTACAAAAATCTGCATTGCCTTCGCTATTTTTTTAAACTTAAAACCAGCTATGGCGTAAGAGAAACGCTATTATTTAATGCTCAGACATATTTCACAATTTCAACTTGTAACCAAGGTTACTAAAATGATTTCGCTGAGATATTTGTCAGAAGAATGTCACTATAGAGGCAAGCACTCATTAAATATAGATCAACGGCAGTCTGACATTGACCTATTACTGAATGTTGAAATGTTTCCATGGCAAGTTGGTTAGAAGCCATTATTGATCTACTGGCTCAACCTTTCAAAAACCTTCCGAGAGTATCTACCACGTCTAAATGATCAGTACTCCCGATGTAACGGGCCTTTCCTCGCGTTTCCTTTTAAAAGTCCTCTTGGGTTTTTGGGACAAAATGGCAATTATTTCCAACCAACTCGAGAAGAAGGACGTGTGTAGGCAAATTAGGAATCTTGTGTGTAATAGAAGTTTAGTGTTCGCAAGGTAGTCGCGAGGTCTTTGTCTATGCTTAGAAGTGATTGAATAAAAGATAGAAGAAATACACAAAGTCCAAGATTTAACCTACCGGTACCTATATAATCAAGTTAAATGTGGATCCGTGACTAAAAGGATTAGAGAAAACTGAATCCACGCCAGTTATGTGAAAAACAAGGTAGCTGTTTACTTAGGATATAGCGGTAAGCACCTTCGATTAAACTATGAGGAAAGTGCGTGTATTAGTGAGATTAGAATTAAGCTGTGAATTCAGATATACTGGTCAGTTACGCGATTATGTAGTAATACGAGTTGTGTCTTCCAATTCCAGATCTACTTACTTAGATTAGTATTATTGTTGTGTATTGTGATTAAGTTAAGATCTTACTAAACATATAATTAAGATGAACGATTTGTATGATTCTTCGTAATTCCCTACAGAAACATGTCGTGCAGATAATGGAGAACAGGGCACCCGCGAGAGGGTGCCTCACAACGACATAATACACATTTCTATACGACTACAATTCCATATAGTTTTACATTAGAGCTTATTTTCTCTGTTAGCAGTAGAGTATCGGGCTTTACAGTACGCAAAAAATTTAACAAAAATGATATTTTTGTTTTGAGAATGGTATTGTGAAGATATTCGGCAAATTGAGAGATAGACGGTGAAAGGCATTAAGATATATGTTTACTTTAAAGTGATATTCAAAAGTATGCACTTAATACTGATAGTTCACGAACAAAAGTCTTAATTTGTCATTTTGTATTTTGTTTGCCTTACACATTTTTTCCGCCTGTTATAGGAAGCCCATTAATGCAGACAAAAAAAGTTTCTATTAGTAAGTTTTATTTTTGTAATCCGTTAACTGCCGATTAAAAATTACGCGATTCGCTTTCCAGGGCCACTGTTTTTCACATAGTAACGAATATGCGGTACATTGAAGGGAAGGGGGAAGAAAAGGATCAAATAAGCTGATTTTTCACTGAAATAAGTAAATCCTTCGGAAACACTCTCAATGCCATTTTATTGCATTGCATTTCAAAGCCTTCAGATTAGTTGTAATGAAACCGCAAAAATAAATAAATAAATTATCTGATTTTGCAATGACGTATGTATACGTCCAGGGCACTTAAAAACAGATTGAGCAAGACGGATACATATGCAAACGACTATTAAGGGGTTAATTTGTAAAAGATGAAACGTCGAGACGATAAGAAATTTGGTTAAAGTCCACCATAGTTCATTACCATTTCTTAACAGCTATCCATAACACTTGATGCATCTGTTATCTCATCAACAGTAATCATTTGACTAAATTCGCTTATTTTCAGACGAATGGAGAATATAGATTCCCCAAGTTTGCATTTCTTTTTACAGCAGAGAATTTCACTATTCAGCATATGTACAGATTATTGAATGATGCATGGGAATATTAATCAACGAAAAATAAAGAAGAATATGCAGTATAAGAAAAATCCCTGTGCTGAAGAGCATTCCCTTCTCAAAACTAACCATCTCCCAAAAGTGGAGCAATAAAAACATAATTTGCCATAAGGTAAAAATGAATTTTAGTACTTTTTGTCCACTTGTTTATTTCTCTGAAATTATGAATTTGAAGCTGAATAGAGCATTTTAAAACACATTTATTTATGTAACTCACATATTTTTTTTTTATTACAAAGAATAATTTATTGTGTTCATGCTTTTAAAATATTTCTCCTGATATAACGCGGAATACAAATATTTAAACAAACTTACAAACGACCTAGGGAATAGCACTGGAAATATAAACGCGATACTATGTTGCCTGTGGCTAGAAAGTCAAAATACTTAATACAGACATCATAAATCAGCCTCAGATATAATTCAAAATTCAGTAGTATATTTAGGAACATGTGAATCTCTCACGTGTATGAGATAAAAGAATTATTACGACATCATGACATGTTGTATACATGCCTTGAATGTACCGAACAATGAGCATTGTTCTTGAATAAATGCATTGGGTCATGTTTAAAGATTTTGATATTGTGTCGTAAATCAGAAAACTCCCATTCACATTTTGTCCCCTTGAGCGAAAAACATGAAAACTTTCATCATGTGATCCCATTAAAGTTATAGAATTGTCAGTTCTCGTTTTTTTAGTAAAATTCAAACAGACATTTACAACTCATGTAAGAATTCCTGTCAAATGAATTGAATGAACTTTCACAAATGAGATTTTAATGTTTTACAAAGTATCAAGTAAAATAATTTTTTAAAGTCAATTCCTACCAAGTTAAAGAATTTTTTTATTTTAGTTATTTTTTATCAAATAATAACAAGTAATATAAATTTTTATACATATGACAGAATCACAATATTAAGAGTGAATTAGGTTTTATTAATTATCATTAAAATATCGTATTGTCATCCAAAACAATCGTGTATATAAAATTTGAATTCAACTGAATGCTTTAAAATATGAGGAAAAAATAGTTTAATGCTTCGATCGAAGTCACTAAAAATTAATCCGAAGTGACTCTGTATAAGTAATTATTTAAATAATTAGTTTCAGTCAGTTAAAATTTGAATTAATTATAATTGAAAAATTGTATTGTCACCCAAAAAAATCGTATATAAGAAATTTAACCTCGAATTAGCGCTTTAAAATGTGGAAAAAACCTTTCAAGTTTTTACATAAATCGAGTCCCCCAAAGTAAGGGCAACATGGCTGTATCCGTAATTCTTTCAATAATTAGCTTTAATCAATTAATATTTCTTAATTATAATTCAATTACCATAATATCGTTCAAAATAATCGTGTACATAAAGATTCAGCTCAAATGAGCGCCTTAAAATGTGTTTTATTAACGATTGAGAGAGAGAGAGAAAATATGAAAAGATATAAGGAGATATTGCGAACAAATAGTAGGAATTGAAAAATAGTTTTAACACAGAAAACTTAAGAGAGATGGATTACTTATACTTCTACTTTTTTCCACCTGGGAACATCTTTATAACTAGTCATCTTTTTCAATTTGCATGCTTAATTTTCTTATGTTTATCATAATTTTACACTATGATCTATAATTATTCAATTTAAGTTATGCAGCGTTCTTATAGCTTTGTTCAACATATAATTTGGATTTATGTAGTACCGTGTATAGTAAAGCTATATTGTGTGGAAATTATATCCATCTATTTATATATATATATATATATATATATATATATATATATATATATATATATATATATATATATATATATATACATATATATATACATATATATATACATACATATATATATACATATATATACATATATATATACATATATATACATACATATATATATACATATATATATACATATATATATACATATATATATACATATATATATACATACATATATATATACATATATATACATATATATATATATATATACATATATATATATACATATCCAGGTTTTTAAATTAAAAAAAATAAAAAATGAAATATCCAGGTATAACTTAATGGTTATATAATATATGACATTTAGTTTCTAAGTAATGATTGAATTTATAAATACTTAACCTTTTAACTGGCACGAAGGTAAAATACACTTTTCTGTGATAAAGTATTTGATAAATCTAATGTTCTCATCCTCTATAAACAATATTTAGTCCAAAAAAATATCTGAGCAGTGTTTTTTTTCCTGGGTGGTGGCTACACCTTAAAGTCACAGCGCACTTAAGACATTTAACTTACTTTTCAGGACAGAAATACTGAATCATATTACAATAAACCTTTTATGAAATATTTACATTTTTTGTAATAACTGTTTAAATAACAATTAAATACAAAGTTTAAGTGTTATTAAATAATAATAGAATACTTGTACTACATAATATTAATATACACTTCTGGACAATTGCTAAGGACGGATCACAAATTGCCATGCAGTATAAAATTAAGCGATACATGAGGCCTAGTAGGACAAAATATAGTTGCCACACAGTTCAGACATTAGAATAAAGAATATTTATTGTTCTGGAAAATAGAAAAGCTGTGAAACATCTGAAAGAAAAAAAAATGTTCATTTGATCTGCGTACGGAGAAATGGAACAATGCATCTAAAAGTCAGTAGGCACCTTAAAAAAAGGTACGGGATATGTCCACCGTGGAGTGTGATGCAACATTCCACACGTCGTACCATACTTTTCACAACATTATCCAGCAGCTGTTGAGGAAATTTATCCCATTCCTCTGCGACTGCGCGGATGAGGGTGTTCTTGTTTGTCTCAGGATAGTTTCGACCAGCAACTTGCCACCCCAAAGCATCCCACACATTTTCAATGGGGTTCAGATCTGGAGAACGCGCTGGCCATACGAGACGTTGAATACCCTCGTGGTCTAGACAATCCTGAACAGCGAGTGTTCGATGACATGTTGCGTTGTCGTCCATAAAAACAAATTTATCACCGACAGCACCACGGAAAAGACGAACATGAGGAAGTAGAACTTCATCAATGTATCGTTGGCCCGTCATAGTCCCATTCGCAACCACATGTAGGCGCGTGCGGCCATTGATCATGATGCCGGCCCACACCATGTAACTGCATGTCGGATATCGGTCATTTTCCTGGATATTTTCTGGACGATAAGCAGTACCACTCTCGCGCCAGATCAGTTGGCGTCTACAATCCGATGACAGACTGTACCTACTCTCATGTGAGAATAGTACGCATGTCCAGTCCTGTTCAGTCCATTTGTGATGCTCACGACACCATTGCAAACGGGCAGTACGGTGCTGTCTGGTCAATGGGACACACAAAACAGGTCTGCGTGCGTATAGTCCTCCTCCATTCAAACGTCTGGCAACAGTTTTCGAGAGATCTGCTTTCCTGAGGCAGCAAGAAACTGATTTGCCACCTGCTGAGCTGTGGTGCGCCTGTTCCTTTTTTGCTGATAGGACGAAATATCTGTCTTCTGCGGGCGTCGTACTTCTAACACGACCTCCCCGTGCCGTCTACTACACATTCCAGTAGTTTTAAATGACTTCCACAGCCGTGAAACAACGCTGTGAGCGATGTCGAACTCCTGGCAACATCTGTTATTTTTCGCCCTTCTTCGATCTTTTTCCAATAATTCGGCCACGCATAAAATCATCTATGCGATGTCGGAGAAGACATGCCAAAAATTTTAAGTTCGCCTATTAAATCTTTCCTGTAAAACTTTGACTTGAAGCAACAACTGTCCACACGCGTCAAAACCTTTAAAGCTCTTATGAACGCTATCACGTGATGAACAGACGTGGAAAAAATGTGCATACTCATTCTTCTTCTTACTAATATCCCGCAGTTATTCTAAGTTTCCATATTTTGCTTCCTTTCATTTTGTGTTTGCTATGGATGATAGTGTTATCCGTCCTTAGCAATTGTCCAGCAGTGCATATATATTTAATTAGAACATATATATTGAATACTTGGAATATTCGATGAAATTGGTATATTTCCACATTTTTTATTTTATTTAATTTTAGTATAAAAAAGTTAGGAATAAAATAATATTTTTGAGAATTTAAATTAGTTAGTTCACAAATATAATAAGCTATTTACTAAGGAACTTTATAATATTCAAACCTTTTTTCCGAGAAAAAAAGGTGCAATAAAATATTTTTGAACCCAAGAATCTTGTATCACATATTGTAAACAAAGTTTGTTTATTTTTCCGATCCCCAACATTTTCACATGATTCTAAGTGCTCTCTCTTTCGAGGGGTGGTGAATCGAAAATTTCTAGGTAATATTTTTTGTTCTATGTGGGCTTTGGATAGATCCTCTATCCACTTATAAAGGCTTTCCAAAAACTAAATAAAACATTTTTTAATTGCAAATTTGTTTAACTCATTCAGATGCGAGAAAAGTATACTTAACACGCATAATAAATAACAGCTATTTCAAAACTGAATTTTTGAAATGAAGATTAATTATAATGATATTATAAATGTGTGAGAAACTTAACCCTAAAGTTTTTGTCGTCGTCTTGCCTACCTAATAGTGTGGGGGAACTGAAAGCAGAACCAGAAACTTTTATTATTACATAATATTTATTTTACTCAAGCACACTAATCAACAACAGGTTTACCTTTAAGTGAAGGTCCTAGGAGTGCTACGGAGAACGCAATAAACCTTAAGTGAACAAGCGCAAGTAACCAACTTAATTTAACTTAGTCTTTCGTTGACTACAAATCCCCTATCCACTAATCTAACACAGTGACAATCACTGCTCCTAACCATAAGCTGCGAAAATCCATTTTTTCTATCTCACCTTCGTGGCGACTGTAACAGATTCTGAGCTCCCTCTTCCTACAATTTCAAAACTCTGACTCTATATAACCGAACTAATCTACCTATCAGCAGTGTTTCTCAAAATGTGGGGCGCGCCCCCCTGGGGGGGCGCGAGCGTATCGAAAATTTAAAGATTTTTTTTTAAAAAAAAACCGGAAAGAGAAGTAAAACAAAATGCTTTCTTCCATAATAAAAAAAAATACACACAACAACACACTGATATAATTTATATTTATTATCTGGCTTTTTTCCGTCATCAAATAGCTATATTTGATCCCAAAACCAAATTAAAGAAAAAAAAAACATTTTGTTTTATTTGCTGTTTTTCCTCAATGAAAGATTTTTATTACGTTTTAACATAAAATATTACTCGTTAAAAGAAAAAACGAAACCCAGACCCTGAGAAAAATTCTAAGAAGATAAACAATTCACCACTGTAATTATTATTGAAATACTGTACATTAGTTGCAGAAAAAGAAAAGTTAGTCATGATTCACTTTTCAGCCAGGCTTTATAGTACGTTTGCTAATCATTTGATTGACCTTCAATCTTATGGTATGGTTATTATCAATATTAGTTCCCTCCCATCTTTTTTGTGTTTGCTTTTCGCTTAGGGAAATTGTAAATAATTGAGTTTTGCGATATTTGGAAAAGAATTGATTGGTTTAACATTTTTGTAGGATAATTGAAAAGTGTCTGATTTGCGTCCTTTATTATGGTCTTGTACTTTTGAATCATTTTAGTTCAGTTTTATTGGATTTTTTCTCAAATCATCAAAGAATTGAATAGTCCTTGAAAGAAGGTAAGTATACTTTCTATAAATTAAAAAAATTAATTAGATTTCCGATTTGTATCGTGTACAGTAAAAATAATTCTAAACAAATGATTGGGGTGACTGAGTCCCCCCGCACTACCATTAATGTTAGTATCGAGTACGCGCCTGCTCCCGGGTTAAAACATTTTGAAGTCTTCTCGCTTTAAATGTTAAAAAGTAAGACAATTATTCTTCATCGGAATTTTATATTCTTTTTCAAAATTTAACATTAATTCTAAATGCTAATTGTGTGAGGTTTAAAATTACAGTTCTTTAAAACCGTTTTTTACAATTATAGCATTTATCTAAAAAAAAATCATTTTACATTTTTGTATACAATGTCATGCACACAGTTTTACTCTCCTTACAGTTCAGCTATTATATCAAGCATAATGTTTTATTTTTTAAAAAAATGAACTCGTGCGAAGAGTCGGTGTTTCAGCCAGTATACGTTTGATGTATCAGTACAGAAGAAAGTATTTTATAAATAATTTCTTATTGCTGAATTTGGCCGTGGTAGCCGAGTGGTATAGGTATCGGATCGTGGCTTGCCTTGTCACGAGTTCGAGCCCAGTACCACTAAAGACCCGCCATGTAGGGCAGCGATGCATGTTAAATCTGTTGAGAGTTAAAACGTTTTCCCGTTGGTGTGGTGTGGTAGTTAGGAGAGAAGGGTGTCAGGTCAGGTGTCATCCACGTCACTTGACCATTGTTCAAAATTACGTGGTCCGTCGTCAAAAGCCCTCGTGCAGCTGAACAGTGCGACGTTAATATTCAATCAATCAATCTTATTACTAAATTAAGAACAAATTTAATAATTATTAGGGACTTCCACGGGCTTTTCGAGTAGAGGAAAGTTTTTCAAAGGAAGGTTTCAATATCAGAAATTGACACTTAAAGAGTTATTTTTCTATATTTAGCTGAGATCTATATTTTGTCTTCAAGGCATCCACTGCAGAAAATCCGGTTTGAAAAAGGTAGGATGTTGAAAATGGTAATAGTATACAAAGTGCTTTTCTTTTCGGTACAGATAATTCCTCATCCACTTCTACCCCAATTTCAAAGAGCGATTTATTACAAAATTGCCTTTTAATTTTTCACTGGATGTGAAATCTATGAAGATTTCTTCTTCGGAAGTTGAGAGCCCTTCTGGAGTATCTTGAAATAGATCCCTAATCCACTCGTAACTTGCTACCAAGCTGTCGTCATCCAGAAAATACTTTTTAAAATTCTTTGCCAACATAGCTAAATGATTTTACATATTTTAAAAACAACTTTCACATGTTGTTCTACAGATTTGTAAGTTTTAACACATATCGAGCTGAGGAATGTTTTCCATCATTTACTTCAGTGTAGTGGTAAATCCAAAATTTAAGTATTTTTGAGAAGATCGCCTTGATTTAATTTTCGGAACCATCCTCGTTCGTATGTGTACTTGTTGATTCTTTATTATGGTCGAATGTTTACTTACGACTTAAAAATATATGTATGATATTGTTTTAATCTACTGCCGTAAATACTTAATTACCGTGAATTACAATTAACGTGGAAATTAAAAAAAATGTACATTCAAGCTAGATTAGGTTGCTATAAGAGTATCGAGTCGACCAAAACTGACTGGAATTGTACGAGGAAAAGCATTTTTACATGTTTTGCGCAGACGTCCGATAGGTTGCCCAGACTCACGCAAACGTACCCTATAATGCCAGATGTGATGGATATGATAGAGAGCGACATTGACTAGACTATTTTTCTAATGACATTTGTACTTTGAGAAATGAATGCTGATGGAAATAAATCTTTAATTAAATACATCATTTTGCGATCTGTTCCAAGTTAAAAATTAGAGAAAGAAAAATAACATAATTCTAAGTAATATATATTTTAAGTAATTTTCTTAAAATATATATTACTTAAAATATACACAAAATTTAAGATACTTATCGTATTGATTTGTACGGTTTATAATTAAGATCGTATTGTAACTTTAGCGTCTCTCTCTCAAAGTGCATTTTTATTGCAGTAAATACATTATTGTTGTACAGGGGGGCGAGACAAAAATTATGATTGAAAATTGGGTCGCCAGTATTGAAAGTTTGAGAAACACTGCTTTTAATGTATGAGTGGTGCACAGAGTATTTTATGACTAATTAATTAATACTAAATTAAGAACAAGTTTAATAATTATTAGCTACCTCCATGGGCTTGTCTTACAGAGCAAAGTTTTTGAAAGGAGTTTTAAGATAAGAAATTGACCCTCTGAGTTCATCTTCTATATTTAGCTGATATCTATATTTTGTCTTCTAAGCAACCACCACATTTTGTAATATGTTCCAATTTAAAAATCAGAGAAAGGAAAAATAACTTAGTAATTATCCTATTACTTAACTTTTTTTTGCTTAAAAGTAACATATACAAAATTTAATACTTATGTCATGAATTTGTACGGTTTATAATAAATATTGTTGCTTTATCGTTAAAGTGCATTATTATTGCATTCAGTAAATTATTATGTATAAGGGGGAGGGGGGCGCGATAAAAATTGTGATTGAAAAGGGGGGCGCCAGTATTGAAAGTTTGAGAAGCACTGACCTATCAGGGTTCCTTCTTGAAAGGGATAACTGTGAATAAAACGCGTATATGCGAGCTGAACTATTCCAAAAGAGGATTAGTGAGAAGATAGCGTAAAGATCCGTCACAAATGAACTAATTTATTTATACATTGACGGAAAGTAACATTCTAAAACAAGAAGAAATTAGTTCAAGGGAATGGAATTTAGGGGAATAACAACAACAACATTTGTATAAGAACATTTATTTGACTTAAGAGTCAAAGACATTTTTCATAAATGCATGTAAGATTGTATGGAAATGAGATACAAATTAAAAAAGAAGAATGTATCAAACATGTAAGTAAAAGTTTGGGAAGAGCTTTGAGGCAGACAGTTAAAAATTGGCGAGTGAAAGGTGTAACTTTGGGAGGAAAGAAACGCGGTAGTTTGAAAGAAGAGACAATAAAAAAACTAACTAGATACTACACTAATGCCATACGCAAAAATAAAGTTGATGTAGAGGCGATGAAAACTGCAATTTATGCTACCCTATTTCATTGAATGTCTGCAGACCAGAATCCACAACATAAAAAGTGCCCTTCTGGTGTAGATTAATGGTGTTTTTTCCAATCATCATTGGCACGTGGTAAAAAACCAGATTTTCACAAAGATTGCGTAAAAACACATATCAATGGAGAATACTTGCCCAAAATCTTCCCGATTTATCAAAGATTAGCTTCATCTGAATTATTAAGCAGGTGTGTCAGAGGTCTGTCACAAAATTCTAATAAAGCATTGCATTCGATGATATGGAACAGATGTTCCAAAGAAAATTCAGCTTCTAGGAGTCGTGTGCTGATTGCCGTGTCGAATGCAATATCTAAAATTAATGTTGGAGCATTAAAAACCCTAAAAACATTTCAGGATGTTAATTGCCTTGCAACAAGTTTATCGTCTGAACATTTAACCTTCTTTACTGATTATAGAAGAACCTATTTCAGAAAGAAAATAAAAATCTGCAAATTTTAAAGTATCGCAGCAAAAAATAAAACTTGCTAAATTGCGTCGACTTAAAATTGAGAAAAAATAAGGTTCTATGTACAAATCTGGTGGTTTTTAACTTTTTTTAAACTTTCATTTATATATATCATTATTATTCTTTATAAGAGTGTATTGTATTTTAAAACTTTTTAAGAAATTATTATGTTAACTTTATGCTGAATAATCTCATCGTAACAAATGCTACATCGACATTTTGCAAAACCATATTTTGAATAAGTAAATGTATATTCAATCATATTTAATTAATGCAGTGTTTTCATATATTATATTAGTTGTAAAATATTATGATAAAAATTTAGAGCTTTGCGAGCATTATTAGGTTTTGTTTTATGCCTTTACAAACTTAAACTGCATTTTTCTCAGACTTTTATTTTTGCAGATGTAAGTATTTTCTAATTTCTAAGGCTTTTTTTCTATTCAAAATACAGTCTTAAAAATTTTTATATATACTTAGGTATGTGTGTTCTAGAAAAGTTAGTATGGATTTAAATCTGGGATCTCTAGTTATTTTTCAAAAAATTCTTAAAGTTAATATTTTTAAAATTTTCATGTTTTTTCCAGGTTTTGCTAGAAAAATAATTATTAAAAAAACAGATTTTCAAATCCATACTAAAACTTTTGTTTACAATGATATTACAAACTAGCTGATATACCCGTTCTTCGCACGGGTTAACTGAAAAATTAAACAACACAGATTGAAGGATAAAAAAGTTGTTTTTAATGAGTTAATTTTAAGTGAATTGCAAATTAAACATAAAAAGCTTTTCGCATATCTCAGCTGAACAAAAAAAAAAGAAAAAAATATATTTGTTAAATTTTAAGTCTGTAGATCTAATAGCTGATGAAAAGGATTTTTTTTTATATTTATAACTCCCCGTAACACTCTTGAGGGTTGATTTTTGAAAATACCTCCCTAAGCTGATCTGTGCTCAGCAAAAGTAACACATTTTTAAAAGTTTTGTGACGCTTAAAATATTGTAAATAATTTATAACTGAAAGTGTCATACATTAATATTACTTTCTGTTGAATTTATTTTATGTTAAAATTGTAATATTCACAAGCAACGCCGTTTCCTAAATAGCAATGGCGATTCAATGAAAAACATAGCGAAATGTTGCCGATATAGTCAAGTTGGCAAATGTCTAGCTACTTTCATAGCTCAAAATTTATTAGAGCTTTGTAAGACCCGCCGTGTAAGAGAGAGATGCACCTTAATGCTTTATATACCGCATTATGATTTACTGCAATATTTTTCAGCAAATATTTTTTTAGGTCACTACATTGAAAGTTAAGAGACATACATAAACAAAATACTCCCCTTAGGGAAATTTACTAGGTTAGAGCTAATATATTAATTAAAAATATTTCACTGTGTAAAGTTAATTATGTACACCGTTCACTTAAAACAAATAGTCAACTCGTTTTCTAAGGTCTCCATAAACATGCAAAAACATAAGACACTTAAATTTTGACATAAACTATTTTTTTCGGGACAAAATAATAATCTTTGCAATCCGCTGAAAAGGCAGTCAGCTGAAAATGCAATATCTGCTACAAATCTATTCGCTTTCCCCGCTAAAATACTCATCATAGAACCCGTGCTGTCATATATCTTGGAAGAGTGCATTTCAAAGAATATTCCAGCTAAGTATTGGTAGAATATTTCTGCGAAATTGGTGTGGCGTGGTAGTTAGGAGAAGGGGTGCCAGCTCAGGTGTCGTCCACTTCACTTCACCATGATTCAAAATTACATGGTCCGTGGCCGAAAGCCCTCGTGCAGCTGAACAATGCGACGTTAATATTCACTCACTCTAAAAAATACAGTACAGTAGTTATAATTTTATACTTAAAAAATACAACATCTGCCTATTCAATTAAAATTATAGCGTTATAATTAACTACTAACCACACAAACAAATTTTAAAAATTTGTCCAAATGATGTAGTGTGAAACAGAAAGTTTATTCAGACAGACAACAAATGCGTCTTATATTTAAATAGATTTGTTTGAATTCTTGTGTATTATTACGTTTGTAAGCCTCATAACATTCGTTATGGTGTACCAGTCTTTAAAAGCTGATTGAACAACAGCAACATTTAGCTGGGTATAGCTAGTTATAACATAAAATTAAATCTTACAAATATATCAAAAATAAAAGAAGGCTCAATATTTTGAATAAATCAGTATAAACATTTTGTACGAACACAATAATATATATATATATATATATATATATATATATATATATTGTAAAATATTTATTTTGATATTAGCATTTCAGACAAACAACAAACAAAATTTAAAAAATTTCAAAAACAGATTAAAAAAGCATATTTAAGAAAAATACCACTGATTAATTTTGCCGAATACATCGCAATGTGCAAAAAATATTTGCAGTACATAATAACCAAAAAAAAAGAATAGAAGTACTAAAATATAAAAAAACAAAAATAATAAATTGAATTAATTAAGGTTTACTGGAGGGAAAGATAAAACAGGTTAAGATAATACTTATAATATTAATTTCATATTGGTTGGCTACTCACTTCTGCAATGATTTTGAAATCACGCCAAATTGGTATGTTGCGGCCAGTCTAATGTTATAGTAATGTACAGAATTAAAGGTACTTACGTATTATTGCAAACTATTGGTGACATTATACAAAATGAAGCACATGATTGCCAATTCAACACATACAAAGTTGGGATTGCCAAGGGGGCGAGCTTTCTTGAACGTGTGCGATTGTGCAATAATACGCAAGTACCAAAAAATTATCCAAAATATATAAATCCCGACCTTAAAAATTAAATAAAAAATGAAGTACAGTACTAACATTAACTGAAATAAAAAGAACTGAATTAACTTTATCAATGCAAAAGCATAATTTGAAAAAATAAGGTACTTAGATATAACCGCAACCAATTGGCGACGTTATATGAAACGAAGCACATGCTCACAATTCAGCATATATATGACATGCGAAATTGGGGTTGCCAACTTGACAAGTTATTTTGAATGTTGGCGATTGTTAGGATAGTACATAGGTGCCAAAAATAGTTTTTCGTACGACTACCTGCTTCCTCAACATACTCATTTTTGACATGGTTCTGAAATCACGCCAAATTGGTATGTTGATGCCAGTCTAATGTTATAGTAATGTACAGAATTAAAGGTGCTTACGTATTATCGCAACCTATTGGTGACATTATACAAAATGAAGCACATGATTGCCAATTCAATGCATACGAATTTGGGATTGCCAAAGTGGCGGGTTGTCTTGAACGTTGGCGATTGTGCAATAATACGCAAGTACTAAAAAATTATCCAACGTATATATATCCAGAGCATAAAAATAAATTGAAAAATGAAGTACAATAATAAAATTATCTGACATAAAAAGAACTGAACTAACTTTATCAATGCAAAAGCATAATTTGAAAAAATAAGTTACTTACATATAACCACAGCCTATTGGCGATATATGAAACGAAGCACGACTCACAATTCAGCATATATATCACATGCGAAATCGGATTTGCCAACTTGGCAAGTTGTTTTGAACGTTGGCGATTGTTAGGATAGTACATAAGTTCCAAAAAAAAATTAATGTTACGATTACCTGCTTACTCAACAAGTATTTAAGCCATTTGTCTGTTTTGCTCATTCTCTGATGCCTATTCCAGTTTGATATATAATTACTACCAACACTGCTTTTGCTTCGGCAATATGATTACCCAAGTTTGATTTTCTGCATATCAATTTTATGCACTGAAGCCAATAGTATACCCTTAAATGTTAAAATAAAGGCACATGACATTGCAAAGAACCATATTATTGGATCAAGTGTAGTATGGGTGGGGGGCTATTTGGCGCAGTACTTTATTTTGGTGGCTAAAAGTGGTCGCCAAGGTACTTTTTTCGGTATTATTTATTTTTGAATGACCATGACATTTAGATAAAAATCGAAAAATCGCCAAATCCAAAGTGGCCCTATACTCCACTTGAACCGAACTGAAATATAACCCTTATCAATGAGAAGTTTTATTTTGTCAAAATTATAATCTTCGCATTCTAAAGAAATAAATAAACGAGTTGTAATTTGTAAGCAAAATCACACACATAAACATCCCGCGATAATACCTAAATGTTGCCAAAACTACAAAACAAAATTTTAGCTGTTAAAAGAATAATCCTTAGAAAAATTGAATAAATATTTCAACCAATAAATATAGCTATATTAAAAATATGTAATAATCTTGAAAAACTGCATGTAAAGTATAAATTTTCCACTTACTGAGAAATGTGACATCATATGACGTAATAACACCGAAAAATCACTTAAAAATCAAATTTTAAAAAAATTCAGAAAGAATTACGAACGCGAAATCTATTTAAGAACCTTCCCCATGTAATTTTGTATACGTGTACCATATTTCTCCTTATTCGGTTGTCTGGATCTTGAGTTATAAGGGAACAGACAACAAATGCGTCTTATATATATATATATATATATATATAAATCATTAAAAGAATGAAAACATTTAAAAAATATAGATATGTATTTAAAAAAGAATGAAAACATTTAAAAAATTGTGTATTTTATAAAAGTTAAAAAACTTCAAAAATTTTATTTTTTTAAATTTTAAAATAAAAGCTTGTTAAATTGACTTTTTATTTTCAAAATCAGTTTAATAATATAGTCTGAGTACAATACATAAATTAGTTTTAATATTACTGTCTCCAAAAATTTTTTTTGAAAAAGGGAACCTTGTGGCCTTTAATTGATATAGTTCTTTTTCTTGGAGATATATCTACGGAACGAGTATTATAAATCTTGTTACAATAGCACTAATTCCAGATATATTCCAATAAAAACTTTAAAAGTAATTATACGATTTTATTCTTTACAAAAAATAGCTTTACTTTTAGTTTAAGGTATCCGACCACGTACGGTAACGTGATTTTGCAAATTCGCATAAATGGTTAATTTTCATGATATTCAGTGTCACTTAGATTATTAAATGTATATAAAATTGTTTTAAAATATCATTACAATTAATTATTTAAGTACAATATTTTGACAAAAAATGAACATAGAGAATAACCCATTTTCAAAATATTCTTTTGAGAAAAATGCTTCTATTATGATAATATTTTGCCTGCATATAACTCATACCTCTGTACAGAGGCTCAACTAGAGGTTTTGAAATATATAACTTAGAAGTGGGTTTATCCATATTTTACGACAACAGAGGGGATCAATTTTAATAAAAAAGGCCGATAAATATTTCGATGGGTTGTAACTCTGGAAATAATGTGAATATTTCAAAAATTCTAGTTGAGCCTCTGTAGCTATATGCAGCTGTCCGAGTTAGATGCAGTCAAAATATCATTATAATAGAAGCATTTTTCACAAAAGGAGAATATTTTGAAAGAAGGCTATTCTAAGTTAATTTTTTGCCAAATTATTGTATTTAAGTAATTTTTTTCTTTTTCAAAATCTTGTTATATATATAAAACAATTTATACATGTATTCTCATTTAAGTGACATTAAATATCATGAAAACTATTCATTTATGCGCTTTTTTAAAATCATGGTTCCGAAAGTAGTCGGATATTTTAAAGGCACCAGAATAATAATAAGAGAAAAAAAATTATTTTTTAAAATAAATTTCGTTGCGAATTTTTTGAATGAGCAAGGGTAAAATTGCAAGCTATCATTATGCATAATCTATTTTCCGATTATTTGCTTATCACAAGACTACTGACGTAAGAGCAATAATTAAAAATGCATTTATAAAAATACACAAATGATTTATTTTATGTTTTGTAAATGTGATAGTTCTCTAAAAGGCTTTTAACTGTTTAGTAGACATGCTTTGTGGTGAAAAAATAGTTGAAATTATATGTACAAAACTATCTACACTACTTAAATTTTACATACTTATTTTTAGATCAAATTAATTTAAAATTACACAGAAAAAATATATTATTTTATATAATGAAGAGATATTTAAGTACATTTATTGAATTAAATTATTTTATTAAAGTTTGTTCTCTTAAGATGTTTGTGAATTTTAAATTTTTATGCGGTTGTACAGAAATGGCCGAGATATGAGTTTTTGCCTTTTTGCGTTAAGGCATTAATGGTTACTTACAACTCATCAAAAGGGAAACCATATAGTGAAAGAAAATACATTGTTAATTATAGGGCAATTCAGGAGAAGACGCCAGAGTTACGGATTTTCCGATTAGTAAAATCGAAAATTGAAATGACAAGACCATGAAAAAAATACACCTTACTTTTCAATATTTAATTGGTTATGTATCCAAGTTAATTCTCTTCTTAGAATGAAAATAAATAATGAATTGAATATTTTGAAGAAATTCATTTAATTGTGTCATCGTACCTCATATATGGGGGAAGATGCCATCAGTCATGAAGTAAGATGCAACAGCACCAAAGTAAATAAAAAAATAAGACAAACGTTACAAAGTACATGGGAAATAATAATAACTATAGAAAAACAAAAAAAATATCTGTCATAATTTGTTTGTTAAAAGCGAATTTTCTTGCAGAATGGTCTACAGATGGCAGAAGTAGAAGTCGACTTCAGCCCTGCACAACCTCGTCCTATGGATATCCCTTGTGTCCTCCTCACAGTCTAATTATTAATTGTAGTTATATTTTATACAATAATATATAGTGTTATAAAATGAAAACACAATTAAATTTCATTTCATTTAGTTCTGAACCATGTGGCGTCCCTCCTTACGTCTAGGAGGCAGATGCCACACCCGCTTATTGCCTTATTGCTACAGTGATATTGCCGTTTCTACATGCATCGTATGCGTAACATTATGCATAACTTACTAATATTGCTAATATCTTTTTAAAAATAACAGGTACGTTTATAGACTTCATATAGGAAGAATACTATAAAAGCTGTACTCACTATTTTAAATGTTTAAAAGATCGAAAAATAAGGACGATTAATTCAGATAAATTCTCAAGCCACACTCAATGTTTGACACACGAGTGACTCAAAACTGCCATCTATCGACGCATAAAAGTACTATTAGCAAACTGGTATCTTTCTCCGAATTGCCTTACATAAAAATTGTACATACTCCTTGAAAAAATATAGAAGATTATATATATATGAATAATTCTTTAAAATAACAAAAGAAAACAAGTAGCATTCATCTTTAAAAATGTTAACAAGCATTTGTTAATGCATGCAATAAATAAATACCATTGTTTGCTTGTTTTACGCAATTGTAGCAAACACATTTCCATCCGAAAAAAATTGATGCTGTAATTGTTTCATATCTTTTGAAAGATAACACGTACTTTTTAAGCAGTTTGAGGAAATCTTTTAGAAATTTTTAAACTGTTATTCAAAAGATATATGATAAATTACGCTAATTAAACGAGTTTATGAATGATTGATCTCTTACTTTTTATTTCTGATGGATTTCAAGAAAAATAATGCTTCAAACCTGGCGCTTGAAAATATTTTCTTAAATTAGGGCTCGTAATTAAGAGTTCGTATAAGCATGGAATAAAAATTAAAGTGTAATTAAATGTTTTCTAAGTCGTAGTATTGATGTCAATTAAGGAAAAACCATTACCTTATATGCAATATTCGTTTTTTCACTCTCGAAAGCTTATAAAATTTAATTAGCAATAATTAAATGTTTTGATTAGCTACAATTAAGTGATTTAGCTTTTTCAAAAATTTTAGCATCCAAATTATGTTTCAAATAATTTGAAACTCAACCTGAAATGCACAAGATGAGAAAAAAATTCCTGTTTTTCGTCAACTTACATTTCTCTTATTAAAAAAAGGAACTGAAAATGTATTACACAAAAAATCAATGTGTTAAGTTAAATAAATATAAATGATGTTACTTCATTAAGCAAATGTTTATCATTAATGTTTTTTTTGAGTAGGAAAAATCTATAGTATCAATTGAATATAAAAATAATTTATCAGCTAATTTTAAATGTATTTCAATGATAATAGAAAATAATTATTAGATAGAAGAACGCAAATACGTAAACAATTAAAATACATGTATTCGTTGAAAAAAAATCAAACTATTAATGTACAGTAATACAATATTGATTTAAACAACTTATTGAAAAATAATTTAGCTAATACTGAAATAAATTATATACTGCAAAAACATATTTTGAACAAAAATTATTTCAATTTAGTATTTTTCAGAAAATGTAAAACAAATTATATTTAATGAAAAACTCAGAACAATATGAAACTATGATACATTAACGTATCCGACTACGTTGGGAATCATGATTTTAAAAAGGCGCATAAATGGATAATGTTCATCATATTTAGTGCCACTTAGATTAGAGAATACATGTATAAATTTGTTTTAAGGACGTTTTGAAAAATACATTATTTAAACACAATATTTCGTAAAAGATTAAATTAGAATAACCGTTTTTCAAAATGTTCTCCGTTTGTGAAAAATGCTTCAATTATGATAATATTTTCCCTGTATATAGCGTAGACCTCTGTATAGAGGCTCAAGTATGATTTTTGAAAAATTCACATTATTTTCAGAGTTACATCCCATTGAAATACTTATCGCGTTTTGTTATTAAAATTGCTCCCCTCTGTTGTCGTAAAATATGGATAAACCCACTTCTAAGTTATATATTTCAAAAACTCTCATTGAGCCTCTGTACAGAGGTCTGAGCTCTATACAGGGAAAATATTTTCATAATAGAAGCATTTTTCTCAAAAGGAGAATATTTTGAAAATGGATCCTTGTATGTTCTTTTTTTGTCAAAAGATTGTACTTAAATAACTTTGTATTGTGATAGTATTCTTAAAACAATTTTGTACACATTTCCTAATCTAAGTGACACTAAATATCATAAATATTACCCATTTATACGCTTTTGCAAACTCACGATTTCGAACGTAGTCGGGTATCTTAGGTATTAAAGTAATTTAGTACTTTTTCTGGAAGATAAAATATAACCATCCTGAAAGTGAACAAATTTATGCACTGTCTGAATAACTGTAAGCAAATTAACTGTCTTAATTATTGATTAATTTTACCAAATACATGATAACTAAAATGAAAGTTTAAACCCGTTCCAAAGTAACCGATGTTTTCTATAAAAAAATCACAATTTAGAACTCATGCATAACCCATTATATCCCTGACACTGTCTCGTGCCGCCTCTAACGGTAGCCAAATAAAAAAAATGAAGCAAAGATAAAGAGCTACACTGAAAAGATTTTTTAAATAATATCCAAATTGATTGAACGCGCACAAAAATGAACACACATGTTATATATTTTAAACGCTCTGTACATTATAATATTTACATACTTATAGATTGGTTATTGTTTTACATCTTTAAAAATGTTCAAATCTAAATAATGTTGTAAATCAGTGCTTCTCAAAGTTTCAATATTCACGACCCAATATTCAATCCATAATTTTCATCGCGCTAAAATTACGATTTTAAAATTAATAAAAAAATACCAATTACTTAAGTACATTAACGATAAGCCAATCTTCAATTTTTTATTATTAATAAAAAAATCCTTCTGGTTATAAAATTATTCCTACTTTTAAGAATACTTGGGAATTTCTTTTACTTGTTACTATTAATATCATTATCATCATAACTAAAAACCACTTGTACACACGCCTTGGAATCTTTGTGTTTCAGGTTTTCAGGGAAGATGTTCAGTTGCAAGTTTCATTTCAATCAATTGAATCATACCCCATGTGGAATCATGAATGACTAAGTACATATCTTGGATTCCTCCACTTCTTCCTCTCGCGATTTTGACTCAGTCCTTGTGAGTCAAAACCGAAAGCAATTATATCTTCAATTTATTTAATGGGGGGAATTCAGAGATTATATTTTAATATAACGTTTCTTATCGTTAATCTGTGTTTTGTACAGTAAACACAAAAACTTAAATCACAGCACAGAAATAATGAAAAACTTATTTTACTGACTGCAACAATGGTACAAGAGAACTAGGCATGTATTTACTTTTAAAGGGTGTTAAAAGCTAAAATCTTATTTTTTAACACTATGAGATTTTTACATTTTTAAATTGTATAGATTTTACCCTTTCCAAAAATACCTTACTTTAATTACCAGAGTAATAAGAAGTCCTTAAAACCTATTTTTAAATAATCCTTGAAACTGGGCCACGAACATTTGAGTGGGGAAAATGTAAACAAAGTACATCGTTTTTGCTTAAAACTTGAACGTCTGATATAAACCAAAACATGCATCTTTTACAGTAAATTGAGCCTTTTGTTTTTTTTTATTTCCTAGTCTATTAGAAGTCTCACTGTATACATTAAAATCAATGTATATCGAAATGTAAATTTTGATGTTTGATGTACTTTTTTAAAAAGTTACTGTTTACAGGTATGTAAATTTTTATGATATATTTATTATGATGGCTAATATATATTGAGATGAGTCTTGTAAAAAACTAATTTAATTTTTACAATTTTTTACGTGAAAAATGGATCAAGTTTTACTATTATTAATGAAATATTTTATACATGATGGAACAATTAAAAATTAGCTAAAAGTTCATTTCAGTTTAGTGAGAAAGGTGTAATTTAATTGTATGAAAAATTTCAAACATCTACATATAACAGATTTTGTGAAAAGGTACATCGAAGCAGCCAATTTAACATTATCGATATAGAGAGAGGTTTCCTACTCCCATTAAATCAATTTAATTATGCTGAGAAAGGTCAATTGTGGTTTTTTAGGAACTTTCAATTCAATGTTATTTGTAGGTAGAAATTATTTTAATGCCAGAGTACCTTCAGTATGAACTCCAGTCTTCAAACTACTGCATTCGGCCCAAGCATTGCTTCATGAAATAGTTTAAATTACCACATAATTTTCCAGAATTTATTATTTTTGTGGAAACATTTGTAGTTTCATTCTGTATTTTTTATGTGTCCAAATAAGAATAACATATTAAAAAGATTATTTTTTGTTGAGATAGATCCTATCGGGATGTGAAATTAAAACTGAGCTTGAAGTTAGAATGTGTAACTCTTTTCGTCAATTCTTTATAATATTTTGAGGTATATTTATAAGGACAATTTGTATAACTACATTAAAATATTAAAAACATTGATAAATAATAGTTGTATGCTTATATAAGTTTTTTTTTAAATTTGCTGAATTCTGTTGCATCAAGCAAACTTGAGGCTCATTATTTTAAAAAAACTGTTCGATGTGGAATCAGTTTGAATTACGTCTTCAAAATGAGGAATTTTTTTTATATTTATAAAGTACATTTACTCTCTCTTTTAAAAATTTTGTGAAAAGAAAATAATATACAAATTGCCAGTATCTAAACAATTCTCTAAAAAGGGAATTCAACTAAGCCCTCTTTAAAATAATATTTGTAAGAATCCTGAAACTATTGTTTGTTATATATTAAATATAGTTTTATATGGGAAATTCTTTGAAAGTTCGTTTTGAAGTCTTTCATTAGATTTTTTTCTGAAATACTCATCCTTGTAAAAAATTATGTATTTTGTTTAAATGGTTATTTGAAACTATAAACGTGTTCAGTTCATGATCCTAATCGAAAAAAAAATGTCATGGAAGTTTAGATGAAGCAACTATTTATAAAAAAAAATTATATAAATTAAAAGTAATCAAACATTTGATTTATTATTTTTGATTTTTAGATACAAGTGGGGATATATCAAAGTATGTAATTCTTTAGTCGAAAATATTTCACTTTTAGCTTTCCATTAAATTTACTTTTGCTTAACATTTAAACTACAAGCATACCTTAAATATAATGCAGCGTTATTTTCCTTTAAATTTTACTTAATCATACACCCTTATGACCAAGTAAACTACTTTCTTTGGATTCACTTTTATTCTGATTAGCATATCCAACCTTCATACACACAGAGAAAGAAAGGTCTGCCTTTTCTAAGCGCAAATAACTGATATATTATTTATTTTTGTCTAGAGTAAGATGAATTTAAACCTAATGTTTAATTCATTGTTTAATTAAATTATGTACATCAAAATGGATTACCTGGAAGAAAAGTTTAAAAAACTATTTGTCTTGTTCAAGAGAGGTACTTCATTAATACTAGAAAAGTGTTTGATTTAACAAACTGCAATAACTAGTGTAGAAATAGGCAAAGAGGGCGTGGTGGAATGGTATTTATCCTTCTCTTCTGATTAAGTAATTAATTCAGGTATACGACAAAATGTTCCATTTAAAATGTAAGAGTTTAATGAATATTAAATATTTAACACATTAAACACTTTAAAGCTGCTGATTTTTCAAATTGCAATTTTAAAGGTATAGTTTAAATTAGAAATGCCACACACTGTAATAGCATCTGTGCCATTAGTGCAGGTGTTCTGTAATATTTTCGGCAATTGAATTAAGACTAATTAGTGCAGGGCATACGAACAAATGTCCAGTGGTCATAGGCTGACCAGTATCACACAGATTAGAGTCCGGTGTGTTGGCGATACCAATTCTGTAGAGAAGAGTTCTCAGACAGCCATGCCATATTAAAAGTCTAAGATGAGCTTTAGCAACTTTTCTAGTAGCATCTGTGACCCAGGACGGGTTTTCGTTCAAGATTGCTCAGTTATTTTTTCTCGACATCTCCGCAACTGCATTTTAAAAATTGTCAGAAAAAAAGTCCATGTCAGAAAAAAAAAGCCTTAAGGAATTAAGCGTTGAAACCATCGCAGGTCTTCGGATCACAAGGGCTAATTTCTTAGCAAGAAATTCAGCATGCTCATTTCCAACAATGTCACAATGAGACGGTATCCACTGAAAAGAGATTTTATGAGTTAAGTCTTTTATGAACGATCAGCATTTTAAATTTTTTGGTGAATTACAGAGGTAATTATGAGATAGAGCTTGTAATGCCGATTTATAGTCGGAAAAGGTTTCGGTCCAGTTGAACTTGGAGCTTCTTAGTCATAGTCATTTTAGTGATAGCTTCTTAGTCTTCTGATTAAGCTTCTCTCAACCGCTACTGCAATAGCTTTAATCTCACCCTAGAAGGCAGCAGTTAAAATTCCTATCGTAGGTAATAGCTAAATGATTCACAAAAGATACCTGATCCAGCACCATGATATCTGTCTAGAAGGGAGCCATTAGTAAAGAGAAAAAATTAATCATCAAGTAAGAACTCCCAAAACTCTGTTAGAATAATATTCAAAATATTTCCGTTTGGCCTAGAATGAAAGCAACATCAGACCTCTACCTGATCATGACTTCCACTGCTCGTGACTTACTTATTATTGACCCATTCTGCATGCTTTGTGACCTTCGAGAACCTATGGACTGAATTTGCTTTATGAGCTCACCTATGATTTTCTCCAAATGTTTGTGAAAACGCTACTGTAAAGAAAGAAATCGAATGGGTCCGTAGACTTTTTTCTGACTTTTATAATTTTTTTCTTTAATCATTTGTGTCCCATTATCTATTGTACCCGTTATTGGAAATAAAAAAATGAATATATTATACATTGAAAATATTGCAGAAAGACAAAAAATGTATTTAACACACATCGAAAAGTAAAAAGTATCGGGCTATGTAGGGAACTAATTGTGTAGGAATGAATATTTTTTTTAATATTTAGTGTCACCTGAATCAGAATCAATTTTTTTGACAAAAAGGTGAAGGAAGAATGAAATATTTTCAAAGCAATCTGCTTTTACGGAATTTTTTTTCTCTTTTTTTATGAAAATTATATTTTTCTTTATAAGTTAAGACTTCTCTACAGAACCTGGATAAGTATTTTTGAAAAATTCACATTAGTTTGAGAATTATGACCAATTGAAGTAATAACTGATATTCTGATGTTAAAATTTATCTATTCTGAAATAGACAAATATGAATAAATAATAATTTATAAGTAACAAATAGTAAATATTATATTTCAAATGTCCTAGTTCACACTTTGTACAGATGTCTTATCTATATATACAGGCAGAATAGTATCAATATAGAAGTATTTTCCATAAATGGAGAATGTTTTGAAAATTTACAATTCCTTATTCATTTTTTGCAAAAAAAAAGAATTTAAATAATTTATAGCTAGAATAATATTCTTGAAACAACTTTATATGTGGATTCTATTTCAGGTGATATTAAGTATAATATATATATGACAGATCCCTTAAAATGAGGAGGGCATCATCTCTATAATAACGTCTTTATTTTGCATCGATCACATAAAATCCAACTTGGCGACCCTTTGGCGCGCAACTGAGTAGAACAATAGACAACAATTCGTAGAGGAGTCATCAACTTAAGCCTTTTCGAGTGTACGTTCTCCTTCGTCAGCAATCCCTCTACCTTTAAATATGCTTATTTACCCACAAATCCTTATGCGATGGTAAAGAGTTCAATCTATTTTCATTTATTACTTACTTAATTTTGAAGCTAAACTTTTTAAACCCGAAAATTTCGACGCCCCTCCGCTGAAGCCTGGCACAACTAGGTTGGCCAATCCTGAATGGCAAGTCCCCAGAGGATAAAAATAATAATATTTCAATGACATCGAATTCCCCAAATGAAACAAAAATCTAGAAGATATAATAATTGTGTAAAAGTGTGAGCTGTGTGGTTAATCCTGACATGTAAAAAATATAGAAATATTGATTAACAAAATATCAAAAATTTTATATGCAGCATTGTGTTACATAGAATTGTTTTCTGAAAAATATTTCACATCTAATACTTTTCCTATGACTATAATAATAATGAGGTTAAGAAAAAACAACTTAAAAATAAAGATAATTCACATTCGATATCCAAAAATATAGTAGCGTTAAAATACATAACATAAGATTAAACGAAATTGACTCTAAATGTGTATCAATAGTAAACAATGTTGACAAAAGTGATAAATATAGAACAGGTAAAAGTACTTCAAAATGGTATTGAATGTTGGAATAATGAGTAAATAAATACGTAGAAAGAATAGATATAGATTAAATAGCAAAAAAATGAATTTAGGAATAATGGTTAATTAAGTACATAAAAAGATTAGATATAAAATAAATAACAGTAAAATGAATTTAGGAATAATTGTTAAGTAAATACGTACAAATCATAGATTTAGAATAAATAACAACAAAATTAATTTAGGAGTAACAGTAAAATTAATACATAAAACGAATAAATATAAAATAAGTAAAAACAAAATGAATTTAGGAGCTCCCCAAAAAGAAAAGATTCATAACTATAACACAGGAATTTACAAAATGAACACAACATCAACATTATACCAAAATACCACTAAAAATATAAAATGCAAAGAAAAACAAATAAGTGTATTTCAGATTTATCAAGTGCAGGTAAAAGTTAAATCAATGTTTATCCTTTTTTTTGTCATAATATTTCACACAGTCCTTTCTTGGAAAAATCACAGTTCAAGGTTAACCATTCAATTTTATTGTTTATCTCACAGTTCTTTGTTTATTATTATCATTTGAATTAGTACTCAAACAACTTATTTCTAAAATAAACAACCATAATAAAATCTTCAGAATGTCACATAATATTTTGTACCTTTCAGAATATACTTCTTTTACAAATAATCACGATGAAATTATTATAACATCATGTATCATAAAATTAAACTCACCACCATGTTTTCATACAGTCTATAATTAAGTTATTTTTTTCAAAAATAGTCTTCAATAATGTATGTGTTCATTATGAGTAAATATACAGTACAAATTCAATTACATTATATTGTAATGTTAATAATGTAAACAAGCCTTAATTTTAAATTTTAAAAGCAACTTTTATTATTTTTTTCTAAGTAACAATGCACTTCTTCCCCCCTCTAAATGTTTCAGAAAAAAAAAAATATAACAAATATAACTCAGAATTTAGCATAATTGGGAATTGGATTTTGAATAAAAAGGTTTTGATCTTGTAGAATGAACAATATCTGTTAATTTTCATGTATATTGATTTGGTTTATTTTTTTATAGGTAACATTTCAGAGTTTTTTGACAATTTTAAAAGGACCAATATAAGGACTTTGAATAGGGTATGAGAAATTTTGATATAGGACTAAATCACCAAATTGAAGTTTTGCATCAACATAATGTTTATCATACCTTTGTTTATTTATCTTATGATATTTATTTGTTCTATTTACTGCAATTTATCTTGCTTGTTGTATAGGTGGATAATTCAATTTTAATTGATTAGGTAATGGCGAGTCATATGGCAAGTTCCAAACATTAAATATGCAGGTGGAAAACCAGTAAAATCATTTGGCGTGTTGTTATTTTCATATGTAACTTGTTCTAATAATTTTGTCCGAGGAATTTTTTGTGGTTGAATTAACTTTACATGTTAATTTTGCTACTTCCATTGTTCGTCTTTTTGATATTCCAAACATTGTTGATCAAAGTCAAGAAAACTTTTAAATAACTAAACTTATTCGTGTGAAATTCAGGGGAAAAAATTGTTTTGAAGTGTTGACTGGTGACTCCTGCTGAAAATAATCGTCTTCCATAGTAGTATTATTTTCAATGTAGTCGCTAATTCGAAGAAACATTTTTTTGAAATGGATTCTTTTGGTTACATGGCATATGTTGCGTTTCCTTGCATTATCCTACTAGACCTGGACCCCAGGCCTGCTGGTAAAATGAGGAGGGCATCATCTTTATAATAACGTCTTTATTTTGCTTCAATCACATAAAATCCAACATGGCGGCCCTTTGACGCACAACTGAGTAGAACAATGGACAACAATTCCGTGAGGAGTCACCAGCTAAGCCTTTTGGAGTATGCGTTCTCCTTCAGTGCTTACTCCACCGTTAAATAGGCCTTTTTTATCCACAAATCCTTGCGTGATGGTAAAGAGTTCACTCTATTTTCATTTATTACTTACTTAATTTTGAATCTAAACTTTTCAAACCTGTGTGGCATATATATATATATATATATATATATATATATTTTATATATATATATATATATATATATATATATATATATATATATATATATATATTATATATATATATATATATATATATATATATCTTGATAGATTCATTACTGTTCTCTTTTCTTAATTTCTTTTTACGATTTGGTTAGGTTCTACAACCACGTGCTGTATTAGGCTTAACTTTTCAACTTGGGTTTTTTTTTCCTATTATGTCAAAAATTTCTGATGTACGGGTAAGGTGGATTCATAAAGCATTGCTAACCTTAACTCGCTGGCCTAATTCAGTGACAGCTTTAGAAATCATAATAGGCCTCCAGTTTAGACCCTTTGCCTTTTTGTATCTACTTTTGTTGTGTTTGCTGAAATCCAATTTCTTACTTCTTTAGTACTGTGGATTCTAGTTATTCTTCACTTTTATTTTATTATACTATATATATATATATATATATATTCACTTTTTTCATTTTAAATGGTTCGCTTCTTAAGGATCCAAATGTAGTCAAATTCCTTTAATCTTTGTTATTAGAAATCTAGTTGAATGTGATCAATAAATCAATTTAGATTACTGTGACCTCTGATTTATATATATATATTCTAACATTTTTTCAAACTTTTTAAAATATGAGGAGTAACTACAAATTAAATTTAATATAGTTTTGAAAGTACACCTGGAAAAAGTCATTCTGATTTTAAAATATATAACATTAAAATCGGTCGAATATGTCTTTTACTAACTTGTGTAGTTATAATTTTGAGGTGAATAATTAATTTAACCATATAATTGATTACTTTTTGTATCACAGTTTGACTTCATTTACATCATAGTTCTCATATTATTAGATTTAATTTGAAAAACTAAAAGAAATTCAAGAACACAAATAGAAAAATAGAAACATCCTTGAAACAGTAACACTCTTGAAAAATATATTTGTCCAAAAGTGATACCGCTTTCAACTTCATTGAAATAAGCTGCATTTGAACCTGCAATCAGTGCAGCTAGAAATTATATGTTTCAAAGTACAATTTCATAATATAATTCATTTTAATACTAAACAAAATTTAAGAAAAAATATTTATATTTAATATAAATTAAGAAAATTATTAAAAAACAAAGATATAAAAGTATGTATTTAATTTCATGAAGGAATGAACATATTTATATATTTGGTATTAGTGATGTGATGTGATTTCATTCATGAGTTAACAGTATATTTTGTACTTTGTCTATATTTTTTTAAACTACAGAAATAATAATGGAATCTGTAATATTAACAACTTTTGTATGCCCTTTTGTTTTTGACGAAATTAAAATAATTTGCAAACCAAGGGCTTTATAACTTATAAAAAAAAATCAAAAATACAGAAAAGTTCTGATTAACTATTTATTTTCGAAAAATTATGAAACTAACAAAAACGGTACCACATATTTAAAAGCCTAGCAATAATTGTTGATCAAAATTTTTCGAGAGGCTTTGATTACCAAATTATCCTTTTACAAATGGGAAATAATTATAATGAGTATAAGAATCATGTACAATTTATATAAAATACATTATTTCATAGCAAAAAGCAAACATAATATTTCATAGAACTCACTGTTCTTTATTTTGTTTAAAACTACAATTTATACATTGATGTAATGCTAAGGATATTTTGAAATTTGACCCTTGGGAATTCGAAAGTTTATTGATTACAATACTGGCTCATAAGAAAAAAAAGATTACTTTGTAATATATACTGGTTCTGAAGTTCTTACATGCAGCTGTTAGTAGTGTTATTGAGAAAATTTTAGTAGGATAAAAAATATTAGTCTAAATTATATATTTTCTCATTTGTTAAACAAAGCCGATGTAGGTAATTACTCATGTTCTAAACATGTTTTTATAAGATAGTAACCTCCTCCAAACGAGAGTATAAGGAATATTTGGATGCTCAAACATTTATAGAATTTGTGTCAAAATTTTAATTAAGAACCGTCAAAGAATATCTAACCAAATATGACTCAATTATAAAATTTTACAAATTTCTCAACCAATTGCTATTTAAACAACTAAACGAAATGTATATTTCTTGAACGATTCATCCCTTAAAATTTTAAGGTAAAGTAATTCCTAAAGTTATGTATAGCACATAAATGAATATAAATTACTTTGCAAATTATTAATAATATATACAGGTCGTTGCTTAAAATTTTATGATAAACAATATCAGCACTACATATTGCTGACAGAATGAATTATTATTTTATGATGACCATTATGATACAAACACTTTAAATAAGACCATTATGGAAAGGAAGTCATTAAGTGGAAAAGTACAGTTAAAATTTATCTAAATGTTTATCTACTGCTTAATGGGTCAAGACACCATTCAATATGCAATAATTTCTGAATATATTATCACAGTGCCCCAATTATTTTCCTAATACCTGATAATATAGAATAAAATATCAGTGTGAAAAATGAAATTTTGCTTAAATGTTTGAAACTCGTTGGAAATTGCAAACTTTTACAATGATATATATAATGCCCCAAACATAAATTATTTTTACGATATTTCCCCGTGATGTTCTGTAAACGTTTTTTTTGATTATACTATCCCCCAAATTTTGTTAAATATTTTCAAGAATCAAGTTTCTGCTATAATATATAAGGAAATGATTCTTTTTATTCTTTAAGAAAACTCACTTTATATCTATAATATTGACGGATGAAAAATTCTTGAATATTACTCAGTATATCAGCAAATATTTCGAATAAATGTTAATTAATTTTCAATTAGTATATTTTTAATTGTGATTATTGGATATGTGTTATGTTAATCGTTTGCTATACTTTACGCAAATATAAATTTTTACTAGCATTAATTAAATTTTTCAATATATTTTCTTTTTGGCATTATTAAATTCGAACTCAAATTTAAAAAAAAACAAAATTTGATATTCACGGAAATTAAAATAAAATCATTTTTCGTATATTTGATTTTACTTTATTCTTTTGTGATTTCTAAAGATGGATTCCCCGTTGAAATACTGGTAAAATACTGTTAGCTATATAATAGCTTTCATGTAATTAATATATTTCATGAAATTCGCTCTATTATTTTTTAAAGTTTAATTCAAATTATATTATTTTTAATTTATTTAATTTAAACCATCTATTTGTATAAATATTTAAATTGCAATACTAGTATATTCAGATTTTTGTTAGTTGTTGGGTAGCTTTATAATTAACATAATTTGTCAGTGAATTTAAATAAATATTTATTTTCAGATAATTATAAATAGAAAATAACTGTTTTATACACACACACAATTATAAACTGGATTTTATTAAATATATTATTAATAAAATTTAGCTTTGTGAAAATGATAAATATTAAAAATGTATGTAATTAATTTAATTAATCCTCTTAAAACTATAACGGTAAGGAATTATCCACTATTTGTTCTGTTACATAAAAAGGTGCAGTATCAGTTTTGTAAGACTTTGATGTTTCGTATTAGTCTAGGAATACATTTATCGGGGTATTAGTTATTTAAACAGTATTTTTAAAGTACTCTCGATGGTCTTTTATAAATGATTGTCATTTTTGGCTGCGTATATAATTGAAGAATACGAATGTGGATTTAGGAAGAGGCAATCTTCTCGTTAGCAGATTTTGAATCTAAGCTAAACTCTTGAAAAATCTTGACAGTTTGTAATTGAATTAAACTTTTTTTTCTTAATTTGAAGACAATGTACAATAGTGCTGAAAAGGACTGCCAACTTGAAGATCTTGCTCAGCTGGGCATTCGAAAAAAAACTTTGAATTATTATTGAGGCAACTTTGTCCCCAACAGTTTTTCTTGTGTAAAACATTCAAGTTGCTCCACATTCTTTTTGAAGTCCGAAATAGTTTGTGACAAATTGATGTTATTGCTTGTCTCATTTTAAATTTGACATTAATATAGGATATTCGTAACTCCAGCATTAACACTAGGGTACCATTTTCACCAACACTGATAAATCCTTGCTTATGCCGATGTTATAGTAATTATTGATTTACTAAAAATGCATTGTAAGAAGCATGACTAACACTTAATAAGTCACATGAAAAGTTCAATTTATTTAAAACAAAACTAAATGTGCGCAACTTGCAAAACCTCTAGTAGATTTTAATAATCTGTGGACTGAAAATTATAAGTTTGGTTGATGATTTTGCCCGTATTAGGGCCCAAACATTAACAGTCTAAACATCATTGGAGCTGAAGTTATAAGACGTATTATTACAGCTATTCTCTGTCTTCACGGTCTAAGAGCTTTCTTAAAGTCACAATTTAGTTAAGATATACTAAAATTATTTTGTAGAAAACAGTTATCGTACCTATGAACTTTCTTATCATGTTACTTATCTATGGATCTGAAACATGTACTAAATCACAGATCCTTGAATAGCTAGCCATCTTTGAGCGAAAAAATTCGTTGATAAATTCAGTACTGTGAATAAGAACGGACTTTGGAGACAACGACTTAATTTTTCGTTATAATGTCATTAAGGTTGACTAAAAAATCGTCAATTTTGATGAACATGACAAAAAATTTTATTTGATATTTTTTTTAATATTTGAATTTTTCTTCTTTCTAAAAATACCTTACTTTTGCTACTCCAAATTTACGAAGTTTATACTTGAGAACAACAAAACGAACCGAAGTTAGAAATCGAAAGAATACTTTTGAATTTGAAAGATTTTTACTCTTTTTTTTGGAATTTTATTGAATTTATTTATAAAATATTAAGTATTGAAAACTGAATATGGTACAATTTTTAAAAATTATTTAATAGTTTTAGTAAAATTTGGCAACAACTTACAGGTTTGTTGTTTTTTAAATTTGCTTATGTTGTAGCTATTGATTCTTCGCTCCTCGTTTAATTTATTATTTTGATATATTTTATGAAAAAAACTGTCTTTTTAAGACAAAATATTGATTAATTATGGCTAAATCAAGATCTGGGAGGTCTAAGAAGCGCCGATTTACTGGAAATCGTTATCATTTGCCACAATTAATGAGAATGATGAAACATCTAAGCTCAATTCTACTGAATCCGCTAGTGCCAAAAAGTTGGAATCAAGCCATACAAGTTTGGAAATTTTTCAGAAAGATTGTTTGAAACTTCTAAAGACAATAGAATTGTTGGACAACTTTGATTTCATTTTTTGCCATAAATTGTTATTCTCAGGCTTGGAACTTATAGAAGATCTGTCAGTGGATTATGCTCACATATGAACCTAAAGTGCAAAACTGCTCCTTCTTTAAATTTACGACAGAGAAGATGAAAGGTTATTGTCTTATAAACTCTTCAATTGTTTTGGGGCTAAGGATAATCGGGAAATATTTTCAGCTGGCAAAAAACTCCTCAGCATTCAAAACTTGCTTTCCGCAATCAAGAAAGGGAACGCGTTGCTCAAGAAAACATCAATTTGAGTGAAATCAAAGGCTCAAAAGTTTCACTAAATGTGGAATATCCATTGCTTATACCATCTTTGAATGGGTGTTATAGTGACACCGGTAAAATTTTAGACATTGAATTATGACACAATAAAATGCGCGAAAGGCAATAGCCAATCATCGAAACATGTATGTTCGAACTACAAAGGTTCCGCGGGGAACATGGAGGTTGTTGGACACCGTATATTTGAGAGATCAAATGTGAGGAATGTACAGTACAATGAATACTACGGAGATGGGGACTGAAAAGGATATGAATCTGTTAAAAACTTTTATGGAATTAATACAGTAACCAAACTCGCGTGTATAATCATGTACAGAAAAAACCAGTCAATTAAAAAAACGACGAAAGGTTTGGGAGGGAAAATAAATTTGATAAATTAATCGACAGAATTCAGAACTATTATGGAATAGCTATTCGCAAAAAAATGTAGGTAATCTACAAAAGTTTGAGTAGTGTAATAGCTGCATTTTTTCATGATTTTGAAAACAATTCATTGCATGGACAGTGTCCTGAAGGATCTGAGAGTTGGTGTCGTTACCAAAGGGCAAAAGCAGCTGGGAGTCCCCTGAAAGAAATTGAGCAAGGACTTCCTAATAAAATTATAAACCAAATAAAGCCTACATATCTAAAACTGTGTAATGAAACTTTTTGAAAAAATGTCTTCATGGTAAGACACAGAACTGCAATGAAAGTTATAACAACATTTTGTGGAATATTGTTCCCAAAATATATTTATTGGACTGGAAACATTTCGTTTGGGTGCATTATTAGCTCTAATACTTTATAATTCTGGTTATGCTGGTATATTATCAGTAATTCGAAATGTAAATGGTTCCCTTCCTGAAAGTGTTGCTCAAGAGTTACTTAAATTTGATAAACAACGGATTTCAACACAATTTAAGACATTCTTTACCGATTGCGAAATTGTCTCGAAAAAAAAAGAAAAGCAGCTAGAAAAAAAGAAAAAGTACTAAGGATGAAAAAACAGAATTAGTATATTCATATGGAGGGTTTTAAAGTACTTCTTTGCAGGATTTTTTATTCTAATTTATGATAACTTTGTGATAAACAATATTTTTCAAGAGTTTTTTCGTGAATGTTTACTGGTAAAACAACACAAATATATTTTGTATGATATATTTCTTAACTTCTAAAATAATATGGAATAATATATATTTGTTTTTCTATGTAAAATATTTTATTTTTAATGCAATAAGGTTTTTTTAAAGTGCTTTTTATACGTCTAATCTGTATTTCGTAATCTGTTTTACTTAGACTTTAAGAAAAAGCTTTTTGACACTAAAAATTGTTAAAAATATTAAAAGATAAAAGTTTGAAGAAAGTATATAATATTCATAATTGCTTTGAAAATGTTTGTTCTTTTGAAATATAGAGGTTTTAGGTTTTTTCAGCAGTATAGTTTTAAAAATTTTGAATTTTAAATCTTTAAATGCATTTTTCTCTGAAACAGATTTTTTGATATTTTACAACACGTTAAGCATGATATCTCAAAAAGTTATGTAGGTAATTGTCTGTAATTTTGTGTAATTGTGCATTATTATAGTATGTATGCTGTGACGTAGGGATTAAGAAAAAACAGCATATTTACCTTTTTTATGATTTTTTTTCTGTGTGATAAATGTGAAATTTTTGAAAAATTTGCATTGCGTGCACTTTTTGACTTCTAGTTCAGTAACAAATTAAAATTTTTCAAAGATATTAGGTCAATTCATTAGTAACTGTTTTTTGAGTAAAATTATGTGGGTTTTTTTTAAATATTATGCATTAGAATTTATTTTACTATGTTTAACGTAACGTACAAATAACGTCTAATTTAAACCTAAAATTGGCCATATTTAAAAAAAAAAAAAAAAAAAAAAATACATTGAAAGAAATTTTTTTTTTTGCTGTTTTTATTAGTTTTCAGTTATAATTAAACAAAAATGAGTTTAAAAATAAATTTTCAGCAAAATTTCAAAAAAATGTCTTCGCAACTCGTCAGGCACCTTAAATACATCAAGATTGGTCGTTTGAAGTTTGTGGGCCACATTTGCGGTATGGGCCCCTCATCTTTAAAGCTCAGAAATTTTAATTACTAACCTATTGGAACTATAACTAAGGGCATGCCCTAATTGAGATAGCCTGATTGTGTGGAGGAAGTTTTTAAAGTTTTAAAAGTAACTAAAGGGTGAACTGCTGCTAAGCGAAAGAGGGTTATTATGAAGATCTTGACCTATCCATGACTGTTGTGTCAATAGAAGAAAATTGAATCCATTAGCAAAGTAGTTAAACCGAAAAACATATAATTTTATGGAATATATCACAATAAATAAGCACTTGAGCTTAAAATAAAACATTTAAAAATATACTAGTATCTTCTAATTTAACTTATCTGAGTTATATTATTTATTTTTATAATATCCAAAATTGGGAAAAATTCAGTCACGTTTTTCAATCACTATATTCCTCCTCAACATTTTCGAGGGCTTGATCAAGTGATATTGCACACCTCCTCTGCTAATAATGAATCCGTTTTTATTACTCGTTCATGACTTTTCCCTCCTATGGAAACAGAATTTTAAGAAAAAAATTAATTATATACGGAGACTTTAATACCCTTCAAAACGCAACTTGATGCTGTTCAAATAAAATTGCAAGGCACCAAAAATTAAGGAAATATGTTTGATAAAAAAGTATTCATTTCGTATTCGCTCTCACTTGACATACTTTTTTATCATTTATATGCACAGTTATGTATTTCCCCTACCCCATACACTGAGTTTGACTTGTAACGGAAATCTGGTTAAACATCGATTGAATTATAATCCTCAGTTTTTACTAAACTAAAAATATCGCTACAATAAATCGAAAGAGGTTCGAATAAAATTAACTTAATACATTTCTGAATCTTCACTTATTTTATCTACCCGTCTCTAAAATGGCGAAAGAAATGGAACAATAGGCCGCTGATCTCTTAAACCAACTCTTGAATGCATATGAAATAGCATCAATATCATTTTAAAATAAGAAATTAATTTTCAATAAACGAGGAAACCAAATGATTGTTCCAAGTGAAGAACAATGTCAGATAACAATAGCAATGCTTGTAAATAGAATCCTTTTGACAAACATATCCTTCATAGGTTACAAAATCAAGTTAAAAAGGAAATCAATATATACACTAAAAATAATTGAGATTACACATTAAACCCTCCAGACCAAGTATGTTTCCCTTTTGTAAGACTGTCAAAGTGTTTTAAGGAAAGGATTCCAAATTTTTGGAATGTTAAAGCCCCAAAAAATATCATTTTATGTGACACACCAAAGACAAAACAGAAGCACTGATTGACTTCCAGAAAAATCAATATATACTAAATTATATAAATTTAGCACAAATACAATAGGGTAATCAAACACATTGTAAGCAGCTATTTACCAATTGAAAGCAATTTTAAATGCAACCCCAACTACCTTATCATCAAAAATTTGAGATACTATAGCAAATATTTAAAAGTAAAATAACCTGGACAAAAGAAACCAGCTGAAAGTGATAAAAAATAATAAATTTGCTTTTTCGAAAAAAAAAAAACATTTTAAAATATATGACAAAAGTCGGATAGTTCACTAATGCATAGAATACTTTCATCAAAATTAGCAACTTTGTAAAATAGACATTGCGTTTCAAAAGGCAGAGTTTCTTAGATTTGAAAATATTCCATCAATAATTAATTATTTCTTTTGACATAAAAAATTAAAAAAATATTTTAACATTACAATATCGCAGACGCAACAAGAAACACATTTCATACAAAGAAAAATTTATCTATTGATGTAAAAATTAGTATTATAATAAAATATACTGCCCTCTCTGTAGTGAAAATCGAAGTGAGAATGAAATATATATATGTATATATATATAGTAGTGTTGAAGCACTTTTTAAATAAAAAAATATAGTCCTATTTTGAGTACTCTCATTTAACAATACACAACGACCTCTTTAGTAGAAGATAAAGCATAATTTTTCTTTCGAAGTATTTAAGGTATCCGACTACGTTCGGAACCGTGATTTTAAAAAAGTGCATAAATGTATAATTTTCATGATATTTAGTGGCACTGATTAGAATACATGTATAAAATTGTTTTAAGGACATTTTGACAAAAAACGTTATTTAAACACAATATTTTGGCAACAAATTAACTTAGAATAATCTTTTTTTCCAAGTGTTCTCCTTTTGCGAAAAATACATCTATTATAATAATATTTTGCCTGTATATAGCTCAGACCTCTGTACAGAGGCTAAAATATGATTTTTTAAAAATTCACATTATTTCCAGAGTTTCAACCAATTAAAACTATTATCGGTGTTTTTTTCTTAAAATTTCTCCCCTCTTTTGCCGTAAAACATAGATAAACCCACATCTTACTTATAAAGAGTGTTTTTTTTTCAGGTATAGAAGTTTAAGTTGGCATTACTTTCCAAGATGGCGACTGATTGAACAGCTGTCAAGTGATTTATTATCAGTTTGGTTTGGCAATTCATCAAAAAGATCATCAAGCAAGGCGTAGATTCGTCGAATGGGTCCAAAACGAGATTGCCGTTGTTCCCGATTTTCATAAGCGAATTTTGTTTAGCGATGAAGCGCACTTATGGTTGAATGGCTACGTCAACAAACAAAACTGCCGCATTTGGAGTGAAGCTAATCCACAAGTGTACGTCGAAACACCGTTACATTCAGAAACACTGACTGTTTAGTGCGCTTTATGGGCAGGTGGAATCTTCTTCAAAAACGATGAAGGCCACAACGTTACAGTCAATGGTGATCGGTATAGAGCCATGATTACTAACTTTTTCATTCTTTTAATTGAATAATCATGATATCCAGGAGCTGTTGTTCCAACAAGACGGCGCAACATGTCACACAGCTCGTACCACAATCGATTTATTGAAAGACACGTTTGGTGACCGCCTAATTTCACGTTTTGGACCTGTGAATTGGCCTCAAACATCTTGTGATTTAACACCGCTAGACTATTTTCTGTAGGGATATGTAAAGTCATTGGTCTATGCGGATAAGCCACAAACGCTTGACCATTTGGAAGACAACATTCGCCGTGTTATTGCCGATATACGGCCACAAATGTTGGATAAAGTCATCGAAAATTGGACGTCCAGATTGGACTACATCCGAGCCAGCCGTGGCAGTCATATGCCAGAAATCATATTTAAAATGTAATGCCACAAGATTATCTTTCGAATAAAAAAATCATGTCAATCGAATAATACATCGTTGTTTTATTGCAATTTAAAGTTCTATACCTCTAAAAACACACTCTATATATTTCAAAAATTCCAATTGAGCCTTTGTACAAAGGTCTGACCTATTTACAGGCAAAATATTATTATATAAGAAGCATTTTTCACAAAAGGAGAACATTTTGAAAATGGGTCATTCTATGTTCCTTTTTTGTCAAAATATTGTACTTAAATAATTTTTATTATAATACTATTCTTAAAACATTTTTATATATGCATTTTTCTTATCTAAATGACACTAAATATCATAAATATTATCCATTTACTCGCTTTTGCAAAATCACGGTTTCGTACGTAGTCGAATACCTTAAGTTTAATATCTATAATGTTAAACACAAAATTATCAAACATGAAAATAATAACTTAAAATTATATAATTTTTCATAGTAAAAATCAGTTTAATGAAGTGATGCAGCGATCAAATACACTTAAATTAGTCGGAATTATGTTTTTTTCAGTACCATATGATTTTTTTATAGATGAATTCGAATCATTAAACTGTGTCAAAGCAAAATGAAGGTATCTCCGGTTTACACCTGAAATTCCAAATGTTTCGCACGTTTTAAATGTTTAATCTCCACCATATATTTATTGTGCACAGTCGGTATTCAAAGTGAGGGAAATTTCTCGCGTCAGATTCTTAACAGAAAAAACAAGTAATATTGAATCAAAAATATAAGATAATTTTTGCATGAGAGAGCAACAAAAGACTTTTTTAGTAAAAAAAATAAAGTTATTTTATATTTCTTTATTTTACTCTTCATTCCTGAATTTACAGATGTCGTTAAGGACTAGCTGGGTCTAGGATACCTTTGTTACAAAGATGGATTGTTTTCCCCAAGGACGTCATCATATTCTCATTTGCAATTTAGAAGAGAGAGAATATTTTTTTTAAAAAAAGTTTAACAAATGGAAAGGAAGAGAAAATATTAAATCTACCTTTATCACACTTACCAAATCGATTGGCGCATTTTTTTCTTAAGTATTACTGTGATTTTAAATGAAATAGATTTTGAAATTTGAAAAAAATAATGAGGTTACTCATAATAACATATTTGTGAAATAACTTTAAAATGTTTTTTTTAGTTTGGTTTTAAACATTTTTCAAAAAATTTTATTCCCTCCGCCTTTAAAGAAAATATACAACATATTTGTTAAAAGTTTAACCCTTTATCTATTGATTGTCCTTAAAATTACTGTCTAAAATTAGATTTTGTGAATAATCATATTTACGAATATTCTGACATTTTTTAAAAAAAACGCTCTCTTAAATCCCCCATTCCAAGGCATGGGTTCTATGCTTAATATTATAGTGGGGAAGAGGAGTAGGTTTAAAACCGAAGATGCATTTATAGCAGCTATTTCGATGGGATTGCCAATATTGTCATCAAAAGTAGTTCAAGTCAAAAGATAGTCTTATTTTTCCAATCCCTCTTCTATTAGTTCACAATCTCCATGTGTGTATTTATTTACACATATATGGGTTGATCAAATTTTTTCAATCGTTAATTAAATACATTTTATTCATCCATTCAAGTTCAAATACATTTTTTAAAACTTGTAGTGGTCGACACGATGTTAATACAGTTTTTCAAATATTAATTCATTAATTAAATATAATTAATGAATAAATAGTAACACACAAAAATAATAGTTCAACTCCACATATAGAAAGGAAAACGGAAAATTACAAGGAAAATAACTTTATATTTTGCCACTTAATAATATGATACTGCCATATGTGTATACATATTTATATTAATTTTAATTATTTATTGAACGGTAACTAAAATAAAATAAAAAATTGACCTAAGCAGGAAATGACTGTATTATTATTATTTTCTTTTATATTATTTGTATGTTTTTTCAGACCTTTGAAACCGATTTGACAATTATTTTAAGTGAAGACTGTATCAAATTGATTTTACAGCTAAATAACTTTGCGGTACTTATTAGTACCCCATGTACATGTGTCTTAAAAAAAGTCTGTGTTTGTGTGGTTTATTGTTTTTAGCTGAGCTAAAGTGTAACATATTTATGCTTTTTTGGCGTTCTGTTTAATTTAAGATATATATTTTGTTTTTTCTAAAACAAAATCTTGAAATTTGAAACTAATATCTTTTATTTTTCCCCGCACAATCAAATGAAATTTCTATTATTTATTCAATAAATAACATTTATTTGTGTATGTGTGTATAACTAAAACTTAAGGCGTGTTGTAAAGCTTAAATATTATTTATTTATTTATTTTTTGGCAATTTGATATTTTAACCTTTTTAAATTGATTAGACTTTAACCTCTTTCTAAGAATACCTTACTTAACTTCCAGGGTAATTAGAAATCCTTAAAAATTATTTCTTAATAATCGCTGAAACTCATCCACGTCCATTTGGATGGCGAAAAAGATTAGCAAAATTACTTAATTTTTGCTTATAAGTTAAAAGTCTTACATAAACCCAAACATGTATCTTTTATTGTAAATTGAGTCTTTTATTTTTTTATTTCCCAGCCGATTAGAAGTCTCACTGTATACATTGAAATCAATTTATCTCAAAATGTAAATTTTGATGTTCGATTTACCCGTTCTAAGAAACTACTCTTCACAAGTATGTACATTTTTTAAAGTTTTATTTATAATGATAGCTAATATATGCTGGAATGACCCATTTGTAAAAAACTCAAAAATGTATTTTTTACAACTTTTTTTATGTGAAAAATGGGTCGAATTCCCCTATGTTTGATACAGTATTTTATAAACTATGAAAAAATTTTAAATTAGCTAAAAGCTCATTTTAGTATTATCAAAAACGTGTTCTTTTACTGTATGAAAAATTTCAAACATGTGAATATAACAGATTTGAGAAAAGGTACATCGAAAACTGCCAATTTATTATTATCGATATAGAGATTTCCTACTCCCCTTTAACAATAATAAGAGGTATTTAAGATGCTATACTTTGTTTTCTCTTCTTAGAATGACAAAAAGGAAATTCAGTCTTCAGGAGGTTTTGGATTTGTTACAGAACCTACCATCAGAAATCAGTGAAGTACTAACAGAGGATTCTTCAGATGATGAAGTCACAGAAAACAATGTGTTGAAATTTTTGGCAGATGCTTTAAAAAATCAAGAGACTGAACAAGACTCAAGATTTCAGTAGCTCATGTGCTCAGAATATACAGTATTTCTTACCCCAGGATGCAGTGCTTTAAAAAAGATTCAATCAAAACCTCACTCAAAATACACAAAGTGTAATGTATTTTTGTAGTTTAATGAAAAGGAAAAATGTTTCTTTAAATATCAACACAGTAGGTTTATGTGTGAAGTGTCTGTTTTTATATATTAAAAAGTAAAGAAATTTTAAAATTTTATAATTTTAAAACATTAATTTTTGTGGTAGTAAAATAGTAGTTATCTCTGGTCATTTAGCCTTTTTAAGAGTTAAAACTGCGTTAAAAAAGCCATAGGACATTTTTGTATCAAGGAACTATTAAAGCCTTCCGTGTACTGATTTCCGAGAACTATTAAAGATTCCTGACTGGGATATTAATGTACCAATTAATTAATTAGCTCTAATAGATTAAAAATCCTTAATTACAGAGTACTTTATTTATGTATATTTCTCAGTTTTCAATGCAGGGACTCAAAGAAAAACGTATAGCTCGAAGGAATTCGCAGTAAATCATAATGAAGTATATTAGGGTTTAATAAAAAATACGATAGTGCAGTATGATCAAAACATCATATTTTATGAATTTTTTTAATAATTTATACATTATAATTTTATATATCTAGATTTATTAATTAATTACTTAAAACCTTTCTTCACAACGCTGTTTATAAAACAAATTTTAACGCTGCATACATTTGTAACGATATGACTTTAAATTTTTACCCTTCAAAGAAAAGTGCTTTAAAATTAAATTTACGCGATTATACTCCTGAATGTTTTCACTTAAGAAATTTTTAAATAAAAAAGTCAGTTGTTAACATATTGATAGTTTTGGGACATCAATATTTCTAAATATCGATGCATCATACTTAATTCCAACAAATTATAATGTAAAAAGCATGAACAAGTAATGTTTACTTTGAAATAGTAGTGACAGATGAATTATTATGGCCTCATCAGATATCCTTATCAGATCTTAAATATACTGTCTAAAAGTTTTGCAGTTCATAGGAATGAAAGCTAGTCGAATCTAAAGAATCCAAAAAATCAGGTAATAAATTTGAAATCACCATTTCTTACATTTATTACCTTCTATGTTAAAAACACAAACACTTTTCTTTGTGATGTCACTTTAGAAGCCTATAAAATAGGCAGTTTCCAAGTTGCCCTTAAGCATATCCTATAAATAAGTTGAAAATAACGATTCTCAGTCTAGAAGATAAATGGGATTTGGGGGAAACATATTTTATATTAGTTATACTCAGAAGTGAAATTTTATCTAGAAAAAAATAACGTCTTTCGAGTGTTTTATAAAAAAATAAATCCAATATATTTTTGAAAGTGTAATGCATTGTAAAACTTTAAATGTCATATTTTATTTCACTTTTTGATAGCACTACCTATATTATGCATTCTTAATGATTGTTCTATTTTGAATTCTCTCTTTTTTACATTTAGAGGCAAAGCTGTTTGTAAGAGATGTACATAAATCATATATATAAATTTGATTTTTAGTTGTACTTTTCTGCGTAAGTTTTCGGGGATTTCTACTTGTGATCTTTGAAGAAACTGTCAAAACTGTTAAGAAATTAAAAATGATAGCTTTCCATGAATAGCTGACATTAGTAAGAAAACACGTACGCATCCATATATATATATATAAGTGTTATGTAGGTTTGTGTTCGCTCTCATAACTCAAAAAGCATTGCATCGATCTATTTGAAATTTTTACATAACGATGTATTTAAATCCGGGCAGGGTTTTATGAACTTTTCATTTTGAAATTCACTCTAAATTCTTTAAAATATTATTTTTAATTTATTTTTCGATTTAATGACGCTATATGATGTCACGATTTTTCATGATTGCAACAATTCATACTTTATTCATGTTTTTTTTTTTCGAATTATTTCATAATTTTATTATAGTTATGTTTATCGGTTGTCATATTTAGCTTTTTTTAAATACGTAATTGGGATTATTTTTAAAAACGTTTTTTTATAAATTATTCCTTTATTAACTCAAATTTTGTTTCTTTTTATTAACTGAAGCTTATAATTATATTTCACTTCTGTGCGCTTCTTATTTTTCGGCAAACTATTTGTTAAAATTTCTTAAAGATTTGATGTTAACTTTAGACTAACCATCTGATCTCTCCACAAATGGGTAGTGTACTGATTGGAATATTTTCCTCCTCTCTTATCTTCCTACAGAAAACCTTGATCAAATTAATTTTGATGATTATTTTTTGTTACACACCATTTCTTCTGACGGCTATTTAAATTAAATTAAAAGACTTCGCCAAATGCCGTGATATATGCATCCAATGTTTGGAAACAATATTATGCATATTCGACACATTGTTTTTTTCTACTTGGAAACATTTTTATTTGGTAAATTAATCGCCGAGATTTTAAATAAGTCATTTTTTCTATCTATTTTAAACATTTTTTAAGATTTAATTTGATGTTAATTTTGAAACACAAATGACAAAATTAAGGTTTTCTGATATACATTATATGACAAAAAAAAACGACGCACTAAGAACGAGTTGTCCGATAGAGACAAGAAGGGGGAGGAGGTAGTGAAGAAAGATAATGTACAGAGTAGAAAATGATTAAAATTTCAGAAAAAATTAATGATATATTTCAAAGTTACAGAATAATTATATATTTCAGAGTTACAGAATAAGTATATATTTCAGAGCTACAGAATAATTATATATTTCAGAGTTATATATACAAAGTAATGAGCACAATAAGGTGTTGACCCACCTATAACCTAGATGCAAGCTGACACAAAATGACATATAGTTATGAAGCACTCTGATCGTCTCCTGCGATAATTCTTGACAATTTTTCTCCAATTGCCGGGCTGGGTCATCAATATTTTCGGATAGATGCAGTCGCCTTCCCATCATATCCTAGATATACTCAAATGGAGACAGATCTGGCAATCTAGCTGGTTAAGGAAGTATTAGACAATCTGTAAGACAGTTATAGCAACTAGAAAATAAGGCCAGAGTACAGTAAAAATGGTATCAAAACAGTTCTCAGAATGTCGTCGAAATTCTGCTGTGCTGTAAGTGTGCCTCTACTGACGACCAAAGGTCCAGGTGTCAAAGGAAATGTCACGTCAAACTGTTACTCATAGTTGAGTGCCTGTATCACATGGAAAAGTGAAATCATGATGAGCACGCTACCCTGGCCATCTCCATACACGTTTTCGTTTATCATCATGACGCAGTTGGAAGTGGGATTCGTCTCCAAACACTAGACGTTCGTAATCAGCCTGATTACAATTGTAATCTAACTCGACAGTATGCAGGCATGAGTGGTAGGTTGCGTAGTGGTCGGTACGAACGTAAATTTCTTTCTATCATCCGTCAGTGAATGGTCATGGTGGACACTCATGTGAGAGTCACGAGTCTGATGGTGGCTATAGATGAATTAGGTGCTGTGATAGCTGGTCTGACAATGAATCTGCCCTTGCCATCAGCTGTGGCCGTAGGTCAACCACTACCATCATAACGCTTAAATCTGCCATTGTACCCCCATTCTTGTGAGTATCTTCTAATAGACCAATCATCGCGTCCCACATGACGAGTGATTCTCCGATTTGCCCAACCTACCACTTTCAATTCAATGATACGACCTTTTTCAAACTCTGATAGTTGCTCGTAATGAGCTCGAATTCTGCGGCAAGGAATTATTTTCAGACGTTGAAAGATATCCTATATCGCACTGCAATAGAAACTTTGACCATCAGTTTGAGAATTGCTTCTTATAGACGCACATTGAGTGTAGAGTTCCGATGCGCTGTAGCTCTCGGTTTTCATTCATCATACATCAAATTTCAATTATTTTCAACTCCTTCTTGGTAGGCCTTTTTTTTCTTTGTTATAGAGTGCATATTTTCAGTCATCAAAATATTAAACCGGACTTTGTTTTTGATGGCTTAATCTTAAACAGATTTCATTAGTAATTTGTTAACAGAATACTTGTAGTGTTGGTACTGATTGATTGGACTTATTAGCGCAACAATCATTAACGTTAAAAATAACTTGGCAACTTGCGAACACTGATTTCCCATGCGTTGTATGAGCTGAATTGGCAATCATGTGCTTCATTTAATATAATGTCGCCAATAGGTTGCGATAATATGTAAGCACAGTTTGCTTTTGTCAGGGACATAATTACCGCTGTATCAGCCGTACCAATAATGCAAGGTTCCAAGCTATAAACGTCCCAATACGCGTTACTACAGTCTCACTATCATGGTGGTCATCCTTGAAAAAGGGTAGTCCAATAGAATTTTGATTCATGGCCCACTCATAACTGTTTTGAAATTCCATATCTTTTTATTTTAATCTTTTTACGTATAATCAATCGGCTTTAGTGTACAAAATTAATTGCCTTGCAGAAAATCGGACTTCGATGATCATACTGACCAAGCAAAACAGTGTTGGTAGTAGTTACATATCAAACTGAAATAAGCATCACAGTAAATGAGCAAAACAGCACTGAGCTCAAATACCTGTTGAGGAAGCAGGTGTTCGTAATATTGTAAATATTTTTGAAATTATGTATTATCGCAACAATCACCAACGTCCAAATAACTCGCAGAGTTGACAACCCTAATTTCGCGTGTGATGTATGTGCGGAATTGGCAACTATGTGCTTCGTTTCTTATAATATCGCCAGTAGGTTGCGATAATACGTAAGTACCTTATTTTTTCTAATTATGCTTTCGCATTGATAAATATAGTTCAATTTTTTATGTCAGATAACGTTCGTATTGTATTTCGTTTTTCAATTAATTTATTATGCTCGGGATATTTACTTCAGATATTTATATTTATATAAAATACTAGTTTTAATTTAGTACTTACATATTATCGCACAATCGCCAACGTTCAAGATAATTCGCCACTCTGGCAATCTCAACTTTGTATGCTGTAAAAATTGGCAAACATGTGCTTCATTTCTTATAATGTCACTAATATGTTGCGATAATGCGTAATTATCTTCAATTCTGTATATTACTGTAACATTATCCATGTATAACATTACATAACACAAAACTCATGCTAAAAACAAGTATCATATCGATATGAAATTAATATTATGGATGTTATTTTAGGCCATTTTATCTTTCTCTCCAGTAACCTTTAATTAATCTAATATATATATTTTTTTTATGTTTCAATGCTTGCCTTTTTGTCTATTATGTACCACTAATATTTTATGCTAATCGCGGTGTCTTAATTTGGCAAAATTAATCACTGAGATTTTTCTTAAATATGTTTTTCATATGTATTTGACAATCTTTAAATTTCGTTTCATGTCTCTCTGGAATACGAATGTCAAAATAAAATTTTCGAATAAATGTTTTGTGTTTGTACTGAACTGTTTATATTTATTTAATCAAAATATTGAGCCATTTTTCTTTTTGATATCTTTTTAAGATTTAATTTTATGTTATAACTAGCTGTACCCAGCTACTTGTTGCTGTGGCTCAGTCAGCGTAAAAAAACTAGTGTATCATAAAGTATAAAGCGCACCTTACAAAAGTAAGTAATAAAACATAAGAATTCATAAATAAATAAAAAAGGGAACTTATATACATACGTAATATTGCAGCAATCACCAACTCTATTTAATAATTCGTCAAGTAGGCACTCCTGATTTGTTTGTGTCGTAAACGCTGAATCAGCAACTAGGTTTTTCATTTCACGTAATGCCACCGATATGTTGCGATAATACGCACGTACCAAGATAATTTCAAAGTACATAAAAAAGGTTCATAAAATAGCCAAAAACATAAATGAGGGCCAGCCTTATACTAAAAAAAAATTACTACATTAATTTGAATCAAAAATATGTCTTAAAAACAAATAAAATGTACCCAAATTTGATTAAATGGCTCTACGCTTTCGTCCATGATTGCAAAGGTTTAATTTTACAATGCTTCTGGGTAGACAGTATATTTCGTTGCTTCATTGTCTGTGCAGACACGGAAATGACTGTCTGGTCTGGCTACTCAATAACATAACAAATAATATTCCATAGAGAGAAGCAATCCATATATAGATCTAAAACGCTAAATTTTAAAAAAATATTCACATAACTTTGTTGATAACGATTAGTAAAAATCTTCACACACACACACACAATTATTATCAAACCTTTCTCCGAGATTTATGTGAATTCCATGTTCATATTTGAATTTTACTTGCATATTCATTGCAACCTATCTTTAAACATGTGTGATTTATATTTATTCCTTAACTCTTTTGGAGATGAAAGAGAGCAGGTGCGGTGAATATATGGTTACAAACGATGCATAAATTGGATTTGGTAGTGGCATTTTGCTTCTGACTTTAATGATGCACCCCAGTGTCTAATATATTTTGCATGTAGTCAGTCATCTTAATTAGTTTTTCATACATTGCATAGCTATTGTGTGTGTGTGAGATGTGTCTTTTACGATAGTGTCGATTTTTCATATGATTATAGTTTATTTTTTCATTGTTCATCCTTTAGTTTTTCTTATTTCTCAGTGCAATTTGTGAGAATTATGTTCTGTGAATTAACTTTCGTTTGATTTCAAACTATATAATGAAATTAACCTCTTTGTAGTAATTTGTTCAAGTGGAATGAAATATAATTTTTCTCATTGAGGTCAGCATTGAGCAGCGTTGATTGATTTACGTTTGAAGTCAATATTTTGTAAGTATTTTTAGTCTTTTTTCCCTTTTTTCATGTCTTGCAGTTTCATATGTTTTAAATTTAACCTTCTTATTTTTAAATCAATTAGCTTCCAGTGTCTGTGACATTTTGGATGTTGACATTCTCTTTAAGATTATTCCGAAGGATAAAAACCTTCGGGGAATAAATTTAGAGTTTTTGATATTTCTAAACTTTCCAAATCATGACCTTTCCAATGATATAACATACTAGCCAATTTATGAAATAGAAGCATTTAAAAATGATTTTTAAAAAAAATAATCAGCTGGGTTACCACGCCTACTTTGACAGATAGAAATGTAAGCATTCTATTTTTAAACCTGGGGTAAAGTTGCAAAGTCTCTACTTATTTTATTTATTCATACGCTATCAACTTTAAATTAATATACAGCAAAATTTAAAGTTTTTATAAATAACATTTTCTTAGAAACATGTTCCTAAGAAAGCTCAATTTAACATTGTCGGTATAGGTTGTACCGATAATTTTTAATTATACTGCACCACAACAATGCGTGACGGGGTATGGATAGTTTCTTTATAAATTTCTGGTGCTCCAGCTATGTATTAATTCCACTCTTCACTCAAAGTTAGTTAGTGCTTTCAGTTTGTTTACACAGTGCCCCACAAAAATGACCAATGGTTTGAAAAACATATTAAAGAAAAACTTTAGTTCACCAAAATATATGATTCGCTGCATTCCACTTTTTTCACCAGGGAAATTATTCACATTTTTTTTTCAAAATTCGTTACAAAATTCATCCACTGTTGGCACTTCAATTTTGGAAAACTCTAAACCAAGATTTTATGTTCTCACCGACATTTGATTTTTATTCGACAATTTCTTTCTTTTTTTTTTTTTATTGGAGGCAGATAAAAAAAATGTCCATGCATCACAAAAACAGAAAAAAATCAAGCAAACAAGTTACTAAATAAAGAAATGACGAAATCAAATAAAATAAAACGATATATTGTACATTACACAAAACAAAACAATTGTGTTACCAAACCAATACAATGAAGTGAAAAAAACAGAGAAATGAAAAATTCACAACATCAAATCAATGAAGATACAGAATAATGTTAACCAATCATCAGAATTGGGAATGATGCTTTTCCCTACTGAGATGCATCATGTTGAACGGTGGCTAAACATCTACTGCCCCCTACCGACAACGCAACCAACCGATAACCCCATTTCTCTTTTGTTTCATTTTCCCACCATTTCTCTTCTGTTTCATTCTCCCAATTTACGCCTCATTTCGTAACTTGCGCCCGTACATTCCTGTACATTAAATGATTGTTACAATGTTTTGTATCTGCCCTTAAAGTTTAGACCATGAACTACCCAGTATACGTATATAGACTCATTGACATAACACAAGTCCTGAGATACTTCCTAATATCGCATTCGACGTCTTTTTGCCGAACTAAATGCATTATAAGGCAAGTCGTTTCTATTCCCCTGCAGAAATAATGAGCCGATGTTTGTTTTTAATAAATAGTTTACACTTTAAACTGCTTTTGAAAAGTATGGTGTGAATGGAATAAAAATACATCAAAATGTGTTCAGTTTTATTCGTTTATTGTGTCTAGTCTTCAAACTGTATCGATTCACGGAACCCTTAATACGGTAAGGTATCTCCAGAGAACCTAATTCAAAAGTCTTGGAAGAATACACTTAAAATAATATTTAGAGCATATCCACATGTAATATGTAATGAAAATTAAAGAAAAGTGTTTCATTTTTATTAAACGATTTTAAAATAAAACTCATGTAAATTACCCTTGAGAAACATTTATCCGTGCTCCAAGTGTTGTATATCACCCTTTCATTATATGTAGTAACTGGGGCATGTGTTCTGGGGGTAGATTTGTTTCTATTTTTTACTATCACAAAATTTTAGAAATATTTTTTTAACTTAAATACATTGTTCACACAAAATGGTATTAAAAGTTTTACACTTGAGATAGAAACTTTTGCAGATTCTGCAATTTTGCAGCCTAAAATTAGGAGCTACCCCCCTGCTTAAATTTAAATTAAAAAAAAATCTAGTGATATAAGATCAGATGTTCCTCCTCTTTCAATGGAAAGCATTCATATTTATTCATTCATGAATGATTTTCTCCTCTGGGAAATATTATTTTACAGCTCTCGGTTGTTGGGTCTTTTTTACATATTTCTTTATAGGCATTTTATTTGTCCCTTTGTAAGAAAAATGTGACTTATTGCATATAATTTAACAATGCCATCTAAATCAAGTTTATTGAATCCAATTCTACTTAGTTTAGCATAACATTAGCCTAAAGAGTATAAAATTATTTTCCAGAACCCATAATCATAGAAACTGAACATTCACTTATGAGTTAGCACAAATAAAGGGGAAAGAAATACTAATATCAATTTAATATACTGTAATAAAAGTTGCTGTAAATTACTAAAAGGACGGAGCACCTGATGCAGAATTTATTTAAGTTTCCTCCGTGGGATGTGGACTCGCGTTCGGAAACATGGCTTTAGATACTTGCGGTCACACACACGTTCTGAAAACAGTATGTATCGATTTTGCACACAAATTTATAGTTTTCATTTCAAATTTGTATTACAACTCATGGAAACCCTTGGCATGCTTCGTGAAACCCCATAATTCCGTGGAAAACAGTTGAAAGACCACTGTTTTTTTTTAGATACTACAGTGCTCCTCAAACTTTCACTATTGGCCACCCATTTTCCAATCATAATTTTTATCACACGCCCCATTTATTCAATATTGTATTGAATGCAATAATAATAGACTTTGGGGTGATAAAGCTACAATATGATCTTAATTATTAACCATACAAATTAACAAGATAGATATTAAATTTTATATATGTTACTTTTAAGTAATATATATTTTAAGCAAATTACTGTTGAGTAATATGATAATTAGTATGTTATTTTTTCTTTTCTTTAATTTTTAAATTGAAATAGAATTCAAAATTATATTTAATTGGGGATTTATGTCCTCCATCATCCGTTTATAAAAGTACAAATGTCATCAGAAAAATAGTCTAGTCTATGTTGCTCTCTTTTATATCCATCGCATTTGGCATTGGCGCGAACGTTTGCTTGAATCTGACGTCTGAGTACAATGTGTAAAAAAACTTTCGGTCAGTCTTGGTCGAGTTAATACTTCTATAGCTACGGAATCTCTTTGAATATACATTTTATAATTTGTGCGTAAGTTGTAATTCACGGTATTAAGTATTTACGGCTGGATATTAAAACAAAATCATGGATAATTTTTTTTTTGTCGCAAACGAACATCCGACGATAATAAAGCATCAGCAAGTACACGCACAAACATAGTTCTCAAAATTAATTCAAGGATATATTTTTAAGAAAATTTAAATTTTGGATTTAACAATAGTTTAGTCATTAAAAATAAAAAAAATGCAACATTGCTGTGGTAAATGGAGAAGGAAAGCATCTGCATGTTATATATATTTGCTAAAAAATATTGGCAGCAGACACTATGAAATATAATAATCTTAAAAGATATTTAGAAACGCTTCAGGGTGAGTACATTAACAAATCTCGAGAGTTCTATGAATTAAAATTAAATCATATGAAAAAAAACATTTAAAACATGTCAGTGAATGAAAAAGCTTTGCTTACTTCTTACAAAATATCATACAAAATAGCTAGATGTAAAAAGCTTCACAGAATTGACGAATATTGACAGATCGTAGAAACTATGTGTGGGGGACAATTTGGACAAAATGTTGCTGCCAATACCTTTATCAAATGATACTGATGTCCGTCGAATTGATGATATAGTTGTAGTTGTAGTGCAGCAAGTTTGATGATTTTCACGTAGGAAATTTTTGCAATGCGTTTTTAAGAATTAAGAAATGACATTGCCATTTTTCTAAAAGAGAAAAACCTACCGGTAGCTGAGAAATTTCGAGATGGTTTATTATGAATGATGGTTTATTCGGGAATTTAAATACCCTGAATCCGTCAACTTCAAGGATCAAATGTACATACGTTTGACAAGACTGAGAAAATTAATGCTTTTTGTAGAAAATGTGAATTATGGAGCCAAAATTAAAATAAAAAACCTATAAATGTTTGAAAAAGTGGATAAACGTGTTAAAACTTACAAATTTAAAGAAAACTTTACATATGGATTTTTTTTAAACTATTAAAACTAATTCAGCCATATTAGCTAAGAAAAAGTATTTATTCAAAAATTATTTTTCTTGCTTAGAAGAACTTGATAGCCAGTTACGAGTGGGTTATAGATCATTTTCAAAATAATCCAGAAGGGCTCCCAACACCCCAGAAACGCCGAAGAAGTCTTAATAGATTTCACAACCAGTGGCTAAATTAAAATAGAATTTTGTAATAAATAACTTTTAGAAATTTAGGCAAATGTGCATGATGAATTTTCTGCGCAGAAAACAAAAGCATTTCGTATACTATTGTCATTTTAAACATTATTCCTTTGTGAAACCGGATTTTTTTAGGTGTCGTCTTTAAAGACAAAATGTAGATATCAGATAAATATTGAAAATGTACTTACAGTGTCAATTTCTAGTATTAAACATTCCTTTGAATAAATTTGCTCTGCAAGACAAGCCCAAAGAAGTCACTAATAATTATTAAACTTGTTCTTGTTTAGGTTTAATACATTAATTATAAAATGCAATGTGCAGTACGGATAAATTTATAAGTATACTGGCTATAAAGTAGTAAAATAAATTCCACGACAATGAATATAAAAATGTTAAATTATTTTTTGAATGAATGCTCATATTATAAATATTTTTAAATGATCTGCAGTTTTAATCCTCAAAGAATTAGCATTTAGAATTAATGTTAAATAATGAAAAATAATGCATATTTCCTATGAAGAATAATTGTGTTATTTTTAGTATTTAAAGTGAGAAGACAGAATGTTGTAAACCGAGAGTAGGCGCGCACTCGATTCTAACGTTAGCAGTCGCGTGGGGTGGCTGAGTCACCCAAATCCTTTTTTTACAACTATTTATATTGTACACAGTAAAAACACAATTCCAATGAATAATTTAACTAAGAGTAAGAAAACTTACCAACATTCAAGAATTTTTTTGAGGATTTGAGAAAAATTTCCGATAAAACTGAACAAAAATGTTTCAAAGGTACGTGGCCTTAATTAAAGACACATATCACAGACACTTTTAGATAATATTACTGAGGATATCATATGATCTTTGCAAAGCAAAACTGTCATATTTTGTTCAAATTATTGTTGTTTTGCCATCCTTTGATGATCCACAAATATCCTATTGAACTTTTGCATGCTTGGGTATTTTGACAGAGCGAAGTGCGTCTTGAGATACACTTATGTTTTCATATTTTTTTTGATAGAAGTATTTAAGTAGTAGCAATTAAAAAATTTACTTTCGTTTCATGTTCATTGTTTTTCAATAATGTAATATCGCTATCGCGATTAATATGAATTATTTCAGCAGGCTTTTCCCTTGCTTTGTCAGTTCAATGGAGATCACTGTCCATCTCTTAATATATATATATATATACATACATATATATATATATAATATATACATATATATATATATATATAATATATATATATACATATATACATATATATATATATATATATATATATATATATATATATATATATATATATATATTGTTCTTTTACATTTATAAACCATAATAAATCGTGCAACACAACAATCAATACCATTAAGATGTTATTAGGGACGAAAATGTAGCATGTTCATAAAAAATAAGTTGAACAAATGTGACCACGCAGGGAACTTGGACAAAACATGTTTTAGGTATTTTTCTCTTGTCTTGCAGTATGTATCGTACATAAATGTTTCTTTGAAATCCCAACGAGTAATTTGCATGTACATTGTCTGGGCGCTATTGTTGGATACTCTGTATATCTAAGGGTATTCGATTGGATGTGTAATACAGAAGTGATGGCGATGAAGGGAGGTGAAGGCCATTGACAAAAAAATAATTATAAAATGCCATTTTCAAAGTTCTACTGTCGTAATATGAACGTAATATTAACTTAAGGAGCAAAATTAAGATTCCTTAAGGAGCGTGTATTTAATCCAAGCGTATATATGTTCAATTTTAACATTCAATCTCAATCATATATTTCGACACTTTTTTTGTTACTTTTTATGTATTGCTGACGGAGTTGGTATTCTTTCTTTTCATCTCTGAGAAAAATATGTTGAAATTCAGAAAAGTAGATTGTAACAAATAATTTTTCTAAATAATGTTCTGGTTCCATGTTTTATAATATATACACTTAATTATTTTTAATTAAAACATCATTAAATCCAGTAACTCTCTGAATTTAATGGTTCTCTTTAAATCTGAATTTCTTTGCGGATATCATACATAATTATAGGTCACCGTTACCGACTAATGTTCCAAATCATTTATTGTCATATTTTAATTATTCACCGAACCTCTATCAGTTTAATGAGCTTCCAACAAGTAAATTTACTTTAAATCTATAGTCTGAAATTTATTTATATCTAATAAGGTTTTTGTTTAACCCCTTTTCTACCGACGGTACTTATGAGTACCACTTACTTTAAAATTACATAGAATAATCATTTTTTACGAATACTCTGACGATACTTTGCAGGAATATTCTTTGAAATATACTCTTCCAAGATCTATGGCAGCACAGGTTCTATCATGAGTATTTTAACGGAGAAGGAGAAATAGTTTTATAGCAGAAATTGCGTTTTCAGCTGACAGCGCTTTTAGTGGTTTGCGATTATTGTTGTTTTTGTTTTGAATAATTAATGGCAAAAGATAAATGTCTTTTTTTCATTTTAATGAAAGCCTTAGAAAACGAGGTGACTATATGTTTTAAGTAAATAGTGTACATAAGAATTTTACAGTTGAAAATATTTAATTCATTTATTAGCTCAAACGGATTAAATTTCCCAAAGCTGAGTATTTTGTTTATGTATGTCCCTTAATTTTCAATGTAGTGATTCAAAAAAAATTTTGCATGGAATAAAAATGCCAAATTTATAATTCCTGTAGATAAAGGGTTAATCAAATAAAATGTATGTGTTTTTCACGGTTCCATCATTTACCAATCATTGTATCTTAATCACGAATCTTTATGAAATATCTCTGACTTTTAATAAGACTTTGTGATGGGCTCACGCTTCTTTTCTTTAACATGTCCTTTGGGTTCTTTGCGGTCAGAATTAATGACAACTCTTTTCCAACTAAATCCAGGAAGTGAAGTGTGAAAGAAAGATGCAAATTAGGAATCTTTTAAATATCAGACGTTAGATTAAGCAAGATGGCAATTAGAGGAATGTAAACAGTTCGTGGTTCAAGAGTGAAGAAGTTGTAGATAACGGTACATGGCAAATAGTAGGATTTATACGTGACGAGATCTATCGAAGCACGGTGCATACCATTGCACTCGACTCATTGTACGATTTCATCTACGTCAGTGTTTCTCAAACTGTAGGGCGCGCCACCCTCGCGGGTGCGATATACCTATAAGGGGGGCGCGAGCATGTCGAAAATAAAATATTTTAAAAAATTTATTTACTGGAATGAAATAAAACAAAATACTTTCTGACATAATAAAAAATATACACATTTACACGGAAATATATATAATATATATATATATATATATATATATATATATATATATATATATATATATTATCTGCGATTTTACATCATCAAAAATAAAATCTTCTACTTCAAAACCTCATTTTTTAGCTATCTTTGATACTATAACCAAATAAAAAACATTTTATTCGATTTGCTGTAATCCCATGATGAGAGATTTTTTTATTACGTTTCTTTTCAAAGCGGAAATGCTACTCTTTCAGAGGAAAGACAAAACTCAGACCCATAATCAAAAAAAAAATTAGGAATATAAAAAATTCATCACTTTTATATATTATTGCCATCAGCTGTAGGCAGCAGAATGTATTTGCTGCGGTTTGACCTCCGAGCTTACTTGTATGGTTAGTTACGTCCCTGCTCTTATGTATCTGTTTTTTCATTTAGGGAAGTTTGAAGGATTACTAAGCAAAGCATAATGAGAAACGTTTTACATCATTTTTTAGAACATCCATATTGTAATAAATACACTTTTAATCCGGGAGCGGTCACGCCGAGCACTGAGTGCACGAAATCGGTAATTTTGGCAAAACTGTTTAATTGTTACCAATGGCACCGACACTATTCTCCTGTTTGACAATCTTAACGTGAACTAAAATATATTTGTTACATATCTCTCTCTTTTTTTGGGAGTGACAGACGTTTTTTTTACGATCTTAAGGTACTTGTTTTGTCTGAGTTCCCGGTGTGATAACTTTTTTCCGAAATTTTTTCTGTGTCCTTGAAAGTAAGTGAGTATATTTTCTCTTAATTATATTATTCATTGGAATTACGATTTTTATTGTGTACTATAAAAATAAATATAAAAAAGGATTGGTGTGACTCAATAACCCCGCTCGACCATTAGTATCGAGTGCGCGTCTGCTCCAGGGTTAAAACATGTTAAAGTCTTTTCGCTTTAAATATTAAAAATAATACAATTATTCTTCATCAGAACATTTTATTGTTCATTATTCAAAATCAATTCTAAATTCTAATTCTTTGAGGCTTAAAATTACAGTTCGCTTAAAACTAATTATAATTTGAGCAATCATTTAAAAAAAATCATTTTACATTTTTGTAAACATTGTCGCACACTTGACTTTACTCTCCTTACAATTAAGGGATTACATCAATAATGTTTTATTTTCTTATAAATGAACTTGTGCAAAGAGTGGGTACTTCAACCGGTATACTTTTAATGTATTAGTGCTGCATAGAGTATTTTATAACTAATTAATTAATACTGAATTAAGAACAAGTTTAATAAGTATTAGCGACTTCCATGGGCTTGTCTTACAGAGCAAAATTTTCAAAGGAATGCTTATGAGTAGAAATTGATCTTCTGAGTTATTTTTCTATATTTAGCTGATATGTATATTTTGTCTTCTAAGCAACCATCACCTTTTTCAATATGCTCCAATTTGAAAATTAGAGAAAGGAAAAATAACATAATAATTATCCTATTACTTATTATTTTTTTGCTTAAAAGTAATATATACAAAATTTAATACTTATGTCATGAATTTGTACAGTTTATAATAAAGATTGTTGCTTTAGCGTCAGAGTGCACTATGATTGCATTCAGTACATTATTAATGTATAAGGGTTGTGCGATAAAAATTGTGATTGAAAAGGGGGGCGGCAGTATTGCAAGTTTGAGAAGCACTGATCTACGTGTTATAATCGTTACTGCAAACTGCATCAAGGTAGGATTGATTATTTAATATTAGTATCGGTGATATTATTGGAATTGAGTTTAGGAGAGTCAGTTATTGATAGTGGTCTAGGTTACGTTAATTTGTTATTATCTATATATTGTGTGTTGTGTGTTTTGCCATCGTAGATTATCTTACATAAATTATTATAATCTAATTTGATAAAGCTTTAAGTTAAAAATCGTAATAAAGTTATATTAAGATTATGTATGATTCTAGTTCTTCCATAATCCTACACTTCTAGCTCACGCTGATACCCAAAGAGATAATCACTCCGGGGGGGTATTATCACAACTTGTATAGCAATAAAATTTGTGCGTTATTTTATATTATAAAATTTAAAAGTTTACGAACATTAACATGACATCTTTTTATTTTTTATTGTTTGAAATATTTCTTTTAAGCTTCATGAAATATCTTGAGTTGCTGCTTAATATTTCTTTTTAACATGCACAGTTTTTCGTGAACTTGATTAGTCTGAGGGGAAATTTTTATCTCTATAATTTTTTACATATTTCTGACAGACTATAAATACTTCAATATCTGATACATCTTATTCCTATTATATTTAACTATAAGTAAAGATTAAAATCCAAAGTATTCGCAAGTAGGAAATTAACTCTATTAACCAAGTCAAAACTCCTCAACCATTATTCTCTTAAAGGCGTCTTAACTTGCCTTAAGCATATTGCCATTTTATTTAGTCAAATAGGACAAAGTTCTTTGCGTAAATGAGAAATGTGCCTAAAATCGAATAATTTAATTCCTCGAAAGACCCGAAGAAAGGAGAAAGTTTAGTTTCTTTTTCAGTGTCAAAGGAAATTGATTTATTAACTTTTCCAATACAATTCTTTTAGGGCCTGAGGAAATAAGGAAGTGGTAAGATTCTAAACAGCTTGCAAAGGAACAGAATATATCTGTGGTTTGGAAATAAATGAAATCAGTGTTGATTCTGATTGAATTCATGGGGGGATGGATTCACTTGTAACTTTCAAGTGTTTCTTGTGTCGTGTATTATTATAAGACTATTCATATATGTAACACCTAAAAAACTTATAGTTATTTTTTTCTCAATATTGTACAACATTAATCATATTTATTGTTACAAATTTGATCAGCTTTACTTAAAAACAAAAATATAAATTTTAAAAAAAGTTATCATTTGTTTTTTAAAAAAAATAGTTCTCTTATTTTCTTTTGGTAAGAAGCACACATTTCTATTTTGATATTTATATATTGTTTTATTTTAATGTAAATGAACAAATGAACTGTTAGAGGATATGATTGCTAGTTTAAATTTATAATTCAAATGTTTTATTAGAACAGAATTTTCCAGCAAGCAAAATTGCATACTATTTTACTTTTGAAACTTTTTCGAATTTATGAATGAAAAATTAAATGCAGATATCGAATGTCATAGGTCACGAATTGACATGCATACATTGATTATAAATGCAAATAGCCATTTGGGAATTTTTGTTATGTATATTCCGTTATGTTACTAATTTTATGGCAGTGACCACACATATAAATAAATTCATCATGAGCAAAATTAATATATCAACAATAAGTATATTAAAAAAACTCATTCTATCTATGTTTTTCATTTGCAGAGTAATAACTTAATAACTTATTAGGTGCTTCTTAATTCATTATATTACTAATAAGAAATTTGATTTTCTGACATATTTTACTAATTAGATCTTTTTACATCTTATTATTCGAAAATTTAAAAAAAAACCTTCTCTCTATATATATACTGTCTGCCCTATAAAGTCCCTTGAGACCCTATAAAAACAGGAACGGTTGCTTCTGCATTCATACTATAATAAAAGAATAAAAATATGCCATTAAAATGTTATTTTATATTAAGAAAATTTGAAAAAAAATAGTCCCAACGATACTTTTTGAAATCATAAAGAAATACAGTTGGACCCTGACTTAATAAAGTTCATGATTGTATCGAATTGTTCTCTTTCCCCGATTAAAATGAAGGCACAAACCATTATTTACCGAATAATATACCCTGAATTAAAGTATTATTTCAGCTGCTAAAAAAATCCTGTTTTTGAAAAAATGGGATATTTTTTTTCAAATGACGTCTAATTTTGTAGAACATAAATTATTTTTTCTCACATGCTCCAGACTTTTTTTTTCCATTTTCAGAAAAACTAGACTTATACCATGATAAGAAATTGCTAGCCCACACACTGTACCCTTTCTCACATAAAGATCACTTTTGTTTTATTTGTATTAAACACTAGTCTGTTCGTGGTTTTAGGGTTGCACCATAATCTTTTAGTCGCTAAATCTGAAATTAGTCGCCAAATCTGGAAGTGGTATACGGTATTAGTCGCCAAATCTATAAATCATATTCATAATTATCCTAATCAGGACAATGAAACAACATTTTGAAATTATTGTATTGCCATGGGTCATTGACAAGTGTGCAAAATTTAGAATTAATCTGACCTTTTAAAGAAAGTAAAAGTCAAGTTCAAAGATTCCGTTACATAACTTATAAAATCGTGTTAAAAACCAGGAAAATAGTCATGCTGTATTTCAGGGGTGGCCGACCCAAATGACCTCGCGAGCCACTTTGGAAGAACTTCACAATCCCGCGGGCCACATACAAAAATATATATCTTTATATTAGATTTGGATTTATTACAAACATTTGCTGTGGTGAAAATTTAAAACAGACTAATACACTAATATTGCCTTCATTGTTTTTCATGTATAAAAACATAGATAATATATTAATTATAAATCAATCATAAAATAAGGTTTAATATATTTAATTAGTGAGATATTTGCTTCTCAACTTTTTCACTTAGTTTTTGCAAGTTGATTTCAATGCATGTGTATTTGCATATCGTAATTGATATTGCAGATATTCGTGCGTTAAGTTTGAGCACGATTTATAATTGATAAATTTCAATTTAGAAATAAAAAGAGATCGCAGTAAAAGAAACAATGTGATAAAATAATAACACACCGTTATGTAATTTATTTTTTACAATAAAATAATCTTTAAGCAAAAATATTGTACAAAATAGTCGAATTTTGTAAAGTTGTAAAGAATTTCGCAGGCCGCAAAATTATTCAAGGCGAGCCACATGCGGCTTCCGCCCTGCGGGTTGGACACCCCTGCCCTATTGAATAAAACTACCTACTGCGCTACCTGGTAAAAAACTGTGGATGTAGCGTTCCTTTGATTAAACAACAAAAAAGAAAGAACGTAATGAAATAGGAAGAAAAATTAATTTTAAAAGTTGTTTTTAATTTTAAAAAAGTTTTAAAAAATCAATCTGTGTGGACATTAATACATATAATAGAACGGTTAAAATGCATATGTGTTTTTTTTTCATGATTTACTACCATGAGACATGACAAAACGATCAGAGGATAAAAAGAACTTTTTACAAAAATATAATTATATTCTGTTGATAAAACTTCTCAATAGGAACTGCAATGCACATGTGGATCCTCGTTTGAATGTCACGTTACGCACTTGGGAGCATAGAGCGTGATATATTGCCACCAACATCCGTAATACGTCATTTAAGGTAGTGCAATGTTTGTGAAAGGGTTGCATACACTTGCTGTTTCAGGTATCTCAACAGGAAAATGTCCAATGAAGTCATATCAGGTGAACATGCAAGTTAATTTTCGACACCATACCCAAGTATTTTATTCCTGAATTCCTTGATTAGGTACTGCTTCACTGGAGATGACTTGGGATAGGTACGCTACAATGTTGAAATCAAAGATTTCTATGATTAACAGCAGATTCTCTACTAATTCGGGTATTATGTTATGTAGCAATTTTAAATATTCTACACTCGTTATTGAAGCATTGTAAATTATTGGACTCGTTAATGGGTGCTGGCAAAAGTATTTTTGCAAGTAATTATTATTATTTTGATTGAAAATATATCTAAAAATATTTTTCTATGTTTTAAAAGTATTTTTAATATAAGCACTATCAAATGGGAAGAACTTCAGATATTTATTCAATATTTTACTCAAGTTAATTTTTTACTTAATTTATTAATGAATAGTAGAGTAAAGAATTCAGAAGAAAAATTTAAAATATCCCTTGTCTAATGTATTAAATAAATGATTTAGTAATGTATTAATATTTTTGATAACATGTAAAGCTTGAAAATCATTATATTTATTATTTCTAAAGATTTCTGTAACATACGTAATTTCTTTTTTTTTTCATGGAAAACTTGAAATATATTTAATCATTTTCATCTTAAAATTATTTAATATTTCAACTGTATCAGCTGTTTGTTTTCAATCTATTTTCTTTCTTTTTTGTCCTTTTATTTTTTAACGTTAAAATTAATATCATATTATAAAAATAATCATTATTTCTTTTGTTGAAAGCATTATAGTACATTTCTTCGAAAACGTATGATATTCAAATCTTAGTAATGTATATTAGTGTATTATTTTATGAAATGGTTTTTCCCCCCACCAGGACTTATTCTCAGAATAGTTATATCTATACTATTAAAACTATTTATAAGTGAAAACGCTGAATTTTTACTTTATTAATATTTTTATTTTTGTAAATTTTGGTATTTGATCTATGAAAGTGTATACGTATATTGAGCTTATTTTAGAAATTTAACCTATATATATAAATATATATATATATATTTATATATTTATTTATTTCACAATTTATCATATTGTATATACAGTTAAAAGTTTAAAAAAATATAAATTTGGAAAAGTCATCATATGGATCCTTGTTTAACGTGGGACGTGTTTTTAGCTACTATTAGTGTATTTATTGTAACTAAAATGAATAATATGTGGATATATCGAAGTGCTATTATACTATTTTTAATGTTAAATTTTATTTGTTTATTTAAGTGCATGGGATTAGGAATATCCGTATACTTATGTACATTTTGTGCGTAATTAATAACTTTCTGGTAATTTTTTTAACTTGTAAAAATACTTGATAAATTTTATATTCTATAAAATTCTAGTTTTGTAGAATTCCAATGCATAACTAGTAGTATTATCAATATGTAAATTTTAAAAAACACAAAATCTTTAGATCAGTGCTTAAAATTTATATATAAAATTGTGCAGCGTCTATTAGTTTTTTTCATCAATTTACAGATGTGTAGTCAAAGTGAATTCAAATGTAAATGACGAAAACAGTTGCGTTTAAGGTAAGGCAGACCCTATTTATTAAAAAGAACATTAAATAAAATGTATATATATAGATACATATTTGACTATTCTAAGATCTTATTATTTTTTTTTTTTTCTCCCCTTGAAGCTCCTTGACTTTATACTACACATTTATGCTTTCATTTATTTCTACAAATCAATTTTAACTACGCATGTTTCCAATCTGAATTTGAAACAAATATACTGGTACAATCGGATTAAGGCTATTTTAAAAGTTAATTCTAATGTTATTTGAAAAGCTTATTGGACTCGCTAAAGAGCGCATGGCATAGGGAATTTATTTTGCTTGAATATTGATGGTTTCATTATTTAAAAGCAAAATTTTGAGGCTTTAAATACAGATTTTTAATCCTAATTAAGTGTGTTTTAAAAATACAATTCACACACTAAAATCACTTCTTTGTTATATAATTTAGTGAATACCGTGAACAGTTTTAAAAATTCTACACACATTAAAACATTAACAAAAATTGATAACATTAAAATTGAATACTGTGACACTATTTAAGCTATTTTTTAACATTCATGTTAAATTGAGGGAAGAAATATTGCGTCATGCATGTATATGGAGTCATAAAAAATATAACAAACGGTTTTTTTTCACTAAAAAAATTAATTAAGAAAAAATTAATAGATAAAGAAATTATTAATGGTTAAACTAAATTAAGTTTATTAGTCTAGCAGATATTTAATTGACACATAAACACTAATGAGAATCGTGATAGTAATGAACTACAATCAATTTTTATATAGCAGTTATTCATTTTAATCATTAAAACAGTTTGATTTCTTTTTCTCTTAAAAAAAAAGCTAAAATTGTTTTAATTCTATCCGTTACTCAGTTGCTTAACTGACAGCTAATTTACTGAAAAAAAAGTCCGATGAAAATAATAAGGAAATCATTCAAGGAAACTTATTTTTCCTTTGAATTTAATAATAATAATATTAACTGTGGGACAACATGATAATTTAATTCCTTGTAAACAACAACTTTTTTTAATTCTCCCTTTATAATTCTCGGTTATTCCCCTATTTGAGAGAGTCTAGCATAAATTTCTAAAGTGTAATTGTGTATCTATGAGAAAGAAAGTATAAATAATGCATTAAAAATGTTTTGGTGAATCATGCATGCTTTGAAAAATCACATGATAATAAAAGGAATTTTTTTAAGATCATTAGATTCTGACATTAATATTCATAGAAAAAAATTCATGAATAACAAAAATGAATCGCTACATTTATTTTTTTACTTTAAAATCAATTTAAAGAATATTAAATAAAAAAAAACTTAAATAAAAACATACATTGAATTTCTTGAAACAAAAACGTAGCAACTAATTTATAATCTGTATGGGATCGATTAAATGATCTTTTATTGATAACAGAAAAAAAAATAACTCACATACACCACAGATATTTTATGGGGATAACAGAAAGAAGTAAAACAAAGAAAAACAATGGAACAATTGCTAAGGAAAATTAAATATAAATGAAGCGATTAAGTTAGGAATAAAATCAGGGAACTGCCAAATCAAATCAATGCAGTTACAGTAAATCTTTGTTTAAAATTGGTAACGACGTTTTAGAGCTTAATTCTTTGTGTGTATTATCTTCCTTGAATCAGGAATACTAAATTCAAACAAAGTTATTTTACTTTTCTTTGTAATTAAAGATTACAAATTATTTAAGTTTGTAATCTTAGTGCTTACAAAGTACATAGAATTGTCATTCCCTTTCCTTAAATAAACACTAGTTTTTTGTGTTTTAATATTTATATAACGGAATAAAAAATTAAGCATTATATCAACATATATTTATTTTAAATCTGAGAAATTAATTAATATTGTCCATGAGTAATTTCTTTATTTATTTTGTCAAAACTTTCAAGTATGAATATAATTTGATTTCTCAAACTTTTCAGTCAACTCTTTCAGTACCACATGTGCTAAATATAATTGTATAAAAATATTATCATGTTAATCCTTAAGTAGATTATGCTTCGAATATTTCATTTTATTCCTATAAAAATAATGTGCTTTGTTTGTGTATGTATGAATATTTAAAAACATTATTAAAGGGATATATGTAAAAATAATAAAAAAGTTTTTAGTAATATCAACAGGGTTTCCAAAAGAAGAAGCGTATTTAGATTTTAACCTTATGAAAAGTACTCTGTCCTTTGATGTACAATGATGTATTAGTGAATGGTGTTGAAACACATTTTATATATGTTACTGTATTTTTTTATTTTATATTACTTAATCTAGACAGAAATTCCATTTATATTGTGATAATCTTGTTCTTTTCTAAAAGTTCATTCAAAACATAAGACTATATGTTTCACATTTGGTTAAGATTACATAAGAAACTGACAAAAATATTTTTTTCTTCTGACAATTTTTAAAAAAAATTACGATATTAATAATTTTCAATAAATATTTAATTTAAGTATCAATTAGCCTGTTTCTAAATACTGAAGTATTCTGCATAAAGAAGTATAAAAATACACTGCTGGACAATTGCTAAGGACGGATCACAAATTGCTATGTAGCATAACATTAAGCGAGACATGAGGCCTAGTAGGATAAAATATAGTTGCCACACAGTTCAGACATTAGAATAAAGAATATTTATTGTTCTGGAAAGTACAAAAGCTGTGAAACATCTGAAAGAAAAATAATGTTCATTTGATCTGCATACGGAGAAAAATGGAACAATGCATCTCAAAGTCAGCAGGCACCTTAAAGAAAGGTATCAGTACAGGATATGTCCACCGTGGAGTGTGATGCAACATTCCACACGTCGTACCATACTTTGCACAACATTATCCAGCAGCTGTTGAGCCAATTTATTCCATTCCTCTGTGAGTGCACGAATGAGGGTGTTCTTGTTTGTCGGAGGATAGTTTCGACCAGCAACTTGCCTCCCCAAAGCATCCCACACATTTTCAAAGGGGTTTAGATCTGGAGAACGCGCTGGCCATACGAGACGTTGAATACCCTCGCTGTCTAGACAATCCTGAAGAGCGAGTGTTCGATGACATGTTGCGTTGTCGTCCATAAAAACAAATTTATCACCGACAGCACCACGGAAAAGACGAACATGAGGAAGTAGAACTTCATCAATGTATCGTTGGTCCGTCATAGTCCCATTCGCAACCACATGTAGGCGCGTGCGGCCATTGATCATGATGCCGGCCCACACCATGATACTGCATGTCGGATATCGGTCCTTTTCCTGCATATTTTCTGGACGATAAGCAGTACCACTCTCGCGCCAGATCAGTTGGCGTCTACAATCCGATGACAGACTGAACCTACACTTATCTGAGAATAGTACGCATGCCCAGTCCTGTTCAGTCCAATTGTGATGCTCACGACACCATTGCAAACGGGCAGTACAGTGCTGTCTGGTCAATGGGACACACACAACAAGTCTGCGTGCGTATAGTCCTCCTCCCCTCAAACGTCTGGCAACAGTTTTTCGGGAGATCTGCTTTCCTGAGGCAGCAAGAAACTGATTTGCCACCTGCTGAGCTGTGATGCGCCTGTTCCTTTTTGCTGATAGGACGATATATCTGTCTTCTGCAGGCGTCGTACTTCTAACACGACCTCCCCCGTGCCGTCTACTACACATTCCAGAAGTTTTAAATGACTTCCACAGCCGTGAAACAACGCTGTGAGCGATGTCGAACTCCCTGGCAACATCTGTTATTTTTCGCCCTACTTCGATCTTTCCAATAATTTGGCCACGCATAAAATCATCTATGTGATGTCGGGAAGACATGCCAAAAATTTTAAGTTCGTCTATTAAACCTGTCCTATAAAACTTTGACTTGAAACAACAACTGTCCACACGCGTCAAAACCTTTAAAGCTTTTATGAACGCTATCACGTGATGAAAAGACGTGGAAAAAAAATTCGCATACTCATACTTCTTCTTACTAATATTCCGCACTTATTCTAATTTTCCACATTTTGCTTTCTTTCATTTTGTGGTTGCTATGGATGATAGTGTTATCCGTCCTTAGCAATTGTCCAGCAGTGTAGTTAATTCATATTTGATCAAAATAAAGATTCAACATAACTTTTTTTTCAGTGTTTACCTTTGTAAGCTAAAGAAATCAAATGGTCAACAATATTTTTATTCGACTGTGTTTGCTTCCATGATATTTTTTTTTCTAGTGTTAAGTTCTTTCTTTTCTAAATTTCTATAAACAACAAGTGGTACATTCGCTTTACTTATCTTTCTATGAGAGAGGATTTACTTGGTATTCTTTTTTTTCAGTTTCTCTTAAAACATTACATAAAACGTGGTAGTCTTCAACACAATATTCTTTTTTTCCTATAAGGAGACAAAAAGTTTGTTAATATGGTTTTTGTGCAGATAGTAAAAAATACTACTTTTTGTAAGTATAAATTCACCATAGAATACAGGGTAATATTAGAATGCTATATCGCATATTAGCTTGATTCATTATTTTTAATGTTGAATTCCCTTGCAACATAAATGCTAATGACATTGAATTTCAAAAACTTTGAACCGCGGACAAGGTATGATGGCTTCTCTTGCCACCTAAATTGCAGCCCTTTCTCCAGATTTCGATAGAATGCCAGCGTGAATCATTGAGCCTCAACAGATTAAAAGTGTGTCAGAAATTCTCATGCTAGAGCATTAGGAGTATTTAGCCTCAAATACACGCTTCATTAACAACAATGTCAAGCACAAGTTCCAGTGAATGAGTGAATGACTGTAGGGTTTATTGGCGCAAGAGACTAATTCGCCTATACTGCGCCAAAGACATTTGTTTCATATAGTATAAAATTTTGAATATACATTAAAGATATAAACACTTTATACAAATAGTGTACATATCAAAGTAGTTTAATTCAAATCAAGTTTATAATATCACTAGCTTGTTACCCACCCACTTCACTGGGTATTTAACAATGTTGTATAAATGTATATTGTTTACATATATATGAATTATTAATATCTAGCATTAAGAATTCCATTGTATTGTAAAATAAATTTATAGCTGTAACTCTCGCCTCTTAATATAAAAAGGACATAAATTAAAATACCAAATTTCTATTTATATCTAAAATATAAGTAGGAAGATTTTTTGCGCTCATTTAACCTAATAATCAAGTGGATTTCCTCCAAAGCAACTTTCAGTGGATCTCTACTCCATAAAATAAACATGCGTGCACAATTTCAAGTCTAAATCTAACAGAGCAAAAACGGAATTTTTATCATCAATACCGCGTTGAGAGCACTCTTAGTGGATTCCAATTCAATAAAAGAAGTATGCAAAACAAATTTTATTAGTATAGTCTTAGCAGTTCGAAAACGAGAATTTTGTCTTTCAATACGCCCCAATAACTCTCCCCGCTCCTCCATGAAGTTGATTTCAGTAAATTCCATTCTTATATATATATATAGAGAGAGAGAGGAACTCTTTTCAACTAAAGAAACGTGCTGAACAAATTTCAAGTAAATGGGTTAAATTAAAAAACAGTAATATTTCTATAACACGCCTTAATCCCTCGCAAACCCACACCTTTGAGGGTTCGTTTTCGCAAAACTCTTTGTAGCAGGAACTCTATTCCATGAACAGAGCATACCCTCTAATTTTCAAGCAGGTTGATCTATTAGTTTAAAAGCGGAAATATTTATCTATTGCATCCCTTAATCCCCCTCAGTGACCCTTGGGGATCAATTTTCCCTAAAACTATTTTGTAGCTGTTCTCTACACCATGAAAGGAATCTGCTTACCAGATTTTAATTCTGCTCGTCTAAAAGTTTAAAAATGAGAATAACTATCTATAACGCCACTTAAGCCCCCGAAACGCCACTTAGGAATCGATTTTTCAAAACTCATCTTATAGCGGACCTCTACTCAATGAATGGAATCTGCTTAATCAATTTCAAGATTTTACGTCTAATAGTTTAAAAAAGTAAATAATTGGCTATAATGCCTCTTAATTCTCTACAACGCCATTTGGTGGTCGAGTTTTACAAAACCCATTTTGTAGTGAATCTCTACTGTATGAAATAAATCTGCGTATCAGATTTTAAGACTGTATGTCTAATAGTTTAAAAATGGAAATAATTATCTATAACGCCACTTAAGCCTCGAAACGCCTCTTAGGAAACGATTTTCACAAAACCCATCTTATAGCAGATCTCTACTCAATGAATGGAATCTGCTTACTCAATTTCACGATTTCATGTCTAATAGTTTAAAAAAGGAGTTAATTGCCTGTAACACCCCTTAATTCTCTGCAACGCCACTTGGGAGTCGATTTGGACAAAACTCATTTTGTAGCGCATCTCTACTCCATGAAAGAAATCCGCTTACCAAACTTCAAGACTGTACGTCTAATAGTTTAAAAATGGAAATAATTATGCATAACGCCCTTTGGAGGTCGATTTTCCTAAAATTCTTTATACAGGGAATCTCTACTTTATGAAAGAAATTTGTGTACTATAAGTTTCAAGACTGTACATATAATAGTTTAACAAAGGAAATAATTATCTATAACGCCCCTTAACCTCCCGTAACGCCCCTTAGGGTTCGATCTATGCAAAATCCGTTCTTAGCTGATGTCTACTCCATGAAGGGAAGCTACCTGCCAAATTTCAAATCTGTAAGTTTTTATAGTTCCGGAGATATCGTGATTAGTCAGTGAGTGGCTTTTCTCCTTTGTAGTATAAAAAGTAAATTTTAAAAATGAATGTAAATAGATTTTAGGGGGGATTTCGCCCTCCAAGTCCGTTAAGTAGGATGTAAAAAAATCACTTCCTGTATTTAGCTGGGGACAGCCAGCGTCTTTCACTTCTTCTACTGCTTCCTCGTCATCATTCATAAGCATGTTCTCATCTGACGTATCCGGTAAACATTGGTATGCAGTGGAAGGTATGACATTGTATGTAGTGGTAGTAGTTTCACGAACAGGACTTATTTCAGCTGGTAAAGGTTAAAAACTAATACTGTTAATGAAGAAAGTAATTTATTAGATGAAGAAGATGCGACAGAGGTACATAGACTATTAGATGTGGCGGGAGCAGTATCTATTAAAGGAATATGCGTCTGGGATTCAGATGACGTTGTATCTGTGATATAAGATGTAGATGGTAAGAGGTGTGCCTGAGCTGAGGTAGATGATTTGGTAAATGTAGGAACTCTGGAAGCCATAGTTGGCTTTGGAACAGATATAAATTTTTTGTAATAATTTTAGAGGCTGTCATACCATTTTCTTTATATTTTTATCTGTTTGGTTTGTTGTGGTTGTAGTTGATGATTTCACAGCATGAATGGGTGTTGGAAATATCTGTGGGACTATAAATGTTCGGACTTCTGGATAAAAAAATGTTTTTGTTTTGATTTCCTGTACCTGCTTTTCAACTTACACTTAAGACATAATTTTGAATCTGATGGATTGAACTGTGGACAGTTAATACATTTTGGCTCTAGAGTGCAATCAGTAGAAGAATGTCCAGAAAATGCACATTTTAAGCAAGCAAGGTGTACGTGGCAGGCAGTTCATGATAGTCTGAATCTCTGGCACTTGAAACAACGTAAAGGCTTCGGTATATAGAAACGCATTTTACAGTTGAGATATCCAGCTTTTACTGTGTTTGGCAGTTTCGGGCTACTGAAATTTAAAATTAAATGTTTTGTAAGAATAGTTGTTGCATCTTTTTTATTGTAATTCTCCTGACCTGAATAAAACCCTAATCAGAGAAGCCATCAAGTATTCCTTATTCAGGAGTGATCATCAAGTCAGGATCTGAAATGATATCTCTACAGGAGTTTAGAGACTTATGTGGTGTTACATTTATAGACGAGTCTAAAAAGACTTCAGCGAGAAGAAAACAGTTTGTTTGCATACATGAGTTAGTTTCCATGAGTAGTTTTCGGAATGTAACCATTTTACGGATTTCTGTTAACCACAATTTTTTATGAGGGGTTTGTGAACAGCAAAATCTGATTTATTTGACATCTCATTATTTGTAAGTGAAAGTAGCAAAAATCTGTTATTTTGTGATATTTGATCTACTTCGATAGTGGGTAAAGCAAGGCCTTTATCCGGACACAACTAATTGGGTTCATAAGCATGAAATCAAAGTCCTGGCGTACCTCCACCCACTACGGAGTCCAACAGGGAAGGCAGCGTGCTGGTCATCTTGCAAAAACAAAGCACGGCGTTTACCTGGAGTCCATCCAGAATATAGTGTTACAGCATCAGGGTGAGGATCCAACAGGTAAACCTGCCTTCCCTTATCTGCAGCACTAAACGTACAGTAATGTATCCGAAGAGACTTATTACCAGCCGATTGATAGGAGTGGGATCACTTCTTCTTCTAATCTACAGCGAAGCGAGGGACAAAGGGAACGTAAAGGTATCCCCTGGACACGAATTTCTTCCTTACGGAATGCGCACACGTCATCCATGCGTGTTGGCAAACCCAAGGTGTTACTGAAAAACAAATAAAGCAACAAAATCAAAATATTTAAGGTAGCTGACTACTTGCGAGGACTGTTTTTTGAAAAAAATAGAGATATGGAGATTTTTTGTGATTTTTAGATTGATTTAGTATATTTTAAGAAAAAAAAATCCTCAATTTGAAAAAAAAAAATATTATTATTATTAAAATCGGAAAAAAATAGCAAAAATGTACAAAAGAATTACATAAACGGGGTCCACTTTGTACAAATGTTTTATGAGCAAATTCTCAATGTTACAACTTTGATGTATTACTTTGTTATTTATGTCTGACATGTCATTCAGGATAAGAGATATTTTAATTTTTTACAAAAACTACAGCACTTTAACTTAGTGACTGCATGAAATTGCTTAAAAAACAGAAATTATATTCACATAAAAGAATGTAAATTTCGAAATAAAACAGTGATTGGAATATACACAAAAAAATTTAGTGAATTATTTTAAAAACTTTTTGAGCAATCGCTGTCCCAGTTTGAGTTTTTCGAAAAAAAACATGTTTCGAGTAAAATGCATTTTAAAGTTTGACATCTTATGTAAAGTTATGACATCTGTTTTTACTAAAATACTTGTAGTTTTTGTTCTAGAGAATGGAAAATAAAACCCTTGGTATTTTTATAAAGCTAATAAGATGACCTATAAAATATAATCTTAAAAACGTTTGTCATTTTTTGAAAAAAATTACGATTTTATGGTAGTCGAATACCTTAAAAGAATTAAAGAAAAAAGGAACTAAAGTAACGCAACTTAATCTGAATGCAAAAATATGTTACTAAAAAAGAACAATAAGTAATCAAACCAAAATAAATTATTCGATAATTGCATCAAATTACATTTATAAAATAAATAAATGTGGCTTTGACGGGAAAAGAAGAAAAGAAATTGAATGACAAGAAAAATGGTTGAAAATAAAGAAGGATCACTAGGGTTCCTCGGCGTTGTGACACCTATATTTACCAAAGGGAGTAAACCCACCGGGAAAGGAAAAAAAAAAAATCATTAGGGCACCTCGGGAGTGTGACACCGTACTCACCTAAAGTAGGTGAGCCCCCTAAAGGGATGCCGTTTTCCAAAACACGGTCTCTTGACTACCGAAGGCATCTTACTTTATTAAATCTTGATGATATGATTAAAATATAACATAGAGATTTCAGATTCAATCTTGAAACTACAGATTCAATCTAGAATCTACTAAAGTTATACCGAAGAGTTTGAATAATGTGGAATAGGTTTAGGTCTCTAATTCTTAGATTACATGACACACACTTACACTTACACTTGCACATATATATTGCACATATATATATATGTATATCTATACAAACACATTAAATAATATATATATATATATATGTATATCTATACACACACACACACACATATATATATATATATGTATATCTATACACACACACACACATATATATATATATATATGTATATCTATACACACACACACATATATATATATATATATATATACCGGGTGTCCATAATAAACTTAAAATCTTCGAGCAGTTTATTGCAGTGGGAATGTTGGAATTTCATCGGGGCCAAGAATGTGTTTCAAACCCACCATTTGATAGCATTGTACAACGTAAGCTATTGGCAGGTGCAAATGTTGTAACCATTGTAATTTTCTCCGTCACCTTGTACAGCTTGACCTCCTGGATATCCCAACATGAATTACCTCAGGAAATACCTCAAAGCCATTTTCTACCGTTATCCCATCGCATTTCTATCCGAATTTAATAAAAGCCGTGTGAGTGACATTCCTCAGTTTATGCTGCTTTCAACAGTCTATCAGGGAGCGTTACTCTTAGAGATAGTAGCAAACCATGGTGGACAGCATATAGAGTATGTTTGCAAATTTGTGAAGATTATTTATATCTTCTTAATAAATATGTGATACCCCACCAAGGATGCTTTGTTTACAGTTGATGAAACCCCCATTATTAGATTCTGCCATTACCATAATTTCCATTCAAATCCACTGTATATATATATATATATATATATATATAGTGTATATATATAGTGTATATATATATATATAGTGTATATATATATATATATATATATATATATATTTATATGTATATTGAATAAACAGTATTAACATATTCTATATGTTGAATATCGTTCTAGCTGCCAGAAACCGGGTTACATTTTCCACGCATTGTCGGGCTGTCATACTTAGTGAAACTAGAGTATTATGTATCAGCAATGACATCTAGCTCCATCTGATTATGGCCTGTTCGTTACTGTAGGATATCAGTTGGTTAGCGTCGTATTAAAATACATGTAAGAAAGAATAGCACAGACGAAACAAAACTGTAACCCATATTTGAATAAGTACACATATGTAAGCTCAAAAATGTAACTGATTTCATACTCTAAGAGAGGTATCACGAAGTGTAGGTTTATTGAATACAACTATTACTCTCTTCATGAGAATTGCAATTTCATTCAAAGTTGTCACGATTATCTGGGTAAGTATACAAAGAATCAGCATTTTAATTAGTTTTATTATATTTTTCATTAATATTTCAGAAATGTTCCATTTTTTTCGTAGGAATTATATTTCAAACATAAATATGCATGTGTGTTTCCTTATTTAAATATTTTAAATCTTATTACAAAATGTTAAATGTTTCATTAATTCATTGAATTTGAATAGTCTTAATTTGAATAATCTTACGGGACATCATATGACGTCATAACACTGGAAAATCACTTAAAAATTAAATTTTAAAAAATTCGGATAGAATTATGAATGTCAAACCTATTTAAGAACCTCCCTCGTGTAATTTTGGGTACGTGTACCAAATTTCACGTTATTTGGTTGTCTGGATCTTGAGTTATAAGGGAACAGACAAACAGACAACAAATGCGTCATATATATATTCCTGTTTGTGAAAATTGCAACACCACGAAGGACCTACGCGAGTAAGCTGAAATTTTCAGGAAATGTAAAGACGAGCATGATATGCAAGAGATTAGAATTGCAGACCGGTAGCGCATGCGTATGCTGAGCAGCGCCCTCTGAAGGGCGGACCGAACCGAATATAAATAGACGGCTGTAGCGAGACGTATATGATTATCAGTGGTTATATGCTAGTGTAAGCGTTAACTGAATCTTTACTATGGCTTGTCGACGAAAGGGAGCGAAATTTGAGCAAAATTTGGAGTTTGAAAGGGGCAAAATCGTTGGCCTTCGTGAAGCTGGACTGTCTTATCGTGCAGTAGCCGCTCGTGTACAGGGTAACAACAGCACAATCATGCGTGTTTCGAATCAGTGGACGGACGAGGGTCGGACAGTTCGGAAATCCGGGAGTGGAGCCCGAAATGTGACGTCAGCTCACGATGACAAACGCCTGGTGCGAATGGTTCAGACGGACTGCACAGGTTCTTCAAGACAATTTGCAGCACAGTGGTCAACAGCTACAGGTGTTTCATTGTGTGCTTCATCAATTCAGAGACGTCTGCTGAAGCATGGGCTGCGCGCAAGGATTCCTTTCTACAGGATTCCTCTCACGCAAAACCATCGCCACCTGCGGCTACAATGGGCCAATGTGCATAGGAGCTGGCGTGCTGATTGGCAGCAGGTCATCTTTTCTGACGAATCCCGCTTCAATTTGTGGCACCATGATGGCCGAATTCGTGTCATGCGCTATGCCGGTGAACGGCACATTCCGGAGTGCAATATCGAACGCCACAGTAGACAAACACCCGGAGTTATGGTCTGGGGTGTCATAGCATATCATGGACGATCACAATTGCTACGAATTGTGGGCAATTTGAACATTACCCGATACATAAACGAAGTTTTACAGCCCCAAGCTATTCCTTTCCTGCAAGGATTGCCAGGGGCTGTATTCCAGCAGGATAATGCCCGTCCACATGTCGCCAAGACTGTCAAATCCTATCTTGATTCGCAGCAGGTACAGCTTCTTTCTTGGCCTGCGTATTCGCCGGATATGTCACCGATTGAACATGTGTGGGATATCGTTGGGGGGCGTCTCGCTCGTGATCTTTGTCCTGTTGTTTCGACAGACGAACTTTGGTTGCGCATACAAACAATATGGAATACTCTTCCGCAGGCAGATATTCAAAATTTGTTTAACTCCATGCCGCATCGTGTAGCAGCTCTTACTGCGGCGAGTGGTGGCCACACAAAATACTAATTTCTATCTCTTTTAATTGTTTGTTTGGTTTGAAAATGTAATCATTTATTTTTACCATTACCACTCAACTGTGTATTAAATTTCATTCTACTATGATGCTTCCTTCATGGTGTTGCAATTTTCACAAACAGGAGTTTATATATGGATATATAAAAATCTTCTGTGCGTGTGTTTGTCACTAAACTCCTCCTAAACGGCTGGACCGATTTCGATGAAATTTTTTGTGTGCGCTCAAGTAAATTCGAGAGAATGGTTTAGATTTACAATTCGGTCCGATATCGTAATTAGTTAAAAAGATATTAATTAAAAACATTCAAAAATACAAATCAACATTTAAGAATATTGTAAGAACATTAATCAACATTGTAAGAACGCTATTGTTATAAAAACACACACACACACACACACAAGTAATGTAAAAAAAAATTTAAATCAATTTCTTTTTAGAATAACCAAGAAAAATTTATTTTAGCTACTTTTTATTAAATAGTTGCAATTAATATAAATATGTACATACATAAGACAGAATCACAGCATTAAGTGGTAATTAATTTTTGTTAATTATCATTAAAGTATCGTATTGTCATCCAAAACAATCGTGTATATAAAATTTCCTTTCAACTGAATGCTTTAACACGTGAAAAAAATATCTTTTCAAATTTTGAAATAAGTCGCCTAAAGGATCGCTAAGTCGCCAACGTGACTGTGTTTGTAATTTTTAAATAATTAGTTTTAATCAATTATTTTTTTAAATATAATTAAATTATTGTATTGTCATTCAAAATAATCATGTACATTACATTTCAGCTCAATTGAGTTCTTTAAAATGTATTTTATTAACGATTGAAAATTCCACCAAGGTAAATAAATAAATAATAAAAAAACAAATAAAATATGTATAGAGATCGTGAGCTAATAGTAGGAATTGAAAAAGACGTAAGTTGGCGTCGAAAATTGATTTTCAACCAAACTGGCCAAACCCAGTCTTTATTGTTACGAAAATGCAGACGATTCACGCTTTTTAGCGTTTTTAATTCATATATTTTCAAATAATCTTTATCTATGTAATTCTTCTGTGCGTGTGTATATAACTGAACTCCTCCGAAACGGCTGGACCGATTTTGATGAAAGGTTTTGTCCGTTCCAGTGGACTACTTTAGATTTTTAATTCGGTTTAGAAATGTTTATTTAACTAATTTTTAATTTATAAATTGTTGATCTTGGAATGTTTTACATTGGATACGGCAGACTGCGCTACGATCGCAGTATCGAATACTCAAAAATATTTTATTTTGAATTTGAGAAGTATGTACAGGACAACGTCTGTCGGGTCCTCTAGTTTTCTTATAAAAATGTTGCATTTTGTATTTTATACTATTATTATTTTGTTTAGAATTTTTAATACTCTAAACGTGAATGGGTATTTTGAAATCACTAATAGAAATTTAAAAATAATCGCCAACTTTACCCATGGGCTTTTGCTACATATACTTCAATCTCATTTATTATGCGTTGATGTGTGCATTTATTACTATAAAAGAGTTTGATTTGTTAAATAAATGCAAAACATGCAATCTTTTTTGTTTTTTTTAAGCTGTTTGTCTATGTTTCTGATTAATGAATTATTTGTTACGTTTTCAAGGAACTTTTTTGAAATACTACATTACATAAAGACCACTGCAATTTTTTTCCAAAGCTTTATGTACAAACTTCCTTTGCTTCGAAGTGTGATGTATATTATCTTACATTCTCATTATTTTGACCATGTATGCGAATCAGATTCACATTAAGTTTTCTTATAACTTAAATTGCAAACCTAACGAAGTATTGACATAGCAAATGTAATTTAAAAATGCACGCGCTTCTAAAAGCGTACTGTATAATTGCAATTCAATATAACTATAGGAAGACAAATTGAAGTTAATTCTCTTTCTTACCGGCAGGCTTATTGCTATTTCAATCTATAAAACAAATTTATATGTATATAAGACACAATCGAATTTATTTTGGTTCTTTTTTACTTGTATTTAGTTTATTTATAATTATTTTGTAATCTTATTTAATCTTGTTTTTGCTCAGATTTTCTATGTATTACAAAATTGATTATTTACTGTAGCTTTAAATGGTTGTCTATATATTTAACAACTCAGAGTAATAAAAAAAACAATAAGTCTGAAGTTCATAAAATAATTTTGATAAAATTGGATATTGAAAATGTTATCTTTTGTTACATATTTACAGTTGCAACATACTTTCAGCATCTTGAAAAGTGCAAGTAAAATAAGATGTTACTGAACGAAATAAATTATAAACTGCAAATTTTCTCTGCTTGGTATTCATATTTCAACACTGCGATTTAAGTAGAACAAAATACCTGAAAAACCAATTGTGTATTTATAAAGGCTGTCATAAAATTTCTTTTAACGTTCTCATCTTGAAAAATAAGCAATATGCTTATAGTCTTTGTTGCTTCTAATCATTAAAAAAGGCACAGAAACTCAAATGTTACTGGTTTATTTGTTTTCGTCACAGAAATAAACCTGATATAGATCTTTTGTTATAAATCCCAGAGAAAGAGCAGAACGTGCTTTTGAACAAACAAACCTTGTGAGTATTTACTACACCAGCACAATACCTAAACGAATAAATAAAACAAAATATACAAATAAAAATGGAAAACTGTCGAATCAGCAAATCTATATGACTCCTTTAGGAATTTCTAGGATTTTTCTCGTTTTATGCTTTCGTCTCCATTCCGAGCTGTGCAAAATATCTACTACATCGTTTCCTTTCCCTACTTTTATGTATTCTGGCAACAACAAAATTCTTTCAGTTTTTCATTTAAGTCAACGAAGCCACAACACTTTCCGAAGTTGGATTTCCGTTCAGATATAAAGAATGTGAGTTAATCTCCATGTACAATTCCTTTGCATAGTTCTTAAGGAACATATAAAGTAGAGATCGGCAACCTTTTAGCTGTGGCACGGCCCAAATAAACTACTAATATGATTCAGCGTGCCGCTCAGCAGGAAATTTTGGAAACAATTATATTCCCACAAAAATGCACTCAGCGTTAGAGAATGGAAGGCAATAATATACATTTGCAGTTTTATTTTAAATTGTTTTCATCATTTAAAGATATTTCTCAACATAAAAGAAGAGTAGAAAACCTAACTAATTTTCAACAAAAAATAAAGTTGTACATAACTTACGTCTTTTTAAATATATTTATTAAAATAAGAAATAAACAACAAAAACTATAAATAGTTCCCTTCATTATAATTAAATAAAATTTTAATGTGAACCTACTGTTTGTACCGCAATATTTTCAAACCACAAAATCATGGGGATAATTTGTGACTTTCAATTTGATATGATTCTGAGCATTTTGTTGTTAAATTATCGAGGACTCGAAATATTTTCCATATGAGGAAAGGGTTTTTACTTATATTTCTAGAACAAAAGCGAAAAGAAGAGTACATGTAATTTTCTCTCTTTAAATAATTAAATCTCTCTAGTGATCATCAGTGACATTCAAAAATTTACTAAATAGTCTTAAATTTATCTTAAAAGATATATATATATATATATATATATAAATGTATATATATATATATATATATATATATATATGTGTGTGTGTGTGTGTATGTATATATATCTTTTAAGATAAATTTAAGACTATTTAGTAATTCCTTAAATATTTATAATTATAAAGATGTTCGTAAAAAAGGTTCATTACAAATTTTTATCAACTTCCAAATACTTAAAAAATCCTGATTTTGTAAAGTAGTGCAGCATGCCACTGAGAATTTTACGGTGTGCCGCATGTGGCATAGGTTGTTGACCATTGATAAAACATAAATTATCACTGTGCAACAACAGCACATAAACTATTAAAATGCTGCTACAGGAAGAATTATTATAGGTTGAATGAATGCAGGGCACCAGATTAATTGAAGTAAAACAAAATGTTATGCAGTACGTTTATTCTTCGGTAAACAAAGTATAGTATTTATTTGAGAATCATCTGTACAGTATCGGTTATAATTCATTATTTTTTTCTGATGATTTATTTTAATTTTAATAAACCTTTTAGGTTATCATCTTGTAATGTCTTTAAAATGTTTTAAAAGGTTTCTGCGTGTTATTTTTTGATATCTAAAGCCCTACTAACTATTAATCAATGATTTAATTTGATATAATTTGCTATTGCACAAGTAGTAGCAGTTATAAGCATCTTCTTTTAATGAAAAAAAAAAAAAATGTATTAACATTTTTCGTATATATTCATGTTTATAAAAATTTGAGCACCAAGAAATAAGCGTGCGATCCTAACAAAACTTGGCATGAAGGTACATGTCGAATAGATATACATATTATTAGAAATTCAGCGTGAATTGGTTTTGTGTAATGCCAATAGAGGTCGCTGAAATTTGTTCTCATTTGATTATAAGACAGGTAAGCATAGACTGTTTAAGTATGTTTAATATTTTACAAAGGAAATGCTGAGGTAGACACACCATTACACCACCATCGAGCACAATATGAGCAGCTGTTATCAAGAGGGTAGAATCATCAGGACAATGAAAGCTCGATGGTCCACTTGGGGAGTAGCTCAACGAGTAAGAAGTTCTGATTTCAGCGTGATGAGATGCTGGGACCAGTACACAGAATATACGTCATTTACATGGCAGCCATGCTCATAACGCCCTCCAAAAAGCAGTCGTTGAGATAAACATCACATCATACGATACGCACGCGTAGTGCCAACTACCTCATTGGCCACTGTCCAGACACAGTCATCACCTTTCCTATAGACCCTGTGTTTTCCCGAACTATTCGCAGGATGCCTCGTGGAGGGACATCTGGTATTGCGGGGCCCATTACGTGTACTGTGCCAATGACACGCACCCAACGACGTTTTCGTTTGGAGTGGTGTCACGCACGATGGGATTGGACTGCAACATAATGCGACATGTCGTCTTCAGCGATAAATCTAGAAACAATTTGAGCAGTGATGCCAATCGTGTTCGTGTGTGGAGGTCCCGAGGTGAATACCACAATCTTGCCTTCGCTTTACAGAGACAAACCGCTGTCACAGCTGGTCTGATGGTATGGGTTGCCATTGCTTACGATACCCGGTCACTCCTATTATTCATCCAGGGTACAATGACAACCCAGTGGTACGTCCATGACATCCTGCCGCCCTATGTGTTGCCACTTATGACAAGGCTAACAGGAGCCCTTTTTCAACAAGATAATGCTCTGTCACGTACAGCAACGAAGACACATGAGAGGTTCCACCACACTACCATGCTTTTCTGGCCTGTTCGAACCTCAGATTTGTTACCAATCGAGCATTTCTAGATGATAGGGATGATAATTTGGGCAGCTTACGAGTTTGGTCAAACTAGAGACGCATTTACAGTAAGTGTTGAACAAGATGTCTCAGGACATCATACGGAACTTCGTCCTGAATGCGCTCGCACTGCATCTTGCAATCGCGCTAGAGAGTGTCAAACGAAGTACCAAAACTTTCGTTCATTTGTACGTCTTTCTGCAAAAAAGGATAATTTCTGTTTTATTTTCCGATCACTTACTTGTATCAAAGTAGTACTTACATATATGAAATTTTGTTTCATTTTGACGACTTTTTCTTGGTGCGCAATTTTTTTTGGTAATGGGAGTATTTTTAGATGCAGTGTTTAGATAGATAGTCAGGTATATGTTTATTAACTAGAGGTAAGAGCTTATAAATCTGATACTAACAATTTTAAATGAGAGAAACACAATTAGGAAAATAGTCATGTTCTTCCTCAACAAATTTGAAATTTTAACTCTTTTCCTTAACACGATTTATTCCAATTGCCAGTTTAAGAAAGTGGATTTCGTATTGTCTGAGTATATCTATAAATTAAATAGTGAAGTCTTCTTCAAAATTTGTTCCAATGAAGGCTGGGGCTCAAAAAAGCTTACCCAGGGGTTGAGCAATTCTCAATAAAAAATCAAAAAACAAAATTATAAATGTGCTGATGCAAAATAGATCTACGTTCTCTATGAAGTATTTATAACTACAAGTATATATCTCAGACTCTCATCCAGCTCATTAAAATGAAAAATCTTATTTCTTCATAACTTTATTTGGTAATATGTTTTCTTAACAGTTATTATGTAATATAATAAATGATATTAAAACGATTTTTCTTTACATCTACTACTTGTTAGATTGCAAATGTTCTATTTTCTGCTACATTGGGTTTCACGAAATGATTTTACACTCGTCAGTACAATGTCCCGCTAGTCTAAGTTTTTCTAATGGAAAATGCACCTCTTTTCATTTGTGAAAAAAACGACTATAATAAAAAATGGTGAGTTTATCAATAGATTCAACTTTAAAATAAAAAAATTGAGAAATATCAGCTCTTAAATTTTAGGGTTGCAAATTCATGCACATTATACAGGATTCCTCACAAATCTATAAATATTTTGTTACAATTCATAACCATGTGTCTTTAAGTGAAAAATAGTTCTCAAATGAGTGGTTACACAAACAAGATGCAGAAACAAATTAAACACAGTATATGAAATACGTCCGCTGATAATTTCAATAGATATAGTCTTAGACCGTTTATGTAAAAAATAAAAGCACATATCCTAGTAACTAAATGTAATACATATGCAGTTTACAATAGGATCACAAATTAATGTTATTAATTCAGTAAAATATATTAAATCTACATTATCGTTTTAAATAACTACAATACTTTTTTTTTCAAATGTACTTAGATAAAGTACTTATAACATGTTAATTTACAATAAATGTTTAAAAAAATATTTCGATTTATTTTCTTTGTTAAATGGAAATTGGATTCTCCTAAAGCAACTTTTATTTCTACAGTTTCCATTAGCTCAAAAATTTTTGAAGATAGTGCATACATAATTAAGCTCCTGTGCAAAAAGATAATAACAAAACATACTTACAACGATTTTTGAAAGAACATGGAACCATTTTTAAAGAAACTAGATATAAAATGCTAAATACTAGAACGAAGATGGTGTTAAAAAATGATATTTGTTCAAAGTTGCCATTTACGTTCATAAATGAAAATACTCCAAAAATGCTGCAGCAACATGTCACCCGTTGTGTATTTAACATGAGGTATGATCACGTGCAACAACAATGCATCTCTCACAAAGAACTGTTACGATGTATATGATTCCATTTTTGATGTCTTAAGAGCAGTCAGTAGGGTAATAACCTTTTAAAAGTCGATTTTGAGTTTTTGATATTTCTAAACTTTCCAAATCTGGAGCTTTCCATTGATATAACGTACAAGCCATTATATGCATTAGAAGTACTTTAAAAGGATTTTTAAAACATAATCAGTTTATGAACCACGCTCATTTGACAGATAGAAATGTAAACATTGTCTTTTTAAATCTGGGGCAAAGTCGCAAAGCTTCATTTTATTTTTATTAATACAAAATAGATACCTGTATAGTAACTGCAAATTTAGCTGCGTTAGATATGCAAAAAAGATTTGTACCAAATTTGGAAATTTGCTTTTAATTTGAATGTTACATTTAATGTTAAGTGATTTTACCTAAATTTAAGTCTGTTCTTCACTTTAAATTTAGTTTTAATTAGTTTTATTATTAATTATTTAAACTTTATAAGTCTTAGAAAAACTCTAAAAATATTTTAAAAATACTTAAAGTTATGATTATGTGATGACTTAAGAAAAAAAATGGGTTAAATTTAATACAAAAGTAAGGTTTTTTTATAAAAATTTCTCTTTTCTAAAATTTATTTTTTTAAATTGTGTAAATTTACTTTATGCATGTTTAAAATTTATATTTTTAAAATTGTGTAAATTTACTGTGCGTATGTTTCTTAAATGCAATTGTTTACACTGAAGTGACATTTTTGAAATATTCTTAAAACATTTAAACATAAAGCAGTTATAACAAAAAAATGGCAATTTTTAATAAATTCATAATAATAATTGTTCGGTGAACTAAATGTTTGTCTTTGAAAAAACTAATTATTATATTAAAAAAATTCACTTCAGTATAAATATAATGTCTAATTAATATAAATAAAAATTTGAGTCTTTATCTTTAATAGTTTCTGAAAAAAAGGAATGAGATGGTACATTAAATGTCATGTTTGTTGTCTTTGTGAGAAGCTTGTTACATACATAAAAATACATAAATTTCATGTTTAAGAACATAAAACCAGTTTTTTTTGTCTGTTTTAGAAATCATTTATCCAGTTTAGACTAACTTTTAAAGTTTAAAGCTTATAAACTGTCTGCAACAACAAGACCTAATGATAATGTTACGAAAACCTAACGAAAACTTAAGAAACGTCGTATATATATATAATCAGGTATTTTTAAGTACCATCTCAAATTCACACCAAAACCTTATTGATACATTTTAACATTATATTTATGATGCTTTCTGTTCAAATTTGATATCTGTAATCTATGAAAGCTACAAATTGTTTACAATTTGATTAAAAATTGATACAAAATTTGAGAAAATTTTGATGTTTTTTCGTTAAAAAAACTGAAAAATGCTGTTCTGGGCAATTGAAGACTTCTTTGTTTACTATTTTATGCAAAATAAATTGCAAAGATGCTAATGTTTAATAAAATGGGACGAATGCATGCTGCAATTCATTATTTTTGTGATAAAGTGACACTTTATAGTGAAAATTCAATTTTTTCAAAAATGATGTTTTTAAAACTGTATTCATCTTTTTCTCAGAATATAAGGTAGAAATTTACATAAAATTTTCCCCTCATGTTACTAATATGTAACTGTATATATTCATGTGAGTTTTGGGGGGATTTTCCCAAACTGGACAAAAAATGTCCTTTTTTTTAAAAAATTGATAGTGAAATTTTTATTTTACATGTTTTTGAGAAAACTAATTAATATATTTTAAATATTTCACTTAATTGTAAATATTAATTTTTTTTATTGTTCAAACAGTTTTTAAGCTTTAATATTCAAAATTTTTTCAATAATAGGTAACCAATTACAAATCAGATGTTTAATTCTTTTTGTCGTTGCGAGAAGCTTCTTACATGCATAAAAATACACAAATTTCATATTTAAAAACATAAAACCAGTTTTATTTTTGACTTTTTTAGAAATCTTTTGTACAGTTTAGAGAAAATTTTGAATTTTGAAACTTAAAGAAATTGTGTTTGCATGGGAACATACAAATCCATAATTATACTTTTCGCAACATCGTAAAATCACGTATACACAAATCATGACTTTTACATATTGATACATGTTTACAATATATTTATGATGTTATAAGGTCAAAATTGATATTTATAATGCATTGAAGTTAAAAATTCTTTACAGATTGTTACATAATTTGTGAAAATTGATGCAAAATGCTAAAAAAAATCTCGTTGAACAAGAACTGAAACTGAACATTTTAAGGCATTTTTGTTTCCAATTTTATGCTTAACAAATAAAAAAAGATACTAATGTTTAAAAAATGGAGAAAATACATGTTGTAATTCATTATTTTTTGTGATTAAATGGCTTTTTACACTTAAAATGCAATTATCTCAAAATGATTGTTTTCAAAGTGCGTATACATTTTTCACAGAAAATACTGAATGAAACTACTTGAAAGTTTTACTGCACATAAATAATATGTAACTATATATAATGGAGCTACTTTCTTGGAGAATTTCCCAAAATATTTTTCCCAGAAACAGTTATCGTAAAAAATGACAATTTACACAAATTTCAAAACGATACTTTTACGATGAATTTTTTTGAAAAAAAGTAAACAATATATTTGAAACATTTTATCATTATTTAAATAAAAAAGGCCTAATTATTATACTGACAAAATTTGAAGTTTTTATATTTAACAATTTCTGAGAAACAGATTTCTAAAATGGATCAATTTAACATTGTCGGTATAGGGGGTACCAAGTAATCTTAAGAGAATAAGTAACACGCCTTGACCAAGAATCGTTTTATCTTCGAGTATGATCTAGGAAGAATCTCTTGAGTTGTAATTGCTCTGCGGAGAGCAGCCCAAGCATATAATATTGCATTCCGCTATCAGGCTAGCATCTCCATCTTCTAACTATCCTATGGGAAGGATAATTATAGTATATAAATGAGAACTAGATGCCAACTGTCACACTGAAGGCTACACAAAGGGCTCTACAATATCAGCTATATACACCAAGGCAGTTAAGGTACTTCCATAATTCGCTTGTAGTTTTGTGCGCCCATCCAACATTATGTCTATACAAAGCATAATGTCCTCTCCTCAAAGCATAATGTCCTATTACCACCTCTATAATAGTCGACTTCCATGAAGTTGTAGGAATGATATATCTGAATATTGAAATATCCTTCGTATGCAAAGGCGTTGAGAATAAGAGTTCAGTCTGAATCTACACTTATCAGAAAGGGGGCATCAAACCCATTTTCAAGAGACTAAGTGTACCGTGTCTGCATCATATCCAGTTGCCTCTTCCGTGATCTAGATTGAATTCTAACTCTGGCATAAGGCATCAATAAATGCTGGCATCGATAAATGGTATACATTAACATTGATGTCTCAGAAGCAAATAAAAGTTCATTGGCGAGTTTAATAGCTGATATTTCTGTTTTGTGCATATTTAAAGTTAAGTAGTGGCCATCCTGACTTGTGTGATAGCTTAATGCATCATGTAACTGATATTCTGCATATACTTCTGGATCCTGGTAATGGTTCCATACTTCAAAAATGTTACACTTATTGGTAAACACAAAGCTAGCAGTGAAATTTATGTGTCGAGGAGGCATGAAGACGAAAAACAGTTTCTTAAAATTGGCCTTTAATAATCAATCATAAAGTCACTCTGCTCGTTACTGGAGCGATAAAAACAATAAGTTCAAAAAGCAACATTACCAGAGACATCCGATTTTTCTAATATTGTAAAATTAATTTGGAATCTAAAACTTGCATTGCCAACCAGTTGTTCTCTGTACTAAGAGTTAAACCACTCACACACTTCTTATATTTTCCGTTTCTCCTTCCTTTTTTTTTAAAAACTAACATGAGCCGAGTTTAAATACTACTCGATTTGCATGGCAGTTGCTGCCAACCTCAAATCACGAAACTCAAAAAAGATCGGGTTCGAATCGGTGTGCTTACTTTCATTGAGATCATGGAACGGGATTGAAAAATACAAGGAGATCATAAAAATTTGGATCCGATTTTTTTTAAATGTCTAACAATCGGCCCCCTTTTTTCCAATCTCGCACCATTATCTCTTACAAATCAGTAAATTAATTTTAATCACATGCTATACAATTTAACACAAAAAATACATTTTATTCACAATCTTTATTGTAATAAACAAACTAATATTTTAATCTTAAAGAAACAAAGTCTTATTCTCTAAAAGAAATAATTTTCTACAAAATTCTAACAATTTTCCTTTACCAGTAAAAATGTCCGCCAAATTATTTTTGGTACCTATATATTTAATTTGGAAAACCTTGTCGTATATCAAATTCCTTAAAAAATGATAACGAACATCGATATGTTTTGTTCTACAATTTTCTACCGGTGACTTTGAAAAACTTATAGCAGCTTGATTGTCACAAAACATTACATTTTCACTTAATTCCAAATTTAAACTTTTATTATCAATTACATTCTTTACAAATGAAAGCTGCTTCTGTTAAACTAACATACTCAGCTTCCATGGTCGACAGACTAACGGATTTTTTTTGAAAGTTCGCCATGAAATTGGAGTTTCGTCTATAAAATTATGAACCCTCCCATCGACACTCGATCATCCCTATTTGTAGCAAAATCCGAAATAACATCTTAGCTTTAATGATTTAATTTTTTGAAAAATTTGTATTCTTGAAATACCTCGTCAAATGACTCACCTCGTAATTGTGTGTTACCTCGCGCAACTAAGCGGGCCTTGTATCTAACAATTTTATTATTTTCATCATATTTAATGGTATAAACCCAACGGTTTTCTAAAATTTTTATATTATCCGGATGATCAACTAAATCCCAAACTTTACGTTCCTTCACGTTAATTTCTTTATCCATTGCATCATGCCATTTAGATGCGTCTCTGGATCTTATCGCCTGTTTGTAACAGTTAGGAATAGTTACTTCAACCATAAGAGCTTCTTGTTGCTCTGACAAATCTGAAAATCCCTGGGATTCGGTATTATCTTTTCTAAAATTAAATAAACTAGGATCATACTCAATATTACGCCTCTTACAGTATCTCTCTATTTCGTTAAAAGATTTCAATCGGGTTGCTTCCCCTTCTATACTATAATATACGTTAGATCCAGTTACTTTCCTACCTATATTTAATCCACTTAACCTCTGTACATGGGATCAAGCTATGATTATCGGAAGATACACCTGGCTTTTCAGATGTTGAGGGCGTTTCCGTACTTGTCTTTGAAACTAAACGACTCGTTAATGAATCTTTTACTCTATCGGAATCATCCTCATCATCATAATAATCAGGAAGGTTTAAATTATATCCAAGGTTACTATTAACTTTTTGTCTAAAATTAATTCCCCTCTTATTTTCATCGAATCTTACATTAATAGTCTCGACTAATTTATTTTCATCTATCAACCATATTCTATAACCCTTAGTACGTTGTGCGTATCCCATCATAATTCCCATTTTCGCACGCATATCGAATTTTTTTTCTAATTTGTTTTGGCACACCAGCATATGCCAAACATCCAAAAGGTTTTAGATGCAATACCGATGGTTTTCTACCTGAATATTTTTCGAAAGGCGTTTTGTTACTGTCTTTGTGACAAATTCGATTTGAAACAAAGTAATGCTTCTCCCCAAAACTTATGGGGAATACTGACTTAAGCAATGTTTGATGCCATCTAGAGCGGTTAAATTTTCCGCGACCCCATTCATTTCTGGCGTATATGAATTTGTTACCTCATGCTTTATACCCAGTTCTGTCAAGAAATTACCCATATCCTTATTACAAAATTCTAGTCCGCCATCAGTTCTTACTGCTATTACCTTTTACTTAGAAAACGTTCTGCTCGTTTCTGAAATCTTATAAACGTATGAAATACGTCAGATTTATTTCGGATGGGAAATACAGTCACCTTTCTTGAATAATCGTCAATTATACTCAAGAAATATTTATTACCGCCTTGGCTTTCAGTGGCATTGGACCACAGAGGTCCATATGACCAATGGACGTTTTGATCTTACGGCCCCCGTCTTTTTAAATGAAACTCTCTTGGACTTATATATAGCTAATTTACACGGTATACAATGAGTCTTACCATTATCAGTTAAGCGTGGGAGACCTTTTACACTATTATTTTTACTAGTTTTTACCAAGTAATCGTTATTAACATGACAAAAGCGTTGATGCCATATTTCTATTGATCCGTTTTTTGTTTTAGCGGTTACATCACTAAAAAAACTAATTTCTTTACTCTTTGGTATAATATAATGATCCGGCTTAAAAAAATACAAATTTTCATGGCGTGTCGCCGAGAACAATTTTATCCATCTTTATTAAAAACATTAATTTTACCTTTAGTACCCACAAAATGCGCACCTTTACTTTCTAATCTGGAACCGGATAACAAAGGATTAAATAATACATCAGTCAAAGTTATTTCATGAAAACTCCCCTTATATTTTACCCGAAATCTAGTGTACCGATTCCTTCTACGGGACAACTTTTTATCCTCCGTTGCTAACGACATTTTCATGTTAGTTATCGGCTTAAGATCTAAAAATAAACTCTTGTCATTACAAAAATGACTCGTGGGCAGTATCTATTACCCAAACACCTTTATCAGATTTTTCCTCAAATAAGTTACAACTAGTTACGAGTTGCTTATTTATTAAGACTACATTCAGCTTCACAAAATCTTAAATTTATATTAAACTCTGTGTTAAAAGTTTCATTTACAGTTGAAGGAGATTTTTTAGAGACTTTTTCTCTTTACAGTTTACTTTAAGATGCCCGTACTTATTACATACATAACACGGACCTATAGTCTTAATAGATTGTTTAACATTTTTAATAGTTTTACAGTTAAATACCTTACCACTTTTCTTTTGGTAATCATTCTTGCCATTTGGATATCCATGAGCTGCAGCCGTAGCACCAGGTAACGTCTTCGACTTCTTCGAAGTGAAACTGCTCAAGTAAGCATTCTCCGCTTTCTCCAAATCTTGCTTCATCAACTGAAGACGATTGGCTTCTAATATCAGCTCTGCTTCAATTTTGACAACTCTGAAGTCCTCTTCTTTCCATCTGTAGATTTGTTGACGGTAGACTGGAATTCTGAGGAAGCCACCTTATTAATTGAAAGCCTATGTACAGGTCGTCCAATTTATGACCCGCTTCTTGTAGTCTTGTTGCCGCTGTCTTTACACGAGATATGAAGATTCCAACATCTTCCCCTGGTTGGTATTTTGTTCCAAAAAATTGATCTAATAGTTGAATTACTCTTGCTCTTGTGACTGGTTCGAAGTGATCTTTTAATATCTTCCATGCCGCTACTCCGTCAGTTGTTTCCGTTATCAGATTTTTCAAATCTGGATGTTAGTATAGATCAACGTATAACATCTATCTTTACGAAGTTGTAGATCTAACTTATATGTTGCCTCTTCATCAGTTTGCTCTGGCTTGGTCTGTATTATAAACTGCCAGCAATCATAATGCATTAAGAGTTGCATATCATGCTTCCATGTGTTCCAGTTATTTGGAGTCAACACTGATATCTGGTTGTTAAACTCCATATCTGCTACTCGATTTAGCATAGCAACAACAGAGTTCATAAAAATAGCTAGACTGGAACAGTATTTAAATAGACAAAGTTCATGGCCTGGTTCAACTGCTTAGCCTGCCTCGACACAGTACATGGATGGCCCATAACCAAATTTGTTACACTTATTGGTAAACTAATTTAAATTTTGCAAAGCTAGCAGTGAAATTTATGTGTCGAGGAGGCATGAAGACGAAAAACAGTTTCTTAAAATTGGCCTTTAATAATCAATCATAAAGTCACTCTGCTCGTTACTGGAGCGATAAAAACAATAAGTTCAAAAGCAACATTACCAGAGACATCCGATTCGAACCGTCTTCTAATATTGTAAAAATTAATTTGAATCAAATGGTGATGCAACCTGCAGTTGCATTGCCAACCAGTTGTTCTCTCCCTCTAAGAGTTAAACCACTCACACACTGATATTTCCGTTTCTCCTTCCTTTTTAAAAACTAACATGAGCCGAGTTTAAATACTAGCTCGATTTGCATGGCAGTTGCTGCCAACCTCAAATCACGAAACTCAAAAGATCGGGTTCGAATCGGTGTGCTTACTTTCATTGAGATCATGGAACGGGATTGGAAAAATACAAGGAGATCATAAAAATTTGGATCCGATTTTTTTTTAAATGTCTAACAAAAATTTTGATTCGAAACCATTAAACTATCCTGTTACCTCCTCTAGGTATTGCCATCTGTCTAATCTCCTCTAATATCAAGTGATCTTAAATATAACTCGTTATGCAGACTAATTAGATTATGGTTGTTTATTCATTTAAAATACACATAGAATATGCTATTTATTCATTTCGAATATTTGGTTGAATAATCTATACAATTCATACGTAAAATTTCAAAAATAAACGCATTTAAATCATTCCTATCTGAAAAATTAAAGTTATCAATGCCGCTATGTGAGCATTATTAGTATTATGCATTGCTTTTGATTTTAAGCATTTTATTTATAATTAACTATCCTGACCACCAAGAAAGCGAAAGCATCATACAAAACATGGATGACAACTAATGATAAGTTTTATAAGTTTTTAATAATACTCGTAGCACAGACCAAGAACTATATCATCATATTTGGACATAGGATCCCCATGGTGATCCTATATGAAGATATATATTTTGATACAAAATCAATGAGATTACAGATGATGTTCTAAGTGACGAATCTCCACTTCCTGCTCAACTATTTGCCACAGTTCATTTTGGAATGATGGCTGCGACAGGGCATAATAGTAGCCTCGAATCACCTCCATTAGGGAAGATCATGGTTGAGACTTGTAAAACTTGCAAGACGCATTCAATGAAACTTGCTGTGTATGGTTCAGTTTTGTCTGCTAGTAAAGGATTATGAATGGAGGAACGCGTTCGAATGAAAATAAGTTTCACTGGTTGCAGAGTGCCATTTATATACCGTCATAGTGTCCAGAATACGAATCGTAGTTGACTTGCTATCGCAAACATCAACGCTTCACATCATAATGTTACGTTATCACGTGGGGTAGGACGTTCCCTAGATGTGACCGGAATAATATTTCAAAATAATCTATAGGCCAGTGATTCTCAAACTTCTAATATTTGCGAACCAATATATATATATATATATATATATATATATATATATATATATATATATATATATATATTCAATCATAGTTTTCTTCGCGCCCCCTCCATATAATAAGAATGTATTGAATTCAATAATACTATACTTTGATGCTTAGCTAAGACTTAAACCACTTAAGGGTGCATATAATCGCCTAGCTCAGCCGAAGCGTTATTTCCTCTGGACGTATATATACGTCTTTCCGAAGTAGAATCTTTTCTGTGTACTGCTATTCATAAAATTATTCTGAAGACAATGGAATGTAATAAAAGGGACTTGACAGTGCTTATGAAGGATTTACTTGTTTCAGAGGATATGCTTATTTATTCTATTTTCCCTCCCATCATCATATCACGTACGTACACCTACCAGAAAAACGGTGGCTTTGGAGAGCAAATTGCGTAACTTTTAGTCGCAATTAAATGATTAATCATAAACCGTACAAATTATCGAGATAAGTGTCAGTTTTTGTATATGACAAGCCCATGGGGTTACTGATAATTATTAAACTTGTTATTAACTTAGTATTATTAAATTAATTATAAAATACATTATGCAGTACTGATGCATTTACTATAAGTGCATTATATCATTGAGAAAATATGTCTTTTATTTTTTATTATGTTAAAATATATTTTGTTTGCTTACTTCGGTAAATTAGTAATTTTCAAACAATATTTAGTTTTCAATTTTTCAACAAGCTCATGCGTAAGGGGGGGGCACCCCACAGTTTGAGATACGCTGCTATAAACAATAGGGAAGATAAAATCAGATAAATAAGAAAGAGTTTTATATTCCACAAATGAAAAAAAACAATTACGAAATTTCAAAGAAAAAAAAACATTAATGATGACACAAAGCTCTTTTTCTGCAGTTTAAAAATACACTTTTCTAAGAAAGTACACCATCATACTAGTTGCATTCCTAGTATAAATTGAATGATAGAGCTTCTTAAATTGCAATCTATATATTTAAGGAATTTCCTAACTCTACGACTACATTTCTTACACATACATTATATAGTCTTCAATTTTTTTAAATATTGCTTTCTCTTTCTTTCGTTAATGCTATTCAAGTTTCCAGTAATTTTCATAGAATAGCTTTTTCATAGTATTAAAATTTGTGAGATAATGTAACTTCTATTTAAAATTATCAACTAAAAGTAACGACAAAAAGCTATAGTCATGATATGATGTTTAATACTTTTTAAAGTTACTGGCTTTGAATAAAAGTGATTTTGCAAAAGCATACAAATGAATAGTTTATATATATATATAGTGTCATTTGAATTAGAATACACGTGTAAACATTTTTTAAGAATATTGTTACTTTAAAAAAATTACTTAAATGCAATTTTTTGGTCAAAATTAAAGAAATATATATAATGATATATTTTCAATATATATACATTATCTCTTTATGGAAAAATCTTCAATAACAATAATTTTCCTATGTATAGCTAAGACTTCTTTACAGAACTTGAAATATGAAATTTGAAAAATTCACATAATTTCTAGAATTATTACTAATTAAAATGATAATCGGGTTTTTTTATGTAACAATTTCATTCTGAGCTATCAAAACATGAATAAATTCATTTATAATTTGTGAATTTAAAATATTTCTATTGCAATCTCTTTACTGTCGTATTAGTCATACATAAGCATGACAGTGGTATCTAAATAAATCATTAGTAGCCCCCGTACTACAATTATTATTTTGATATGGTGACTAAGGTTCTCTGTTAGGAATTCGAGGGCTCTAGATTCCAACCTTCATTGGTGACCCTGGCAGTGCAAAGAGAACCGAAACCTTCGCACAGCAGTCGTGGTGCCATCTATCCCCTGCAAATGCAACCAAGTCATCAGAAACATGGCGCAACCATCAAAACCCTCTCACACAAATGATGCAACGAACAAAGCCGTCTCACATGAATGATGTAACTCACTAGCCGCCACACACAAATGACGCAACTCACAAGCTGTTGCACTCAATGTGACGCAACAACCCACACGCTTGCCATAACTATGGTATCGTTCGTTTGCCAAATCACTGGCATTGGAGTATCAGGCGTTAGTATCTATATAAACCACTAACAACCCGCTACTAGGATGGTCATTTTGGTATAGTGGATTAGGTACTCGGTTTATGGATCGGAAGGTACCAGGTTCTAACCTTCATAAGCGAAAGAAGAATGCTTTATAAATGTTTTTTGGAAATATTTGCTTTTAAATACCTCAATAAAAAACTTTACGCCCATACATTGCCAGATGTTCAGTCTGTGATTTAGTCAAAGTACAAGTTTCAGATCCATAGGTAAGAACGGGTCTGAGATAATTTTTTTATACATCACAAGTTTTGCGTCTCTTTATTCATTTTGAATTTAAGAAAGCTCTTAGAAGTTAAAGACAGCTATTAGAAGTAGCAATAATACGTCTTTTAATTTCAGCTCCTTTGTCGCTTAGAATGTCAATGTTTAAGCCCAAATAGGCGAAATTATGAACCACTTTAAATTTGTAATTTTCAGTCCGCAAACATTAAAACCTACTGGAGTGTTTGTAATAGAAATTTAATTACTTTTGTTTTAATTAGTATTAAGGGTTAGACATGCCTCTGATAAGGCATTTTTAATAACAGCGATGATTACTAAATCATTGACATAAGCAAGGAGTTTCACAATCTTGGTAAAAATACCTTTGTTTTGTTAATGCCGGAGTTGCAAATAGCTTTTTTTTCTCCGATACTAAATTATAAAAATGATGTGGTATTCCTTAACCTGCGAATTTTCTGCTAGTGTAATTTTTTAATGTTTAATGAAAATGGGTTAAATTATTACTGAATCGTAAATAGAGTGCTTTATGTCATTTTTTATATATTCATGAAATGAGGGCTGGATAAGCATTGTTTTTATTTCAGGTAAGCATCTTATTAAGGCTCAAACAACATGTTACTCCTCAATTCTGGAAATATTTTCCTAAGGTATTGTAGGAAAATTCCAAAATCAATTCGTATTGAATAAAAATAAATGTTTGAATGAAACTTACTTCCTCAGCTTATATCTTTGTAAAGGGGAGGAAGTAAACGACCAACTATTTCATTTCCCAGATCGTGTTTACTTTCCAAACAAACTTATTTTTTCTTTACCATGACGTTCTTTTGGTTCGGATAAACATCTCATATCTGTGCTTCATTTTATTTGTTCCGCTATAGGATAGGATTCACTGAGATTTCTTTCTTTCAGTATCTCTAAAGACGTCTTTACAAAAAGGCAGTAGATTTTCCTTTTTTATCTGATTGCTACAAGTAGATTAAAACATGTGGTCATTAAACTGCTGTTTGTTATTCAATGATAATAATAAAAAATAAAATATTTGTTCCATTAAAAAGAAACTTGAACATGTCATATAGAATTTAAATTTTACACGTGACATTAATTTAAAACAATACTGTGAAACAAAGTCTTGGTTTTTAAATACATATATTCAAAACGTTTTACATTGGTAATGTCTTTATAAACTATTCAGTAATTAAACATTAAAGCAAGATAACAATTCTAATCATTTTAATACTTTTAGCAAGACATTTCTAAAAAAAGGGGATAATGCAATTTTGTCCTTATTATTCTTGCCTTTCATATGCCTTTTTTATTGTTTTTCATTACATTTGCCCGGTTTTATAGTGAAATGCATTTTGTAACCTCTTAACACAAAAAAATAATTATATTGCTCTTGCGAGTCAACTATTTTTTGTATCATGTTTTTATCATAAATAAATAACTGATGGTCAAGTCTTTACGATTCCTAGGAAAGTTATATTGCTTCGAGTGGAAATTTTAAATGAGACGGAATAATCTAATGACTAATGAAGTTAAAGCGTTTTAATCAAGTTCATTGGAAACTAAATCTCCATATCTTATCCAAATATGTTACTAAAAGATTTCAAAGAAAAAAAAGTTTCTTCAACACAAAATATTTTCTTTTCAACACACAAAAAAAAAAAAAATAAATTTTAATTTACAATGTCTTTGTATGGGGGAGATATTATTTTTTTTATTAAAACCCTTTGTATTTTAAATTGTTTAAAGGAGTAAAGACAAGCTCACTCATTATATAATATAACTCTTGCACTATTAAAATCATATAATTACCTGTTTAAAAGACATTTTTGGAGAACTGTGGTCTCAAGTGTACTTGGGCACGCGAGCGTTTAATACATCTTTAAAAACCGTATACATATATATATATATATTTTAAATATGAAAAAAAAAACAACACTTGGTCAGTATTTTAAAGTAATTTATTTTAATATTTTCATTTATTTTAAACATTAAACTCTTTGCTGATTATCCATTTACATAATTCGCGCATATGCAAGTAGATGCATTACAAGGTTTATAATATCCATACAAATTAAATGGAATTTTTATACATATGTATTTTTTTTTCTTTCAAACATATAACTAAAAATAGTTGGAATTAAGAAATCGCATTTTGAGAAAACATATTAAAAATTGTCAAAAAGGCAAAGTAAATATATTAAATTATTTTCATGTAATAATTGACTCAGAATAATCAATGTAATTGATGTGCGCTGATTTATAAGTATTTTTCAAGGAATGAATTTTTACTAAGCAATTAAATATAACTGTATAAAACTAAATCTGTTTCATAAACATATACTTAATACTAACGTTTAATTTAAATTTCTATACATTTTATCTAATATTAGAAAATATTAATGTTTCTTATGCCATCTGGCATACAGTAACATCAGATCAGGGCTCAAGAAAATCATTGAGGCAAGGGGCTAGTTGTACACTAGTCGTTATCCGTAGCTTTGAGCACCACACAGGTCACAATACAACTTAGCTCTGTTCCACCTCAATTTTGAGAGAATAAACACCCTGTGAGTGGTCAAAGGTATCCAACCTCTGTTCCCACTCCACCAGCCTCACGATAGAACTTGCTACTCAACGGCTATTTATAGTACCCCCATGCCGCGAAGGCACTGAACATTCAAAAACACCCATGCTTACTCCACGATTCGAACTCAAGCCCTATGGCATGACAGTCAGCGTCACTATCTACTATTCCGGATGGGCAGTCGTAGCATGAATTTAATAACTGAACTGAACTCAAAACCGCAACAGCCCATGAGGACCAAGGCCTACTATGCCTATCTCATTTAACATGACCTTCAGCGCTATGGTGCATGGGCAGATGTTTTAGTCATGTGATCAGTCTGATGCGAAATTGAAATGGAATAACTTTAAACTTGAAATTTAAATCTCTTTAGATGGTATTTTATAAATCAGATCAAATCTGATATTTCAATAAAAATATTCTGTCTGAAATCATAAATTATTCATGCATGATTTCAGACTACTGTAAATCAGAGTTTTGCCTGGTATTGTTAATTTGACAAATTTACATTAAATACTTGATTTCTATTTTCATATACGGAAGCGTTGTTCAAATATAATTAAACATTATGCATGCCACAAACAAGTAATTCGTTAACTTTGACATTCAATTTCAGATAATAATATACGTTCTTTTTTATAGCAAGCAGTTCTATTGGGTTGTTCGGAAATGTAATTTCGTTTTTTCCCGACAGAGGATTGTATTTTTTGCACCCAACTTCACATTTAAGCCGTATAATTTTTATATGCTTTGAGAGATCATATAGCAAGGCTTGTGTGCGAAAAATTCCAATTAGTTATACGCAGTAGTTTTTGGTTGGAGCCCTTTTAAATATGGAGAGCGATAAGCAGCATTTTCGACATATCTTACTGTTTTACTACAGAAAGGGTAAAAATGCTGTTCAAGCCAGAAAGAAATTGACCGATGTGTATGGAGAAGGTGTGTTGGCAGTACGCCAGTGCCGGAACTGGTTCGCTAAATTTTTGATCCAGCAATTTTGATGTCGAAGATGCATCACGTTCGGGAAGGCCGGTTGAAGCTGATAAAGACGCGATAAAGTCATTAGTTGATGCGAACCGGCGAATAACAACACGTGAGATCGGATTGAGGTAAAATTTATCAAATTCAACAGTTTATGACCACTTGAAAAGCATGGGCTTATCCGCGAAGCTCGATGTATGCGTTCCCCATGTTCATACAGAGAGAAATCTGTGTCACCGCATTGACGTCGGCGATTCGCTTCTCAAACGTCATGAAAATTATTCGTTTTTGAAACGCATCATCACTGGAAACGAAAAAGGTCATGGAGCAAAAAAATGAACCGGCTCAAACAATTTCCAAAGCAGATATTCACCAAAAAAAAAAAAAAAGGTGATGCTGTCTTTTTGGTGGGAATTTAAAGGAATTTTTTCTTTTTAGCTTTTACCGGATAACACAACGATTAATTCGGAAGTCTTCTGTCATCAGCTGTACAAACTGAATCATGCACTTCAACAGAAAAGGTCAGAACTAATCAACAGGAAAGGTGTAGTGTTTCACCAAGACAACGCGAAACCTTACGCAAGTTTGATCACTCGCCAAAAGCTTTCATAACTTGAATGGGATACAATGTCACATCCACCATATTCTCCTGACCTGGCACCATTGGATTAATATGTGTTCCGTTCACTCCAAAATATTTTAGACGGTAAAATCTTCACCTTTAATGAGGAGGTCAAAAACCACCTCGATCAGTTTTTTTGCCAGCAAAGACCAAAAATTTTATGAGCGTGGAATTATGCTACTACCAGAAAGATGACAAAAGGTGTTGGACCAGAACGGTCAATATATAATTTAATGAAGTATTTGTTTATTATACTTAAATTGTCTTTCATTTCCACAAAAAAAAATTACTTTCCGAACAACCCAATAGATATATAGAATTTATTTTTAAGTAAATATTTGAAAAGAAAACTGTCCATATGAAATTAAACTATTAATTATAACTCTTGAAATGTCCCTTTAAGTATAATATTTCACTGGTATTTGACCCGAAATTGAGGAACGCGGAAGATATTCCATTAAAAAATAATATATTATTCTTAAATATTTTAATTTAAGTGGATGATATACAAATAAAAAATATATCAATTGAAGAACAAAATCATGAATTTTATTTTTTATGATTAATTTATAGCTAATCTACAATTAAAATAACCATTTAATAATTCTTCCAGAATATTTCTCTCTTATTTACACTGATGGTAATAATGCAACACCAAGAAGAAACTGATTTGGCAGATAATGTGTTGTACAAATATCAAACGATTATAAAAAACAGCCTCTTGCAACGTGGGAATGATGACAAAATCAGTAGTTAAGGGTTAGCTGAAATTTTTCTATATAACCACTGCTACACGACATGGTAAAGGATTAAAGAGGCCGTGGATGTATTCTTGGGGTACAGCTGTCCCTGCGTCTTCCAAATATTGCCGAAGTCTATCTGGTGTAGCAACGGGTAGTGTATCCAAGTTTACTCATTGTGCAAGCATGGACAACACGTTTTCGATTAGCGATGGATTGGGAGAGCAAAGCCGAGGAATCAGTTCAATCTGAAAGCTACAGAAGAATTGAACAAAGTGTGCCACAAATGGTCGCGCATTATACTGTTGAAATATGCTAGGCATGTTAGTGTACCAGCAATGCGTATTAGAGGAAGATGGTAGTGAAATTCATTACCACCCTAAACCATGATACCGGGTAAAGGACCAGTGCAGTTTTACATAACACAACAGTTCAGCAGACTTCCACCACCATGTGTCCAAACTCAAATCTGACCATCTTGATGTTGCAGGCAGGAGTCTTCCTCAGTAAATACAATGTCGCTTCGTTCATTTGTGAATGTTCGTCATTCATCTCACTATTGGCTGCGCAAACACCTATGATTTCCAGTCAAGGATAAACACAAAACTTTCAAAGCTTTGCGGACATTCCATTCTGCTGCAAACTGCGTTGAATAGAACGAGCGGACACCGAATGATGTGTAACAGACTGGATTTGTTAAGCTATGGTTCGTGATGTTGCTGCATGATCCATCACTGTCATCCACACAATATGAGTGTCATCACGGACAGTGGAGCAATGAGGAAAGTGCGATCGTCTCCGTCGGCATGTCGTTTCCTCTTGCATCCTGCGTTGACAGATCCGTATTACAATTACTCGGTTTCATCCAACATGTTGACTGTTTTCTCTGAACAATAAATCTGCGATCCCTACACGCTACAATTCTTTCTCGGGCGAAATTCGGAAACTTGGTCAAAAGACACTCGATGTCTTCCAAAAGACATAGGTAAACAGCTTACGCGAAAAAATAAATAAATAAAAACGGGCGCAAAAATAAGTGCCGTGCTTCCAATTACCGATCTGTTCTTACCTTATATTGCATTTGAGAGTGATGCTAAGGTTGCCAGGGATGCGCGTGTGCTCTATATTGCTAATGAGTTGTATGTTTTATCACCGCCAACGCATGATGTAAATTTGTCATGGTTCGCATGCTTCTTTCAGGGTGCTGCATTTTGTTTCCAGCAGTGTTTACTAATCATACAAATAAGTTGACATAGAAATTTCAATCTAGATAAAATAATTCTTCAGGAATACTTAGAGAATTGTTATCGCTCACCAACTTTGCATCTATAATAAATGCATATGTACTTAGTAATTTCCTTACTAGATAAACTGAATTTGTTGTTTTTAATATAGCATTTTTTATTAATATTTGAAATGAAATAAGAACACACAACAACAACTTTTTTTCATAATTGATAACTATTTTTAAAACTTAATAAGTTCGCAGAAATGCTTATGACTACTAATTTTACTTAAACTGAAATAACTAAAATGACAAACATTCGCATTGTACTGCTTTATCCAGTCTATTGTAAGTCATTTATATTTTTGTATCCCGAATTAAGTCACAGGCTCAAATATAATCTTGGAATTCAAACATAAAATCAAAAAGAAAAAATAGTAGGCGTCTCTTACAATGCATACCAAATTATACTCAGATAAATAGAAAAGATAAATATCGTAAATATTACTCGGTAAACCTGGAGTTGTCATAGTTAGAAAAAGTGACAAAGACATATACAACGAAAAGAAGAAGAAAACTAGTTTCATTATTGTCAAAATGATCGTTGAAAAGCTATCCACGTCCGAAACTTCTTCATCATACGAAAAACTTTCAAAGTTTGTTGGTGGATATTGTCTAATAAAAGATGTATTTCCATCACGAATATCAGTTTGACTCAAGATATAAAAAGAGATAAATAGTTTCATTCAATAACTTTTGTTAAAATTAGATTTTATGTGTATCACAATAATAAAAGATCCAATTTATGGACGCTTTTGGAAGTTAATGGTATATAAGTATCACATATGGTAAAGTACCTCTATAAATAATTATAAAGAAGTTTTTAAAATATTTTGCTTCTCTCTCTCCTCCTGTGTAGGTGTGATGGCATTTTAATAAAATGTTTTCTGTGGTATTTTTTTTTCTATTAGTAAGCATATTTTTATGGAAACTAACTAAATATTATATATATATATATATATATATATATATATATATAAATCAAAATTTAGAGATGGAATTGCTGGCATGATATTCCTACATTATTTTAAAGGAGTTTATAAATCGTTTATGCAACCATTTTTAATATTGTAAGGCCTTTTTTTGATAATAAGTTAACCACTAAAATTAAAATGGTCACATAATGATGCAAGAAAATTGACAGCTTTTTTTTAATTAATAGTTTCATTACACTTAATTAAAATCTGAACCTCTATAAATAATTATAAAGAAGTTTTTAAAATATTTTGCTTCTCTCTCTCCTCCTGTGTATGTGTGATGGCATTTTAATAAAATGTTTTCTGTGGTATTTTTTTTTCTATTAGTAAGCATGTTTTTATGAAACTAACTAAATATATATATATATATATATATATATATATATATATATATATATATATAAATCAAAATTTAGAGATGGAATTGCTGGCATGATATTCCTACATTATTTTAAAGGAGTTTATAAATCGTTTATGCAACCATTTTAATATTGTAAGGCCTTTTTTGATAATAAGTTAACCACTAAAATTAAAATGGTCACATAATGATGCAAGAAAATTGACAGCTTTTTTTTAATTAATAGTTTCATTACACTTAATTAAAATCTGATTCCGAATTAAAGGATTTATTTATTTCGCTGTACAGAAAAGTCGGTGGGTTATCAGTAAACATTTTAGTGCCTTGTGACTTAAAAAGCCGGACACGGCATGGTGATATACGAATTATACATTTATTCAAACAAATTTCAAATTCAAAAAACAAAATTCAAAAACACTCATCGATTTAAAAATATAACAAAAATAATCTTCTATTAACAAATAAAAAAAATAAAAGTTTTGATAAAAAAAATAAAAGTTGAAATTTTAGACCCAATGAATCTCAAACTACTAACATCATTGGCTATTATACCGGGTGCCCTATAAGTCCGTACATATTTTTTTTAAAAATGCATAAAATTTTAAGAATTGATGCGTTTTAATACGATTTGCGAAAAATTCATTCTCGTGAAGGTTTTTTTTTTTAGGGGGGGGAGGATGAAAAAAGCTTGTTACATTTTCCTACAATAGATGACGCTGTACAGAAATAAGTACCAGATATTTATGAAAATAGTTTATTTGAAGTCATCATATGTATGTTTGCAATAATTCCACAATGCTAGCATACATGTTCCATCACCACAAATTACAGTCCGCGATCGAGTCACTACAGCATGTAGCATTTACGGTTGGAGGCAGGAAAATCCATGACGAATAGCATCCTCAACTCCACCAAAGAAATTGGGCCATTGCGTTTACTCGGGACTTATCATAACTCCAGAGCCATAAATCAACGAATGTTAATTTCGGTGAAAGTGGTGTCCATGCACATGTAAGGTGAAGGCTGAATATCCGATCGTCAGTGAATGTTTTTTTTCAGGAACTTCTTCAATTTGGTCGTAATATGAGGATGTACACCGTCTTACATGGATATGGCCTTGTCAAGGACATAATGTTTCTACATGCACGGCATCACAACTCTCGTAGCATTTCTAGGTAACGCTTTCCATTCACTGAACATGTCTTCCAGCCTAATCCTGCGCAAGGCTTGTAAAAGGAAAACGGACCCATTATAATTTCCGGCATTTTATAAGACTCTGATTTACCTATTTTACGAGATTTGAGTACAGTGTCACCTACCGTAAGGCAATGTAATTGATTTATTTTCTCAACCAAAAAAGTCCCCCTTCATTAGATTGACTTTACCGCAAATTGTATTCAAATATATCACTTCTTTAAATCTTTATGAATTTTTATAGCATTTACAGACTTATGGAACACCCGATACATAAGAAATAACTTCTACAATTGGCATAACCTCGTTATAAGTTAATAAACTTCATTAAATTCCACTAGAATGTTTTTTTCTACTTCTTTCTTCAAGTATCATCAATAAAAATCCTCAAGTGTTGTTCTCTCAACCCTTAAAGAATTTCTGCCAAACATCTTTGGAGAATGATAATTTGTTTACTAAATGAAGTAGAATCGATATGTTATAATAAAAATATATTATGTGGCGCAATTAAAAAAAAGGTAAATCATTTTATTACTCGAGTTTATATGGGATGTATGCAAAATATTAAACTTTGTTTCCTGAAAATCTATTTTAAATCACTTTTATGCTATGTGACTAGGGCTGGATTTTTTTTTTAATTTTCGGAAAGGGGGGAAGTCAGGAGGGTGGTTTCAAAAATTTAACATTTTAGATTTTAATTCTACATATGTGCACTATATAGAAAAAATAAACAGCTTAAAACTACACACACACACACATTTATATTATATATATATATATATATATATATATATATATATATATATATATATATATATATATATATATATATATATATATATATATATATATATATATATATATATATATATATATATATATATATATAAATTACTAAAGTTACGGTAGTTTGTAAACTCTCTTTTTATTTTTTATTTCTATTATTTTCTTACTTTTGTTAAGTGCTACAATTCAGCCATTCATATCTTTGAATTTGCATTTGGGTCCAGAATCTGTCAATAACGTATTTATTGTACTCATATTAAGCACGAGCTCTGCATTTTTAAGTGCAGTTTTTAGGTAAGTTACCTCTAACTTGTCATTGATTTAGACATTCCCAACCAATATTTTCAATAGGTTTTTGCTCAGTATTATTTATTAACAGAAAAGGGGGAAGGTTGGTTGGCTACAAAACGTGTTCAATCCCACTTTTCCATAAAGTTTTTTTTTATATATAAGCTATTCTAAGTCAGCAATGTTGATAATATTACATCATCCATTTTTCTGAATTTCAATTATTCATATATCCTTCAATGTATGGTTTTCTTGTTATCTCTGTTTTTTTTCGTTTTTGATTGAAGCATGTTCATTTCTCATTTGTATATATATATATATATATATATATATATATATATATGTGTGTGTGTGTGTGTGTGTGTATTTATTACTATTTTTTGAATTTTTTAAAATTATATTTATTCGAACGTTTATTATTCGGAACATCATATACCCGGACCAGATTTTTTTGGCAACTACATGTACTGTATATGCAAACGTTTTCGAACAGTGCAATGCGCAACATTTGTTTTGCGTGAGACCAAAAGTGACTTTTGGTAGAAAATGACGAAGAAAGTGATGCTGCTTTCGCTCAAAAGCTGAGTATGAAGGATGCTTGTTATATGTTAGCAGAAACGTGAGATTCGCTCTAGACAGAGACTGAAAAATGCCTGGGAAAAGCTGTGGCCAGATTTAGAAAGTGAAAAATACTTCAATGACAACCACAGGGAGGAGATTAACAACTTTGTCCAATCGATACCGGGATTTCAAGAAGGCGATGAAGATGCAAAAGCCTAAATGGCATGCAATGCAGATGACTGTGGATTTTAAATGCTAAATGATGACGAGTCTGAATTCCGTGCAAGAAGAATCTGATCCTGTTGACGATGAAACGGATGAAGACGAGGACAACAACAACAATGAAAGTAGTAAGAGTCCATCGAATGCTGACGTGCTTTCTGCGTTTTAGATAGCTCTGGAGTGGTGCGAACAACAATCAGAGTGATGTCCTTCTTAACATCTGCTACTTAAGAGAATCAAATACCATGCAGTGGAAAAACGAAGGTGTACAGTAGTACAGCGAAAAATAAGTGATTATTTTCCACAATGAAGGTAAAATTGCGACATTTTGCACCTATTTTGCTTTTTCTTCAAGCGCGTTTCCCGCATGATATGATTTTCAACATTCGTATAGTGTCTGGTTTTATATGCTGCATGAATCGCATTCGGTTTTCGGTTATTCGAACAATCTCGTATCCGAATCTTGGCAGGTCCCAATTAATTCGTATAAACGACGTTTTATTGTAATATCTTGCGCCCCCTCCTTCCTGAACTATATTCTTACACATGATTAGACTTATCTCTTGTGAATGAATATAAATTTGAGTTAAATAAAAAGGTATTTTAGTGAATATAGTGAATTTAATGTAAAAAATGAATAAATTTATTTCTATGAATTTTATAAACATGTTTTTTGTGCCCTTTTTTTTGGAATTCCTTCATGTGATTTAAAATATAAAATAACTACTTTATAAAATTTAAATATTTATATATATATATATATATATATATATATATATCTATATATATAATATTCTAATTAAAATCGAAATAAATCATTTGTTTAATATAATTTTCTCTCTGGAAAGAATGTATTTGTAACTATATATACAACAAAAGAAGGAAAGAAAGCTAAATGAAATCAGCACGTTTTTTTAATTGGGCTCGAATATTTGCTTGCCAATTATTTTTTTTTAAAGAAAATATATTTATTAAAATAACTAAATCCAAAATCGTGCAAATTTTAATGACACAATTAAGAAATTTTTAAAAGTGTTGTTTTAATGTAATATATAATTTGTACAATTATTTTAAATACAAAAGAATTTAGAAAACATAAAAGAAAACATAGAACTACTTATTTTTTTGTTTTTTTTATCCTTAATTCTTCCTATTATAATAATAGTGATTATTAAAATCCTTTTCAAATAATTTGCATATCTTGTTCTTACAGAGAGAATAAATAGAAACATTCGATTGTTAAATTTAGTATGAATTTCTTTAAAAATTCTCATCTTACTGAGAGTTTTAACTAAAATTTTCGAATTTTTTGGCTTTAAATTTTTACTGAATTAAAAAGTTATGAGTGTTTGTTTAAATACTATTTACACTGCATCTGCAATTGGAATGGGGGGGATTATAGAATTCCACACAAAATAATTCATTAAAAATATGATCCTAGGTTTGATAAATCTTTCTTTGCAAAGCTCTGTACTCTAGTCACTTAATTACTTTTTAAAGTAATATTTAAATAAGTAATAGAAGTTAAATTCCGTACAACAAAATTGTTTGCAGTGAAGAAATAATTTAAACTAAAATTCATTTTAAGTCATTTTTTATTGAACTGAAAAATGACTTGACACACAAATATTTAAGCAGCTAGAGTATGCTTATTTCTAAGCGTTTTGAATAATGAGGAACATAGATTAAAATTAATACAAGTAATTAATTTAAAAACTCTTAAATCACGTATATAATAGTTAAATTACATAATATTTTTTGAATACTTTATATATGACTTTTGAAAAAAAACCCATTCACATTGCAAACATTTAAATATCAACCACTTTAAGTTGTATTATTTCAGAAACCAGATGGCATATTCACTTTCTTCTGGATTACACCTTACCTTTTAAAATATGTAACCTACAACTGATGTATTACGCTTTTCGAAATTTCGTACCGTCTGAATTAACATATTTTAAGCTGCATACCGGAAATCCTATCGATTATAATTGGCTGAAAATGAAACATTTCTTTCATTTTGTCTAGCTTGAATTTGAGTAAAAGCAATATCGCGTCATGTAAGATGGATTTTCTAGATGTATTGAAATCTTTTCATTAATTATAAATTTTGCATATCATAATGGATAATCTCTAAGAAAGTTTTCTCGCACGTTTTGTTTGCAAGATATTTGATTAATAAGGGAAATTAGTCATTGTCGTGTTGTAGAAAATTTTAAATGCGGTGAGATAATTGGTTGTTTTGACACGCGATTTGTCTTTTTGGCGGCTTAGCAACTAATTTACATTCCGATAGTAATCGTATAATATTTAGCCTATTTAGTGAATTTTTCATATAGGAAATATATTTAGTGGTGTTGAAAAGCTCAAATCTTGTTTTTTTTTTGACAATTTGAGATTTTTACATTTCCAAATTGTATAGATTTTAACCATTCTAAAAATACCTTACTTTAACCTCTAGAGTAATTAGAAACCCTTAAAACCTATTTTTATATAATGGTTGAAACTGGGTCCCTCCTATTTGAATGGCAAAAAATGTAAATAAAGTACCTCGTTTTTGCTTAAAAATCGAACGTCTGATATAAACCAAAACATATATTTTTTATTACAAATTGAGCCCTTTATTTTTTTTTTATTTTCTAGCCCAGTGCTTCTCAAACTTTCTATATTCGCAACCCTATTTTCAATCAGAATTTTCATAGCGCCCTCCTTCCGCATGCAATAACAATGTGTTGAATGTAGTAATAATGTAAAATACTTTGAGAGAGAGACGCTAAAGCTATACAATACGACCCTAATTTTAAACCGTACAAAGTATCAAGATAAGTATTAAATTGTGTGTATGATAAGCCCATTGAAAAATATCTCTAGTAATTATTAAACTTGTTTTTAACTTAGTATCAAATGTATTTTACTGTGCTGATACATTTATAAGTATACTATATCATAGTAAATGTGTATTTTTTATTGTGTCTGAATACATTTTGTTTTGTCTTCTTTTAGTATATTGATAATTTTTTAAATAATCTTTTATTTTCGACTTTCCGATACACTCGCACCCCCCTTGTAAGATTTTCACACACCCTTAGGGGGGGCGCCCCACAGTTTGAGAAACACTGTTCTAGCCGATTAAAAAAAAGTCTCACTGTATATATCAAAAGCAATTTATCTCGAAATGTAAATTTTGATGTTCGATGTACCTTTTCTGAGAAACTACTGCTCACAAGTATGTAAATTTGTTATGATGTATTTATAATTATGACTAATATATACTAAAATGAGCCTTTTGTAAAAACCTGAAAAACTTACTTCTTACAATTTTTTTTAGGTGAAGAATTGGTCAAATTTCGCAAAGTTTGAGGAAATATTTCATAAATTATTTAAAAATTCAAAATTAGCTAACAGTTTATTTCAATATCAAGAGAAAGGCGTACTTTAATTGTATGAAAAGTTTCAAGCATGTACATAAAAGAGAATTTGAGAAAAGGTACATCGAAAACAACCAATTTAGTATTGTCAGTATATATATAGAGAGAGAGGTTTCCAACCACCTTTAAATTTGTGCATATATATAAATGTTAATCTTTTTTTTTTAAAAAAAAACATTTGACATGTGATTGTTCAACTACATTTATACATGGAAAAATAAAGAAGATTTCAACTTTTTTTTTTATTGATGGCACATAAACATTGAATTTAAGTTTTTGATGAATATCATAGCCTTTTTCTCTGTTCTTCTAGTTTCTTGCGCAAATAAAATTAAACTCGTGTCCGGCCCGTAGTTTGTTTTTAACGAGGCAAGCTGTTGAGTAGTTTGTACTCATGGAACAATTCATACTATATTACTTGTTGATTTAGGACTTTTGTTCCAATCAAATTTCTTTATTATGGATATTTCTAAGTTAGTTTTAGATTTGGGTGTCTTAGACAGATTCGACATGATTGTGAAATATCGTTTATTGATTGTTTAACTACGGTATGGGTGTGTCGTATATTACATATATGGTAAAACATTCTTTGAAAACATTTTTTTATAAAATGATAAATTATAAACACTAGATACCTGAAAGTCTCAATTTAGTGCATAGAAAACATGTTTATTTACAAATATATACACATAAATTAAATACAAACTACTTAATTTATTATTTCCACGAGTAATTTTTTTTTTAAAAAAAAAACTGAAATTTTGTATAAGGCAAAAGTATAGAACTCAACAAAGTAAGATTTTAATGTTTTCTCTAAAAGAAGAAGGAAATTATCATTCTATTAAATCAATTTACCAAATATAACCAAGTTCAGCAAAAAGGTCATGCAAGTTCAAAATCGACAAACATATTAAAAAATAGATATATACTTAAAGACATATATGCAATTCTATTCTAATACTGCTGAAGTAATGAATAAATAGTATTAAATAAAATAAATTCAAATAAAATAATCTTAAATTTAAAAACAAGCAAGCAAAGAAACATGTCCAGGGATTTAAAAAAGTCTACATTACTTACTGAAAGCAGTATAAGGCTGTATTTTCCAAGTGCTCGAGTACTTGAATTCACCTTAGAACATATTTTCAGACAGAAAAAAATTCAATTTTTATGAAAATATATAATTTTGCAATTCATACATTTGTTTGTAATACTGATTTTTCTAAATTTTAAAATATAACATAAATAAGTCATTTTTCCGTTTAACATATGAAATAGTAGTTTATTTAGCATTGCTTTGTAGGAGAGGAAATGTGAAATGTTTTTATACTAGAAAAAAATAGATGAACCCAGATAAAATAAAATAATGTATTATGATAAAATGCAATCGCTATAGGATATAGAAGCTATAATATAGTATTAGAGTATTGGAGAACTTTTATATCTGAAACACTGCTTTAAATTCGGGTCTTTTTTAAAAATAATACTTGAAAAAAGCCATACGCAAATATCATCTCCTTATGAGAAATGGAAAGATGCAATGTAGAACAAATTTGCGCATACATTAAAAAAACAATTCTGCAATAGGGTGGGTCAAATGTTTTTTTTATTTTTTCGGATTCTCAGAACTTACTTTTGCCGAAAATATGTTTTGGAATATAGATGAAGCGGAAACTAAAGTAAATAAAAAACAATTAATATGTTAAATATTGCCATAAGAGGAAAGAAATGTATCTATTTGAGTTTTGGAATATAGTATATTTTATGAAGTCTCTAGGAAAACTTTGAGAACTAGAATAATTAAATAAAAAAAAAACATTTTTATAAATAACTTTCTTTAATCTTTCCCAAATAGAAATTAAATAAACTTATTAACAGTTACTTCTAATATTATGAGGTTTTAAAGGTAATATCCTTTAAAAATTAACTTAATTAATTAATATTAATTAATTTATTAAATAAGATCAGGAATCCCAGAAATGTATCTCTAAAATTTGAGACTTTAAATATTTTATTTACCGCTCGGAATCTCAATTCTTCATGAGATTAAATTATCTCCAACAATAATAATTCAATTCAAATTCACTATAACTTAATGTTTCGATAAACACAAGTTTACTTATTGAATTTAATCTATAAAAGGAAAGTTGATTGGAAATAGGTACGGAATTAAATTTCCCTAAAAGGTCGGCTTTTTAAAAAGATTCGTCACAAAGGCATTTTTTTATTTTTCAACATTTATGGATATGAGAGGACACCAATTAAATAGTTACAGAAGCACATCAGGTATATTCAAAAACTTATCTTGTAATAAAATTTTATAAAATCCAATGTCGAAATTGCAGTGCTCAATAAAACGGAACATGGAAAAAAAACTGTATAGGAGCGATTCAACGATACGAGGAGTAATAGCTGAAATAATGAAGGCACATTGTATTATTTACTACTCAGTACACATTTACCACTAATCATAACGTTTGGTTATTTATATTAGAGAAAAAATTTTATTTTGAGTCTAAAGTCACATCTAACCATTATTAAGTCTTTTTTCTACCTTTATCGAAAATTTAAACCCTTTGTGACAATATTCAGTTTTGAAATGATTTCCAAATCTCTATACCACTGAACATTTGTTCCACAGGTAGGATCTAATTAATAATGGTTTTTTCCGTAGAATCTCACGAACTACCCTAATCTCTCTCTGCCCATCTAAAAAGACATTGTTATATTAATTTCATATCCACTTCTACGCATACATAATGAATTTACAAAAAAAAAGTGATCGTAATAATGACACTGAGGATAATCTTATTGATTAAAATAATGGAGGCAAGCAAATGAATCAAATTAAGGAATATAACATGATTCGAAGACGAGACAGCACATAGTAAAACATAATATTTATCTTTCAAATTTGATGTAAAACGTCTATCATAATATTTACAGAATTTTCCTTAATTGAATGAATTTTTCTGTATTACTTTTATATTAAAATAGTCATTTTTTACATTTACGCAGAATTAGATTAATATGTGTCCACTGCATCTGAAAATATTTTACTGCATTTTATGCAGAAAAATTATTCGTACTTATAAGAGATCATGCGGAAGAGATTATGTGTACGTATAAGGAATAACATGCATTTGATTATAGAGAAGAACAATTTGACATTAAATTAAAATTTTCATTTCTTTTCTTTTTCAATGATCTTGAAAATACAATTTTTATTATAAATTACTATTTAAATGAATTCATGATACGTATTTCATATATTAGTGTGTTGTAAAGGACATCATTATTTAATGTATGGTTATTTACATATTTTACATGATACATTTTTCTTCCGGATTAATTTAGTCAAATAATGCAAATATAAGGTGAATAATTTTTTCAATAATAAAAAGTTATCACGTTTAAGTTTACGATGATCTCGTGACTAAAATTATATTTACTTTGGTTACTTAATAATACGTCTTGCCTTGCCCTTTTCCATGCATCTCTATAAGTAATGCTGCTGTATAAGATATCATTTACGGCACTGAATCATGACCTTTTTAATTAAGTACAAAGGAAATGCAACGCTATTTACAAAGTAAGACACTGATCTTAACAACACAGATGAGAGAAAATTGTCTTTGTTTCTTTTGATGTGCTTCATCCAGTTAAACTTGTAGGTATACTTCAAAAAAGTAATTCCGCGACACAACGAATTAGGTATTTTCCTCTCCTTTTTTCAGGAAATTTAATTTTGTGGTATCACTGTTACTGCCGTAAGAAGACTCGTGAAAAATACATCTCTTACTCTACTTAGACTTTAATTCTACAGAGCAAAATATATGCATTATTTATTTAGGAAAATGAAGTTCTTTTTCTTACTTTTTACTTATAATTTTAAGGTATAATTAAAAAGTTTTAAATTCAATTATGAATTATTTCATGTATAAATGCATGGAGTCTTGCACATACTTAAGAAAATATCTTCAAATTATGTTGGAATTTTTTTCTTGATGCATACTTCTGCTTTTTAGGTAAAAAATACACAAGTAATATAAAAAATAAGCCAATTCCTACTTAGGTCAATAAAGAAGAATTTTATTTTCATTGTTTTTAATTAAATAATTACGAGCAAGATAAATATGTATATGCATATGACAAAATCACGTGCCAAAATAGAAAGTGATTTTCCTTATAATTTTCCATTTTTTCTTCAGCATATTGTGTTGGACTATTATTTTCGTTAGTTACTATTTATTCATTATTTAAATTTAATTAAGGAGAAAAAGTTTGAAAAAAAACTGTATTAACATCAAGTGTCATCCACTACAAGTTTAAAAACATGTAACTGAACTTGAGTGGATGGATAAAAATATTTTATTAACGATGGAAAATTTGAACAAGGTATGTATATATATATATATATACAGTAGTGGTCAAAATTATGAACACTTTTTTAAATTGTTATGTTTTTTAAATTTGTATACTTATCAAAAATGTTACGTTGCACAAAATGAAAAGTATTTTCTATCATTTTAAAGAGAATTTAATGCTTAATTCAATACAAAAAAGAAATTCAGATATTTGCAGCGTAAAAAGAGTAATGCTTCAATAAATGCCGATGCATTAAAAACTAATGATAGCAGTGAGTTATCAGAGCTCATTGAAGTTACCTTTATTCTTTATTGCAGCGTCGCATCGACGTTTCATTGAGCTAAAAATAGTTGTAAGTTCCTTTTCCGTTTTAACATGATGCCAAGAAACAATTATATTCTCAAATAATTCCTTTTTGTTTCATGGGTACCTCATTCGAACAAGAGTTTTCAAACGGTGCCACACGTTTTCGATAGGATTGATGACATGACTGGTTCTTGACTAACAGTTTAATGATCCTAGAGCGTTACCAGTCTTTGAATTACCTTACTGTGTGGCAATGAGCAGAAACTTGCTGAAAAATAAATGAAGTGATATTGTTAATAGATCCCTGATGGAAGGCAGAAGTTTGGGTTCTAGTATGGTGTCAAAAAATTTCATTACATTCAGTGTCCCCTCGATTATATGAAGGTGACCGATACCATATGCTGATATGAATGACTAAATAATAAAACTATGTGGGTACTTCACAGTTGCCTGGACGAAGTCAGGCTGTAGCATCTCCGCTATTAGACGTCCTGCATATTTTAGGCTATCACTATCGAATAACGATATTTTAGTTTCGTACCTCAGTATAACTTATTCATTTGTCTAATTAATTCCCATTGCCCAATGTTGTCCCTTTTACCGCTGCTGAAAATAGAGATAGCTGCTTTTTGCGTGGAATAATACCTTTTAGTCTTACATCTGCTAATATATTCCCGATTGTCTTTGAACTGACAGAAACACCCGTACCACTACTTCTGTTGGATGTCCATGAAATTTCTTTATTTTTGAAACATAGTATTTTTGTTCTCTTCTGTCGTTAACAGATGTAGTGCACCTTTTTCGGTCATTCCGACATTTTTAAATTAATTTTGTCTCCTGATATCTTAAGTAGAATTTTCGTTATCCAGATGTACTAGCTGAACTACCCACCTGTTATGCAATTTTAACAAATGACATACAACTTTCTCGTCATACATGTGTCCAATCTACTCTTTTATTTGATATCATTGTTTTTTTAATAGCATTGTTATACTGGACAAGAAACAGTCCTGACCCAATCATATCGAAAGCTTGGGGCATCAAATTAATACTCTTGTTCGATTCAGGTACCCATGAAATAAAAAAAGAACTAATTGATGATATAATTGTTTCCTTGAATCAAGTTAAAGCGAAGGAAGAGCTTAAACTTATTTTCAGATCAATGAAACATCGATGTGAAGCTGTAATAAAGAATAAAGGCAACCTCAATAAACTCTGATAACTCACTGCTATTTTCAATTTTTAATGTATATCGACAGTTATTGCAGCATAATCTTTTTTGCGTTGCAAATATTTGAATTTTTTTTGGTATTGAATTCAGTATTATATAAGTTCTCTTTAAAATGATATCAAATGCTTTACATTTCATGCAACGTAACATTTTCTATAATCATACAAACTTGAAAAACATTGTAATTTTAATAAATGTCCGAAATTTTAGCCCCCACTGAATAATATATATATATAATATATATATATATATATATATATATATATATCTTATATATATATATATATATATCTTATATATATATATATATATATATATATATATATATATATATATATATATATAAAAGAGATTCGTTTAAGTTCCATATAATTTAAATTCCCGTATGGAATAGTAATTTACATATATCAATTTACAGTAATATCATTTTGAATTTTTTATTTAGAAATGATAACTTAACTACCCACAAAATAGATAAATACAATAATATAAATTTTTTTTTCAATGTTGCTTAGATCATGAATACCCTTTTAATTTCTTAAGAACTTATATTCATCAGAAATACATTAACCGTCTTGCTACTTTGAATTCCAAAACCACCACACAACAATAGGATTTCAAAGTCAGCATGTTAGTGGTCTTGCTGTGAAAATTATTTCATAACACTCATATCACAGTTTACATTTTTTCCACACACATCTTGAACATCTTACACATTGTTGACAACCAACCAAATTAGAGCCTAGAAATTTACATTTTTGACAATCAACCATTTCAAATTTTACCATATTTGATTGTCGTCATTTTATACCTGTCTTTGCTGGCTGGTTTAAAAGTCAGCTCAAAAGATGTGTTTATGTATTTTCGAATTTTTTAACTTGGTGAATAATTGATTTTCATTAATGGCAAGACGCTTGATTCTCTTCGTAAAAGCTCTGTGAGTAAAGAAATTTTTAAATTATTTTTTGAAAGATACTTTTTTTATGTAATTGTTTTAGCATTTTTCTACTTTTCTTACGTAATTATTTTGTGATTTTTCTGCATTAAGAGTTTGGGAGAATTTGTTACATAATAGTAGTGAGTGGTTTTATCATGCTCTCTGAGTTATCCATACTCTGAAGTTTTGTTTATTTTATTTTATTTGGTTTTCCTACCGAGTTGCAAAGGGGAAAGATTGGCGCCTGCAAACTAGTTTAACCCCACTTATTCGGTCCTAAGTCCGAAATTGCTTTCTAACTCGCTAGGTTCTTCTTTTTTGTAGTTTGTTTTATTTCTCTAAAATTTTGTTCTTCATGTCCAGCTTTTATATTTTTATTACGCTATTTCTTGTTATGTTCTTTATCTATTATTTCTTGTTTTTGATATATAATACATATTTCTTTTGTATATATATATATAGGATAGTTTGAACTAGTAGTAATAATTGAAAAAGATTAAAGAAGAAAAACAGGCTGTACAAAACCAATTTTATGGCGATATAAATGTTTGAAATAAAAACAATAAATAAGGAACACAATAAATTATCCATGATTTCATTTTTTAGTCATACGGTTAGATGTTTTCTGTTACGGGTTTTAAGCGATTTCTATATGTTTGCTTATATATATATATATATATATATATATATATATATTCCTGCGTGGTTTTCTAAAATCTTTTTAGATTTCATATTGCTCCCTCCGACTCAAATTTTGTTTGAAAGCTGCAAAACTTCTAAATATTATTCTTATGTCTTACACTAAAATGGTTTTTCTATTTTAGAAACTTTTCATGGAAATCATTGACCACCAAAAATCAGTTTAATATTTCTATGTTCACTTGAAACTTTCATTCTATTAAAATATAGTTAAAAATTCATTCAGAAACAGTAAAATGAATTTAAATTGATGAGATAAAATAATATGGAATATATAAAATTCAAAACTCATAAGCACATTTCTGAAAAACGCCATATATCATATTATACATATTTAAAATTTTTAGAACATAATTTCTTGAAATTTTGACAGTAACATATAATTTCTCAAATTTTAGTCTAATGTCATATTAGTATCATACAGAATACTTCAATTTTCTTGAAGATGCTCACTGTGGTGTTTATATTCTTTACGAAATTTAGTATTTAGTGAATACAAAAGGGACATATTTTGATTTATCTAGATACTTAAGAAAAAAATGGTAGACATTTTGTTACATTACCCCAAGTGAAGTGATTATGTTTAATATATTTGGAAAAAAAAGATAAATAAAATGTTAATTTAATCTTTTTTTGGCAATAATTCATGACAAATATACTATAGGCTTTCTTTGCTTTTAGTTTCTTATTTTATATTAAGTAAGCGCTTCCGCAGATTTTATGAAAGCTGGAATTTTTTAAGTGAATTTAAAGATAAATTAGTATCTGTTGAAAAGTCTCAATATGAATTAACTGAATTACATTTCTCATTAAAATCTTTGAAAATAATATGTGCATATAATATTCTTGCAATTTCTTTAGTTATATTATGACACATTAATTAAATTTTTTTCCCTTTTTTTATATAAATCATTACTATAATTAAATATATTAAAATAATTTTCAGTCTTATAAACTATGTATATTTTATTCATTTTTGATTATATATATATATATATATATATATATATATATATATATATGTAAAACCTATGAAAACCTTGTGTTATCCATTTAAAAGTTTAAAGAAGATTTGAAATTAAGAAAATAAAGTAAAAATCTTATTGTATGCAAATATCAATTTAGACTATATTGCTGTAAAAGCATTTTACTTGTCCATTATTTTAACTTATATTTTTATAATGGTTGACCAAATGTTAAAAAATTATGTTTACTATAAATATAAATTAGAATGAATCTTTTGTTACGTAATTTTGAGAAAATATTATTACAAAATATATGAATAATTTACTTATTATTAAACTTCAATACACATTCATTAAATTCAATTTATTACAGATTATTGACAAGTGAACAACTGAAATTCACTTGTCGACAAAATAACATTGAATTCTGCTTTACTAATTAAAATTCAAGAATGAGAGTATATTCAAAGTATTATTACATAAAATTATGTGGAAATGAAAAATAACACATTTTTGAAAGAAAAATGGAGTGTATATGAGTGAAAGGCATAGCATAATAGGATTATAAAATTATCTTTATATGATCATAACTGCATACTATATTAAGAAAACAACTTCAAATTTGTTTCAGATATTTTATATAAACCACATAGAAGTTCATATTCCTTCCCATTTTTTACGAATTCATATTTAGAATTGATTTCAGTACCATTTTTATCATTTTTCCAAACTGTGCTCAGTGGTTCCTTAAGGAACAGCGAAAATTTTCGACGAATATGCTTCACTTATAATAAACCTTGTTAGATTTAAGTTAAAACACACTCAAATTAAAGTTCTCTCCAAGTCAACAGTTTTGAGGATGAATGATTTATATTTTTAATAACCAAACAAAGAAATATAGAAATTAAATTTTTATGTTGATTTGGGCAAAAGAACTAAAATATGTGTCTTCTTTTTTTTTTAAAAAAAAAGATTAATCTGAATTTTAAAATTGTTATGTTCTCTGAAATAAATAATAATCGAATATACAGGTGGTTCTAAAAACAGCGCCCAAAATCTACAAAACCACATTCCTCTTTTAGAGTTCATAAACAGCCCAAGTGATTGAATATTAACGCCACACTATTCAGCTATTCGAAGGTCTTTGGCGACTCGCCTGATAATTTTGAACCATGGTCAAGTGACGTGAACGACACCCGAGTTAGCCATCCTCACTCCTAACTTCCATACCACTCCAGCGGGAAGTCGTTTGAGCGTCGACTTATTTAACGGGCATCGACCTCTTCCGCACTTCAGCAGTACTAAGCTTGAACTCACGACACACTAGCCTCGAGTTCAATACCTTAAACATTAGGCTACCTACCACAGCTTATTAAGTATGCGTAAGGAACTTTACGTGTTCGATCCATAGTTTATGAGAAAAATACCGTAAATGATGAATGAATCACGATGCATGATGGAAATCCGGCGCATTTCTGAACTTCTGTACGTGATTGGCTGCATATGGCACAGCCCCACCACTGGATTGGGCGGTGGGGTGGTCTAGTTCCATGTCCGCGACTATTTACAGACCATTTTAAGGAATAGGTGTAATCGAGATGTAATAAATGCACTGACGTACATAGCAGTTCATCTGTATGATGTCTGTATTTTGGTGAACACCACATTGCTGGGAATTGAGCAACTATCTATTCAACGACAGACTTGAAGGAAGGAAGATTCGATCTGGGCACCTTCCGATCCGAAATGGAGTACTTTAGTGATCACGCCAGAACGATCTTCTTTGCATGATGACTAGTACTGATTTATATAGATATCACACCACCACACTACCCCCATGCCAGTGATTCGGCGTATAGACAAACGAACGACTTTGTTGGGGTTTCTTTGCCACGTCACTTTATGGATTGTGTCATTCATGCGTGAAGACTTGTGTGGGTTGCGTAATTTGTGTGAAAAGGCTTAATTACATCAATGTATGACAGCTTGGTTGCTTTTGCGGTGGATAGATGGCACCACGATTGCTGCGGTACCTTTGTACGACCAGGGTCACCAATGAAGGAAGGAAGATTCAATCTGAGGACTTTTCGATCCAAAAACGAATACTTTAGCGATCACGCCAAAACAATCGTCTTCGGGTGATGACTAATACTCATTTATATAGTTATCCCACCGCCACACACTCATGATTGTTTCGATATGCATTGTGTTTACTTTGAATGCATGTGTTTACAAATATTTGCAAATACTGCTGTTTATGACTCCAATATACTGTTTTTTTTAATTTCTTCAGATTACTTTGTTTTTCATAACCTTCTCGCAAATTATGGATCGTATAGGTTCAGCTCTGAAGGTATTTTTTATGTACTCCCAACATGGATTCTAGCTATACAGAGTTAAGGTATTATTTTTAAAATAACTTGTACACTTTGATTCTTTTTTGTCAGTGACGCATACATGCATGCAAGAAACAACTAATATTCAGTTCCACTATCAAATACTTAACTTTATATTTACTCTCATTCATGCATAAACAGAATCAGTAAAAGTTTTGCTCCGCATTTTCAAAATATATTTCAAACATTACTTTCTAAAAGTAACATATACTTATATTATCGGTAAATACCTTCCACTTCTGCAACAGTAATGTTTTTCTTATAATAAAACTAGAAACTTACGTAAGGAAAAAATTAGATGGACTTGGACTTAAAAATTCGAATCGATAACACAACAAAAGCTATAAAAACTTATTTAAATGCTCTTGATAAATTTGTAGTATATCCACAATAAGTCTTTTCAAAAACGTTGCTAAATTTTTTTGCTCAAATGTAATATAATTTTCGCTTCAATTACTCCATGAAAGCAATCACGATTTTTATTTATTTTTGTGTAGCCAAAGCAATAAAAAAGAATGTTTTCAAGACGCGATGTTTGTAACAAACTTGAGCGAAATAGTTTTGACTTAGAACTCCTTAAAAATTTACTATTATCAACTGAAACTTGTTTTAGCTTTACTGCTCTTTTTGTACAGAAAAGTTCAACAAATTTATTGAATATATTGCGTGTAATTTTATTGGAAATCTCACGAGTCGTTTGAATATATATATATATATATATATGTATATATATATATATATATATATATATATATATATATATATATATATATTACTGTGTGAAATCAGAAAATAAAAACGTCATATAAATACAGTCGGTCCTCTGTATAACGAAGTCGCTAAATTCTCGAAAAAGTCCGTTACATGGAAAATTCGTTATATAGATGTTCATCTGTTAATATGCTTTTATAAAACAGATAGAACAAATTTTAAATTCATATACACTATATATTAAAAAAAAAGTAATTATTCGCACATTTCTTTTAAATTTATATATGTTTATTTTACATATTTTACTTATCAAGAAGAAAAAAAAGAAAAACTGCAAGGAAAACAAGAAAAAGGATGTCAAAGAATTCACTGTATTTTCAATAGGAAGAAAATATTTTTTTTTACTAAAATTAATGAATTTTAAGGACATTTTATAATTTAAAGCAAACAAGTAATATTAAATATACATTATTTTTTGATTAGAACACGGTGACACGGGGCAACTGTACTGAGGGTTAAAGGGGATATTGAAGATGTTTCTAGTGAACTAGGAAATGCAGGTTAAAGATTTCACTGCTTGGATGTACCGTCCAGAACTCTATTGCTTTTGGCGGTTTAGGATCTAATAAAACCAGTTCAATATTTATGACCTCCATAAAATGTGTTAAAGAGAGAATAACTTGAATTTTTTTCAGAAATACCTTAAAAAAAAGGGAGAACACAAACTGAATGGCAAAAGAAAAAGTTCGCTGTGTAGAAAATGCATTTCGCTATAGAGATGCTATTGTACGAAGACAATAGTGAAAAGTTCAAGGTTTTAGGAAAAAAGTTAGCTGTATAGAAAAAATCGAAATATAGAGGTTCGACTGTATTTCTTTTTACCAAGAATATGCTTTGTTCATTAATAATGTAAATGCTTGGTTATATTCTCCAGTACGAATCTATTTCAAATGGATTTATTGCATGTTTTCTCAATTTTACTTTCATATAATGGATTGCGAGGAATATTTAACTCTTATCTTTCGATTAAAAGTTACGTGATTCGCTTCCCGCTGTCCTGTTTTTCACATATGTATGTATATGCGGTATATTAGGGGAGAGAAACAACAAAAAAATACAATTTTTTCTCTAAAACTGTGTTTCTTAAACTGTGGAGTGCGCCCCCCTTGGCGGGCGTGACAGCTCTACAAGGGGGGCAAGCATATTGAAAAGTCAAGAGCAAAAGATTATTTAAAAAAAATTATGAATTTACTCAAAGTAAACAAACAAAATATATTCTGACATAAAAAAATAAAATACATATTTACACTGATGTATTATACTTATAAATAAATCAGTGCTACACAATGTATTTAATAATTAATGTAACAATTCTAAGTTAAAAACAAGTTTATTAAGTGCCAGTGACCCCATGGGTTTGTCATACATATAATTTATAAAAAAAAAAAAAAAAAAATTAGCACTTATCTTGATAATTTTTGTACGGTTCATGATTTATATCTTGATAATTTTTGTACGGCCGATCATAAATTTCGCGATTCGCTTCCAATTGCCAACCGTTTTCCATGCAAGCACGCGTATGTGATGTAGTGTGGGAGGTCGGAAAAAAGGGGCAACAATAATCTAGAATAGGTAAATCCTTTGCAAACATTGTCATGGTCCTTTTATTGCATTCCTAAGTCTTGGAATAATTTTACGGACAGCGGTGCACAGAAAAAATCGTAATTCTTGAAGATGTATATATTCGTCTGGAGAAATAAATTCTTTGGCTTAGCGAGATGTTTATATACACGGCGGGTTCTTAAGAGGTTAAAGTCGTATCGTAGTTTTAGCGTCAAAGTATAATATTATTAAATTCAGTACATGATTACTGTATGGGGGGGGCGCGATGAAAATTATGATTGAGAATTGGGTCGCGAGTATTGCAACTTTGAGAAGCACTGCTCTAAAATAGATAATTCCTTCGCAAACACTGTGACGAATCTATACGCGTCCTCACACTAATCCTCTTGAGGAATCTTTGGGGAAGCTTTCGAGTTTAATTTACAGCCATCTCTCTCAGTAAGAAACCGTAATATTCAGATTAGATCAACTATATAAAGTCAGAGTTTTGTAATTCTAGAGAAGGAGGTCGGAAGAAGCTATATTTGCTACGCAGGTGAGATTGAATGAGGATTACTTTCACACGTAAAGATTAAGCGTGGTGTTTTTCTACTGAGTTGAATTAGTAGATTTGAGAATAGGAATCAACGATAGATTACGTTGAGTTAAATAAGTTGATTCCCCATATTTGCTTAATAATCATTACTTTCTCCATGCTACTCATTTGAGATTCACTTTGTGAACATATTGTAGTAGGTTAGTTTGTTTGACTGAATAAATAATTGTGACTAAGGACTATTCTAGTTCTGCTTTCATTCCTCCTACATCCTTAGGTAGGCAAGGCAGTGAGAGAGAAACTTCGGGAAGAAGTTTCCCACAGCACTTTCAAGGTCATTCTATTCCATTCCATAGTCACCGGAAGAGTTTTAGTCAAAGCAGCGCAAGGAAAACGAATGTATTTTGGAAAAACATATATGTATGCCCGGGGCATTTAGAGAATTATTTGAGTGTGACGTATAAATACGCCGGTGGCAGTTAAGGGTTTAATAAGTTAATCTGTTTCCTGTCATAGTTTGAATAAGGAGTTTATAATTCGACAAAATGGAGTAATAATTGAATTTTTAAGTAAATGCTTGCCTTTTCACTTTACGTCATTATTATGGATCTATTATGGATCGTCATTATTCAACATTTTCTGTAACTACTCTATCTGAGAAGCTACCTGTCTTAGACTTGTACATTTATTTATCTTTAATCATTACTTCATATTTTTCTGAACTACGTCTTACCGTGTTATAGTAATTATATATAATTCAAATCTAAATATAAATTTTAAATTAAAAAAATTGGCCAATAAATAATGATAAGGAAATCTAGTGTCTTAACTTTCAAGATTTCTTACTAAATATTGTAAACGAAGAGAAGTTCAAAAGAAACAGCGGCACCTCTCAGAAGAAGTATACGCGATGAATGCATGCGTATTATTTACAGTTATTTCAAAGATATTTTAAGGTATCCGAACACGTTGAAAATGACTTATTTCGTTCACAACACATATTTTTGTCATTTTATTTTATTGAACACCACATTATTTTGGTTTTATAAAACAATTCTTAATTTGTTTTTGCATCACATAGATGCATTAGAAAAAATTAGGTCTTTTAATCTGCCAGGAGTGAGCATTTCAATTGTTCAGAATCTATCATGGGGATGAATCTGACAATTCAAAATATTCTACGAAACTTTTTGCACTTGATATATGAATCTACTAAATTGATATTTTCTCTCTCATTCTCGCATTTGTTATAATATTTATTTGATCAGCTATAAAATGTTTATATTTTATAAAAAATAAAATATTAGTACATTCTCTAGATCAATGCATCTAATTTATTTTAGTAATACTTCTACTGATGTAAATTTATTACGTTTTCTCTAATTTATTTGATGTTTTTCAAAAGTATTGCTAGAATTCCAATTATATATGCGATTTTTGTAACATTTAGCTAATTTATTGTACATACTGTTGTAGTTAAGTATTGATATTTATTGATATTGATACCTAAACAGTATCTATAATGTTTTAGTGCGCTATTCTAAATAATTTTTCTGATACCTTAAATATTTTGAAATGTCGTTTAATGGTAGAGATCTCACAATTGTTTGCTTATATCTACTATTTTTATTGAAAAACCATTCTGACGTCCGTGTTCACACTTCTCATCGCATTGAATGTGGTAGCATTAGCTAAATGGTAATAATCAGGAAATTATAGCGGTTGATACCAAGTGACCGTGGAAGCATTGTAGTCATGGTAACGGACTCGGGGCCAGCGTGTCATGAGTGTAAGCTTTGTACCGCTGAAGATACGCCATTTAGGAGGAAAAGCACGTTAAACAAGTCGATAGCTCAAGCGTCCTCCCGTGGGTATGATGTGGATTTTAGGAGCTGGGGATGCTAGCCTTATTCATGCTTCAAAATTATGAGGCTCACTGCCAGTAGACCTTGAGCTGCTTCATAATTCAGCATAAACAAATACTCACTTACTCATGCTGGTGTGGTATAGTTACTTAGAGAACGCAGTACCAGCTCAAGTGCTTTGACAGCGGTAGACAAGAAGACTGGAATATCATGAGTTCGATCCTAGTACCGCTGAAGACCCGTCCTGCAGAAGAGGCTGATGCACGTTAAATATGTCGAAGCTCAAGTTTCTTCCCTTTTATGTGATGCGAAAGTTGGGAGAAGGAGATGATAGAACTCCGGTGTCGTCCTTTTCACTTGACCATGGTTCAAAATTACGTCCGTCTCCAAAAGATTTTGAGCAGCTTTTGACGGATCTATTCGCGTACCTTCCTCTAACCCTCTTGGGAAATCTTTGGAATATCAATTCGCATTATTCCCAACCAACTCTTCGCAAGAAGAAACCGTGATATTTCAAATTAAGTTTACTAAATATAGTCAAAGTTTTCTAGTTATGCTACTGTAGGAATAAATGTAAACCAGAAATCGGGTGATATTGTTACTGATAGGTATCATTATTGAATTATTGTGAGTAAATATCACTAGGAGAAAAATTTTAAATGATGATAGATCACTAAGATTAGATTAATACTTCATTAAATTGGACAAGAGAGTAGATCTTATATAAAGTAAGGAGTAAGTAAAGAGTTTGATAATCTCCTAATCATTCGTGTACTTCGTCGCTGTTCCACTTTCATGGTTAGCACCGAGACATTCTCTTACTGTTATTAATTGAATTTTTGTCGTTATATTGTGCGATCATTAAATAGATTGATTGGATCATGGCGAGTATTCCTTCCCTACCTCCTACATATCTAGGTATCCAATAGAGAAGTGAAGACCTCTCACAAGCTGAGCAGTGTGACGTTAATATTCACTGGTTCTACCCTAGAACCAATGCTCAGAGAGGCTAATGAAGGTTAGATGTGTTTGCGACAATGAATCCACGTATAGGAATAACGTGGATGTTTGAAGACCGGGGTGCCGCACAAATCATCAGTCTGCTTGATGAAGACTTCAAATTGCGTGATGTGTCAACAATTTCCCTCACATTCATTAAAAATATAAACTTACCACAATTCATTTGGTTATAATTTAGAAGCTTTAAGAGATTTTTATGCATCGCTTTATTAAAAAAGTCACTTTATTTAAATTTTCGAAAAATTTTACTAAAAAAGGAGGAGGCTATTTCTGTAGACCAGCGTTTCTCAAACTGTGAGGCACGCCCCCTCTTGGGGGGCGTGATTACTGTACGAAGGAGGTGCGAGCCTATTGAAAAGTTGAAATCAAAAGATTATTCAAAAAATTATTAATTTACTGAACGTAAGTAAACAAAACACTTTCTGATGTAAAAAATATAAAATACATATTCACACGGATATATTTATAAATGTATCAGTACTGTACAATGCATTTTATTATTAACTTAACAATGCTAAGTTAAGAACAAGTGTGATAATTACCAGTGACCCCATGGACTTGTATTAACACTTATCTTGATAATTTGTGTGGTTTATAATTAGTTCCTTAACTGCCGATTAAAAGTTACGTGATTTTCTCCCAAATGCTACCGTTTAACACGTAGACACGCGAAATTTGATGTTTTTTGGGGGGTGGGGGAGGAGAGAAGAGGAATAAATAAGCAGATCCTCTGATATGAGTAAATTCTTCATAAACACTGTCAAGGTAATTTTATTGCAGTCCAAAACCTTCGGAATAATTGTGTGAATAGCAGTGCACAGAAAAGATCGTAATTAGGAAAGACGTATATAAACGTCCAGAAAATTAATGCTTTAGCTGAGCGAGACGTTTATATACTTCGGAGCCCATAAGAGATTAAATTCGTATTGTATCTTTAGCGTCAAAGTATAGTATTATCGAATTCATTTTATTGTTATTGTATGGAAGGAGGTGCGTGATGAAAATGATGATTGAATATAGGGTCGCGTATATTTAAATATTGAGAAGCACTGATGCAGACAAATGAAAAATAATTACACAAATAGGACTTACATAAGGGGTGATTTGCTGCTAAACTGACAAACTTGCAGAGTGTGTAGAGCAGGGGTAGGCAGACTTTTCCAGGGTGTGGTATATTTCTAATTTTTTTCAATTTGTTGCGGTCCACCCAATGTCAGTGGCGCACACAAGGAGGGGGTGCACTGGTCCGGGCAGTCGCCCACAGCCCTTGATATTTTTTTACCGATTGATTTTAATTCCATGTATACAGTACGATAAAATTCATTAAGATTAATTGTTATTAATATATTTTTTTATTATTTATTGCTGAGTATTTATTTAGTAATTTATTTTTTTTACTCTTCTTTTGTTCCCTACAATCTACAAAATTAAAAAATATATATATATGATTGGTTGCGTATTGTGTTATGATACTAAAATGGTAGACTTTCGACCCTTGACCACGCCGCTCCCCTTGAAAAAAACTTGTGTGCACCAATGCCCATTGTCTCAGGTATGTTGAGGTAGGAAAAGGTCTACAATATACATAAGGAATATATAATTACAGAACTAAAAAAAAAAAAAAAACTAACACTTTTAAAACTGCGTTAAAACAAAACGCAAAATACAAATATGATAATAATAGCTACAATTATAATAAAATCAAATGATATATTAACTGTCAAACAATTCAAAATACATAAAAAAATGCATTTTTATGTACGGTTTACCTTAGTTTTTATCTAAGTAGTTTTATATACAGTTAGTTATCGTTGTTATAGTCAGTAGATGACTTATATAGTCTGTATACATAGCCAATTTTGAATATTTCTGTTTATAATTACTAACTGCTAAAATCTTCAGGCGAGCAGCCCAAAAATTCTCGGTGGTCCACCGGTCGATAGTGATCGACATGATGCTCACCCCGGGTGTAGAGGGTAAAGAGACGACTCGTTATTACCAGGTGTATGCAAATGAAATGAAAAGATTGTTTAAAAAACACAATACATTTGCAAAAGTTGTTACATAATATTTCTTTATTTTAAATAATATCCATCGCTAGCTACACACTTTTCCCATCTTTCGGTTAATTTGTGAATACCATGCCAAAAAAATTATCGGTCTTTTGAGGCCAGCCAGTCATCAAGCCAAGATTTGACGTTTTCGTAAGAAATGAAGCGCTGGTCAGCCAATGCGTTGTGCGAATGATGTAAATAGGTGGTAATCGAAAGAAGCCAAGTCTGGCGAATAAGCCTCATGCGCTAAGGGCTCCCAGGTGAGCGCCTTAACGATGCCCTTGGTCGCCTTAGAACAGTGGCTAGGGGCGTTGTCATCAAGGAAAATCACTTTGTGCTGCGTTTCTCGTATTGCTCGTGTTTTTCGAGTATAGCATCGTTCAAATAAAGTAATTGTTGCTTGTAGCGATCAATATTAACGGTTCCGCTGGGTTTTAAAAGTTCATAATATATTCGTCCCTCCTGATCCCAGAAAATACACAGCATTGTTTTGCGGTCGAAGTGATTCAGCCTTGTGGTTGATTTGGACGGCTGTCCGGGGTCAACATATAATCGATTACGCTTGGTATTCTCAAAATAAATCCAATTTTCATCGCCAGTCACAAACGATGGAGATATGACTTGCGTTTGTAGCGGGTAAGCAACATTTCGCACACGAGTTTTCGATTTCCCTGTTGACAGTCCGTTGGCTTGTGTGGTACCCATCTACCGACTTTTATTATCTTGCCCATTGCTTTGAGACGACGGAAAACAGTGTTCTGGTCAACATTCAATTGTTCTGCAAGATGTTTTTGCGTTTGGACATCCTCTTCATCGAGTAATGCTTGTAATTCAGCATCTTCAAATTTTTTGCTGGTCTGCCACGCTTATCGTTTCTCACATCGAAATCACCATTTTGAAACTTTTCAAACCACCTGTAGCAATGCGCACGGCTCAGAGCATTGTCACCGTATGCTTCTACAAGCATTTGATGTAATTCGACAGCTTTTTTCTTCAGATGGTAACGAAAAAGTAATACTGTCCGGAAATCGTGGGCGGAAAGCATAAAATTCGACATTTTCAACTCAGTAAAAAAAAATACAATGTACGCTTAAACTCATCCAAATGTAAACTAAACATGAGTATCAAAGATCAAATTATAAAAAAATCACGTGTCATGATTTCGTATTGTTTGCATATATGCGTGGCGTCATCTGTTAGCAAACGTCTCATTTGCATACACCTGGTACATAGGAGAGAGAATGCGGGAGCACACAGATACCGTAGTGGCAAGCTATTTTGCAAAGTAGCAGAGAGAGAAAAATAACACAAACATCATTACTTTCATCGGACAGAAATGTGTTTTTATAAAGGTTGTACTACAATTGTTCAAAAAAGAGTTGACTTAGTAATTAGTTTGATAACACGGGGCAAGACACCAAGCACTGTTTCACGTGAAAAAGGAATCACGCCAAACAGCGCTTCTTGTCGCTGTAATGGAATCCAAGATAGCAGCCTAGCAGTATCAAATCGTCAGGAAGATAATTTTAAAGAATTGTTTTGAAATGCATTGACATATATTTCAAAGGAAGAATACAGGGAGAGATTGAGAATGACCAAGATCAATCAATAAATAAAAAAATGTGAATAGCAATATAATATAATAAAAAGTAGCATGTACCAATAATATTATATATATGCAATATATAACAATTTTGTAATTTAATAGTAATTATATATAATATTCATATATTATGATTTAAAAATAATAATTATATATAATAATAATAATAACCATATAGTATGATTTAATAATAATTATTATATATAATAATAATAATATGGTATAATTTAATAACAATTATAAAAAAGAATAATCAGTGCATTGTAATATTATAAAATTATACAAAAGAATACTTATATAACGTAATAATTATAAATAAGTAACATTTTAATCATTGTAAATGAACAACAAAATAAATAGTTATAAATAATAAACATAATAACTATAAATAACATATGCAATTATTATTATAAATAACATATGCAATAATATTTATAAATATATATAATTAAAAACAATTATAAATAATGAATATTTTGATTACATATAATATTAATATATAATAGTATATTTATATTATTCATGAAATAATTACATAATATGTATTAAAATTAAAAATATATATCAGTTAAAAAATACTGAAAACTCCCAAAAACTGCAAAAATATCTAGGTATCCATATTGCAACGTCATCGCCCATCTTGGCGAAAATAAACAACAACTTGGCGCGTGCCCTTTTGATATCAAATTAGCACCTGTACTTCTTCTAAAGTCTCATAAAGTGTTTGGTATACGAGACGCTGGTTCTTTTCAGTTGAAAACTTCACTCAAATAGCTGTAAATGCAGAGAGGTACGGGACATGCCTGGAATCTCCAGAACGTAAGGATTCAGTGCCAATGTCGGGCTTACCAGCCAAATTCTGGTTGCATTTTTGAACACCTGTTTAACATTTGAGAAAAATGCAATAAATGAGAAAAAAAAAAACATTTGTCCAAACACCTAAAATACATTGAGTATCTTTTGTCATTTTTGAGAACTTTTCATTTTTTTCTTTTTTTTTACATTACACATCATCAACAATAATATATTGCAAAACCTGTTGAGAAAAAACATAACGTTTATGATATTCTTAAAAAAGTACTTATATGCTCTAAAAAATGTCCCGCATATTGTGACAGTATTTTTGTTTATTATTCATTCATATGCTCATGTTTACCTGTAACTTCCTCACGAAATTAAGATTTTTCTGAGCGAAAACGTATTTAATATTACACAGCTTACCTAGAAGAAAACTTTTTAATTAAGTAACCCAAATTGTTTACTTTTCATTATATAAAAAAAAGTGCACGACGGATTTTAAGAACTTCATTATTATGTTCTGAAACAAATAGTTAAATCTTATTTACCACAATGAAACGTGACTAAATTAAATTCCTGCAAAATATTTCAGTATTTATGAAACAGGGCGTGCATATCTTAGTGACGGAAAAGAAAATACAGCTTTGTTTTCTTTTATCAGATTAGAAATTCTTAACTTTTGATATGCGTAATTATATATATAATATTCTTTTGTATTGTTACATCGTGTTTTGGTATTTGGAAGATAAGTTCTACATCTATTTATTATTCGTGGCCCTTTTTTTTGTCTGTTTTTAGCATATTTCCATACTAGTATTTCTTGATACACGAATGTTTGGTACTATCTTAACATTAAACAGTACATTTCGGTTATACGCCCAAACTTAAATTTCGACTTACTAGAGTTTTCCATTTTATTTTAATTCATTTAAATCGCTTTTTTGCTTCAGATTTTGTTATCTAATTATATCATATTTACATTTATAAAAAATAATAAAACCATTAACTCATTCACTCTTCGTGACATGTCAAGAACTATTAGGCATCTTGATTTCAATTCTGGCACGCATGATCCTTTTGTTCAGAACGGGTTCACTAAGAACACGTTTCGAACAAATTGACTCACACAATAGGGGCTAGGGAGAAAATGTGGACACAAATTCTCGCTTTTGAATTATTACTTCAAGTGAGGCTTAAAATTTGTAAACATATGCATGTTATTAAGAAATCCCTTTAGACAGCGTTTTTGAAACTGTGGGGCACGCCCCCCCCTTATTGGGGGCGTTAAAACTCTACGAATGGGGAACGAGCATATAGAAAAATCGAAAACTAAAGTTTGCTTTATAAATTATTAATTTACTGCAAGTATAAACAAACAAAATTTATTCTGACGTAATAAAAAATACATATTTGCACTTATAAATATATCAGTACTTCAGTAAATTAAGAACAAACTTAAAAATTACCAATAGCGCCACGAGCTTTTCATATGTAAAATTATATGAAAAAAGGACTTACATTGAGATAATTTTAATGGTTTATAATTAGTCCTTTAACAGTCGATTAAAAGTTACGTCATCCGCTCTCCAATATTATCGTTTTCGTATGTGAAGCGCGTATGTGTACTACGCGTATGTGATGCATTGGGTGGGGGGAGGGAAAAGGAATAAATAAGCAAATCCTCTAAAATAAGTAAATCCTTCGTAAACACAGTCAAAGTCCTTTTATTGCATTCCAAAGCCCGCGGGATAATTGTATGGATAACAGTGCACAGAAAGGATTGAACTTCGGAAAGACGTATATACGTCCTGGGCAATTAGCGTTTTGGCTGAGAAAGATATTTATATACGCCGGTGGCACTTAAGAGGTAAGCGTCGTGTTGTAGTTTTAACGTCAATTTATAGTATTATTGAATTCAATACAATGTTTATCTATGAAGGGGGTGCGATTAAAATTGTGTTTGAATATTTGGTCGCAAATAGTGAAAGTTTGGGAAGTACTCTGTTAAGGTTCAAGGCCAATTCGCTCACCATCCGTAAAAAAACAACATGACTGTACCTTTCATGGAAAAAAAGGAATCTAGCTGATTCTTTTCCTTGCTCTTGTGCCTGGTCTTTGTATCTTAACAAGATCTCAAAGATTGTCCAGCTGTTACGAATTGACCAAGCAAAATACACTTTGTCTAACTCCGAAAGATTCCTCACCTTACTTCACGAGTCACACCGTACTTGCTTCTAAGTAGGAGTTAATAATTATAAAACCCAAAATGCTGAAACTTTTGGGTTAAGTAGTTTCCCCACTTATAATAATAGCTTTTAATAGCACTTCTTGAGTTATTTTCCACGATTTGCCATGAATAACATCATTTTCATTTATGCTAATTTAGATAGTTGCACTTATATTTAATATGATAAAGACCTGTCACCGGCTCCAATGAGTAATAACCTTTCACTTCTTTGATCTTCTATGAACGCATGTTGACAGTTCCGAGTTACAATGCACTTTATCAGATTTCGAGTAATGATTTCCAAAAACTGCCATTATTTCATTGTGAGTTTTCTGGACATTGTATTTTTTTAAATGAAGGTATTTAGACATAGGGGAGTTTCTGTAAATCCACTATAATACGATTTTTTTTAATCACGGCTTCTTGTAACAAAAATAAACGTCATTAATAATAAAAATTTGTAATTTATGTGCATAAAGGTCAATTAATATGCAGAATAAATTTTATTCAGCTGTATTCGTTAGATCCTTTAAATTATTTAAACTTTGCACGTAATTAAAGCTAGTATAATTTTTAACATTGGCAATAATGTCACCGGAATGTATCCACCCGTGCATTATTGCTAGGAGTAGTGGAAAATAAATGGTATTTTCTTAAGAAGATTGGGTCCAGGACAGTCAAGTAGCACTACTCAGAGGAAGGTCCGCCGTGTTAGGCATAATGCTGTGTCACAACCTAATGCATCTGTGGCAGAAATTGATGTTGCAGTTGGTACCACAGGGATACAATGAAATGTTAGAAATTAGTTACTTCAAGGAACATTCTGAGACAGGTACTATGCAGAGTGTATTCCAGTGACTTCAAGTAAATGCCGTTTGTGATATCAGTGGCGGCAAGCCAGAACTTATTGGAAGACGGGGTAGAAATCTGCTGTGTTTTCTGATGAAAACTGGTTCTGCCTTCGAGCCAGTGATGGCCGTATATGGGCCAGAAGGAGACAAAAGGAAAGCTTAGAATCAAGCTCTCTATGGCCTATACTAATTTTACGTACACCAGAATTCTTTATTTGGGGAGCAATTGCCTATGACAGCAGATGCACTCTCTTTGTTATCCCAAACACACTGACTGTAAACTTGTACGTCAGTCTAGTAATTCAACCTAAAGTACTGTCATTCATGTACAGTTGTTATACTGTTATCTTGCCGTGTAAGTTTACCAGATATGTGTCAAATTTAGCTAGTATGGGATATCCTTTGAACAACAACTCCAGCATCATCCGAAGCCAATACTTACCGTCCCAGTACTCACACAAGTACAAGCATGAAACCCCTCACCACAAAGTGACATTCGGCACCTATTATACAAAATTCATGCACAATTGCATTCACAATTCTGGAGATTACACCGGCTATTAATGTAACAACATTTCATATGTTAAATTAATTTCCTTGAGCTTAAATTAACATGTGATCTTGAAAATTTAATCAATTAAATATGTTAAGTAGACTTAAGTCATTACTTTACAACAATTTTTTTGGCGTTAGCTTTTTTTTCCGTCCATTATCATCACAATGACCACATTTCCTTAAATAGAAAACAATATTAGTTCTGTTACTTTTTTCAACATGCATAGTTAATTACAGGAATTTTTATTTATTCGTATGTGTGTTTAAAATGAAATGTTTTCTTTTCCACCACATTTTAAGAATTGCACTTGTTCCCTTGTATCACATAAATATAAATTAAGTAAATAAACAAAACAATACAATTAAAAATGAATACCAGAACATTCTTTGAAACAAAGCATAGAGTTAATTATAATTTTTGAATACAAACATGAAGCTTCAATTATTTAAAATATTATTTGTATTCATTTCTAAGCGAATATTTTAATTTAATACCAAAATTAACATCTTCCTTCTTATTTCTTAAAACAAAGTATTTAACTGCTAAAAAAAGACAATTTGTTTTTCGTGTTATTTGTATTTCTTGAAATCTTACACTTGAGATAATTTATTTGCATATTTTTTATCTAAATTTATGTGTTTTACTGCATTTAATTTTTTTCTTAATTAATGGGGCTGTGAATTGATATTTTTACCGTTTCAGACCTAGAATATTCACCGGGGACTGGTACCGCTTCTTTAGTGTGGCACCATATATAGATACCAATTCTCGCAATTAATTTTGATGCCCAGTTTCCTTCTCAGAGGTAAGCACTTAAACTCGGACGAATCGAAGTTGTTCTAGGATATTAATTTTGCCAACAGCACCCAGGCCAGACATTCAATGGATCTTTTACATACCGCATGATTATATGACATGGACGCTGTCGATTTTCTGCATGATGAAAATCCCCCGACTTTGACCGGGAACGGTACCGCAACCTTCGGCGCAGGAGACTAGAGCCAAACCAACTATATCACCCAGTCGATGCATTTAAAAATGTTAAAAGAGACCAAAAGCTTTTAAAGGGGTAGTAATTCGGATGCATATGAACTTAAATTTTTTTTATCACGACTGAATTCTAAATTATGCTAAAAAGATCTTGATGAACTTGGAAGAAATTTACATTAAATATTTTGTTGGACTTAAACAAAAGAACCATCATTCACTTCTTTCTTAAGTGTAATATATATATTTTAAAGTATTCTTAAACATTCTATTTTTTCATAAGAACATCTATATATTCTAAGAATCCAACTATGATAAAACTTGGGCAAAGTAGTCACAAAACGTTTTTTAAACCTTGTCTTGTCTGTATCATACTTCTAAAACATAAATCTTGATTCTTTGAAGAATGTCTTAGCTCTTTAAAGCGACTTTTGCATGAGTAATCTTTATACTCTTAGATGTTATACATTTTGGGGTAAGATGGATGTCCATATGCTTTTTTGTGTAGTATTTTGTCATAAATTCCAAAATGAAAAGGACACACAATACTTATGTATTATTTACACTACTAGCCATTAAAATTGATACACCAAGTTGGCGACGTGCTACAGACGTGAAATTTAAACGACATGAAGAAGGTGATGTGATATGCGAATGATTAGGTTATCCCCGTTTTCAGACAGAAAAGGTGCCTGTAGCGACACCTAAAATGTGTTTAAATGAGGAAAAATTTTAGCCAGTTACTCATAGACGAATTGAATTTGTATGTTGTTACCTGGTGAAAAGTTGTTTCGATGCCTCGTATAAGAAGCAGAAATGAGTACAAGCGCGTTTCTAAATTTGATAAAGGTCAGATTATAGGGTACCGGAATGACGATTTATCGCATCGCAGTATTGCTGCTCGCGTCGATTGAGATCTAATGGCTGTTAGCAGAATATGGTATGGATGGAATCGGGACGATAATATGGAATACCATGCTGGATTTAAAAGGCTCCCTATCACTAGCAGCCCAGAAGACAGGTATGTTACCCGCATAGCCTTAATGGATCGTGCACCTACATCACGAGCCCTGAATAATGATTTGGGGTCGTTTGAAAAACAACAAGTGTCTGTATGAACAGTTTCAACGACGTTTGCTACCGCATTGACTCTCAGCTCGCTGACCATGATTGCAACTATCCTTGGCACTCATCACAGAGATGAGCGTCTTCAATGGTGCCATCAACGACGGATCTGCTGAATGAATGGCGAAACTTTATTACTCCAAATTAATCCAGGTTCTATTTACATCACCAAGATGGTCACATCCATGTTTGGTGGCATTGTGGTGAATGCCCATTGGCAGCGTGCATTCATACAGGCCCATCATCTGCCATGAAGGTATGGGGAGCTATTGGGTACACATCTCAGTCACCTTGTTTTCGCCTTGAAGTCACTTTGAACAGTGCACGTTATATTTCCGGTGTGTTAAGACCCGTGGCTCTATCCTTAATTTGAGCCCGATAAACCCTACGAATAAGTAGGATAATGCACGACTGCGTGTTGCCGATATCACACGGACCTTCTTCGATATGGAAAATGTTCGACTGTTGTCCCGGTCTGCCCTTTCACCAGAACTTTCACAAATAGAATATCTCTGATCTATGGTTACCGAGCAATTGGATTGTCATCATACGCCAGTCACTGCGATTGATGAGCTGTGGTATTGTGTTAAAGCTGCAGGACCATCTGTATCTGTACATGCCATTTAATCTTTGTTGACTCAATACCCAGGTGTATAAGTTTTGTTTTTCTGCCAGATGTGATTGTTTTGGTACTTATTTCTCAGGATCTATGTACCCATTTTTTTAAAAAAAATTAATCACTTGTTATTTCTAGCATAATATACCTGTCCAATAAATATCATTTTGTTATCTGCATTTCTTCCTGGTGTACGCAATTTTAATTGTCAGTAATGTAGACGTATAGAACACTTTTTCTCTTTTTTGCTTGATAATCACTCGTTAAAATATTTAAAATATTTTCAATATTCATTGCACTTAAATTCTTGAAAATATATACCGGTTTTCAATCTTATTTATATTTAAAAGAATACTGCTATTACTTAATAAATATTTTATGACATTCAATGATAAGGCATGGTGCCCGTGGATAACTGAACTGACATAACGTTTTATTGTATCATTTTATTTAGAATTAGAATAAAACTATCAGGTCTTCCGTACATAAAACTAAATATTTAATTCTAGAAACAATTCCGTTGAGACTTTAAATGCTTGCCGAATTCTCAAGTAAATTAAACTCTTATACCTGCAAAACTCTGTTACAACTGGAATAAATTTAAATTCTAGATAATCACCACCTTAGAACACACGTCACAATCAACGGCCACAACAATTGTAGTGGTAAATGAACATTTTACCCAGAAATGTGATCACGCCATTCTCTTACGCATTCCAGTAATTAATTAAAATTGAATCTGTAGTGATTCGATCGTTCGATGTATGCGTTGTTTCCATGACATGATTCCTTTCCTTTACATCACTAGGCGATAAATATTAGGTTAAGGCTGATTTTCTCTGAATGTGTATTCGTCTAGCACCTCAAAGAAGGATCGAGTTTTGGGACGAATATTTTCAATTAGAAAAATCTCTCATTAATAAAATATATATGAATGCTTATAACGTGTAACTATTTAGAATGCTTTATTTTTAGAATCATGAAGTATTGTTTTAATGAATTTATGTAAAAAGGGTTCTCTTTTAATGATAAAAAGTACCATTTAATTAAAACAATGAAGGCTACGAAATAAAGAATGTATTTCACATAACCCACGGTCACTCGCGCCTGTTTTTGCCGCCCTCATTACTCGCGGGGTGTAGAGAACACCCCAAACTTTTAACACGTGTATTTAATTATGAAAATAAAATTAAGTCATTATGATACATATTTATTAGGTTCAAGATGTTTTTTGTATTATACAAATAAAATTATTAAATTTATTGCATACAAATGAGACTAACATTAATTTAAACAAAACATACAAAATTTTCATTTTAAAACACATAATTTTATATTTTTTCATAAACCAGTGAAACGTATATACCAGTAATAATTATACATTATAATTCATGAGATAATGATAGTAGAAAGTAGAAAAATAAAATTTTAATCATTTTTCAAACATTCAGAGCAGATTGTATACATATGCTCAACTTCTCGCGGGAGTTCTCAGCCCCCCAGATAAAATTTGAAGGTCATTACATCCCAATCGGACTAAAAAGAGGGATTGCAACATGCCTGAAGGTTCAATGACCTAAAATGTGCAGCTAGAGAAAAAATCATGGTTCTGCGCATTCTTTTTAGAATCCTGGGAGGATTTTCTTGTTGCTGGGGTGTACAGAACCCCCCGCGCGAGTGATCGCGGGTTAACATATTCAATATTTTATTTTATATGGATATGAATTATGTTACATTTTGTCTAAAGTATGTTGAAAGAATGTAATATTGATGGTACATAATTTTTATCTGAAAACGTGTTGAGAATGTTAATTTTATTATTTAACTAATAAAATCAGTCTTATTACTATCAATGAAGACAAAAGTGACAAAACCTCAGGGAACACTTTACGATAGAAAAACCAAGCTGGAACATCCAATTTCTGAAATTAGTACAAGTAGAAGCCTGAGAAGCATATTAACAAGTCTTAGAACAGGACACTTTAGGGGCATGTAAATTCAGAAGAACGGGACATTCAAGACGGAACTTAATATAAAATATATTTTTTCCTGCCCTGTCATTCTGAAAAAATTGCAGCACATTTGCAACAATCCCTGTGCAGACTTATACGAAGATAACTGCATCCAGATTGCCAATGTTGTCTATAGGAACTTTGGTCCTATTTAATTATTGGGACACCAATAAAACAACCAAAAAATGCAGCCTTAAATCAGAAACGCATTATCTCAGTGGCGTAATGTACACCCCCGAATACTGGGCGCCCATGGTTCTAACAAGCTCGAAGCCTATATTATGTTATATTTGTTAACTCCTGCAAAGTTAGGTTTTGTTGACCAAAACCTGAATTTACAAAAGGGTCCTAATACTCTCCGTTACTCCATTGAACAATCTCTATCTGGAATAAATTATGTGAAAGAAACAATTATCCATAACACATTTTAATTATTTAGGTTTTAAGCACATATGTATCTTCAGTACTGAAACATTAAATACAAACATTTTTTTTCAGAAGCTTATGTAATGAAAATCTTATTAATAGTTTTTATATGAAATATAAATATGAAATCTGTACCATAGATAATTTTAGGAAAATAATTACCGGTGTGATAAAAAAAGTAACTGATACTTTAATAAAATTTACTGTCATTATTTGAAATAGAGTTCGAAAGTAATAATCGTACTTTATTTTTTTTGAATAAAATACTATAATGCCTCAGAAGAGAGTCAAAGACAGTCTCAAAAGTTTGATTATACTTGTACATTAGGGGTTAAAATAATTATTTATGGAGTCATTTCATACTTTATTTATATGCATAAGTTATTGAATGAATATTAAGCATTTTTTTAGCATTGCTATATTTTATTAATGTTTGCTGAAAAATGCATGCCAACAATTAAACTGTATTTGCCGTTATAAAAGTCCTTGCTACAAATTAAATTATAAAACTATGCTATTTGCAAAAATTAAATAAAATTACCAAATGTCAAAAAACAGTGGTTAACCTATATTAAAGACAATTATTAAAAATACATTTAAATGCTTTAAAATATATATTTTTTTACTTGTGGAGATGATTTCATATATCGCAAAATCCAATAATAAATAAAATGTCAGTCATATATCTTTTTTTTTTAGAAATATTCATCAGGAACGAATATTTTTCATATTATTTAATACTTTAAATTAACTTTGGTTTCAATATGCATGCAGTCCTTAGAGATTTTGTTAGAGGAAAAAAAAATGTTATTGCGTTATTTTTTTCTTTTATAATATCCTCTCTAATAAATTTTGTCTCTTGTATAATTTTTAATATAGTTTACGAAATCAGATAGTAATATGGTGGATTTTATATGTTTATTTTCGGGTAACTAAGCTTACATTTGGTTGACAATACTAAGCTTACAGTATACTTACAATTCTAAGCTTGCATTTTGCTTACATTACCACGCTTACACTTTTCTAGCTTTTTAAGTAATTGCTTTAGAATTTGTGCAGTTATGCTTAAGAATGTGACATTCCATTGCACGTTTGTAGCTTGAATAATTGAGTTTGGATATTTGCGAGAAGGAGGCTTGATTAAACAAATAACTGATGAGCCATCCCTTGAAAGTTTTTTAAATGTTGCTTTGTCACTAGATTTACAGATATATTCTATAAATATCCCATGTTCTAAATCTTCTGTTTCATGGTTGTACTTTTTACCCTAAAATTAATGGTTTAATTGGAAAACTGTCCAGTAATTTTTAAAATCTTCGATAATTATTGTCAATACACTAACAATAATTAAGGCCAATACACTAACAAAAATTCAGGTCAATATACTAACAAAATTATTGTCAATCAAAATTCATATTATAGAAAATGTTCAAGGGGGGTGGTAACCCTACGTGGGGGGGCAAAAGCCTTATGAAAAGTCGAAAATAAAACATTGTTTTTAAAATAATTGTTAATGTACTGAAATGAATCAAAACAAAATACCTTCTGACACATTTACATGATATGATATACTTATAAATGTGTCAGTATTACACACGGTATTTAAAAATTAATTTATCATTACAAAGATAAGAACTAGTCTAATAATTATTGATAAGTTCCTTATATTCAAAATTATTTAAAAAAAAATAATACTCATATAAAAAATTGTACGGTTTATAATTCAACCCAGAAAGACTGAAATTTAGTTTATACCTATATTGCCCAAAACAAGACAAAATGGCTGCATTGAGATAGAATAACTAAAGTGTAAAAAATTTGCATAAAACTAATTTTTAAGATTTTTTATATTATTTACAGGCATATAACAAGTTATAAGTAAGTACTAACAATAAAAAAAAATCAATTCCTTTGGGAAAAAAATATATTTTAAAAAACTCTAAGGAATTTTGTCATTATACACACAATTGTTTTTCTAATTGAAATTAGATAGCATTCAATATGACTTCCTTGGTCAATATAGTCTTAAAGTCATATTGTAACTTTAGGGTCATAGAATATTATTATTGCATTCTCTACATTATTATTGTAAGGTGAGGTGCGATGAAAGTTATAATTGAACATTAGGTAGCAAGCATTGTAAGTTTGTGAAGAATAGAAAAATATTAAGAAATATATACGGAATCTCCATATTCCTTTTTTACAGGTATATAGAGATTCCTTATATGGAGATTTGTTTTAAGTTTGACAGGTATATCTCCATATACGTGTCAAACTGCAAGCAAATCGCTATTATTAAATTTAGTTATAAATAGTTATGTAAATCTTGAGCGGTTGGAGACTCAGGTCAGTCTAAGGAAAACTTTCGTTTCTATGCTGTTTATCGAATTACATCAGTTAAGACAGTGTTTCTCAACTGAGGGGCGGTCCCCCTAGGGGGCGTAATAACCCTTCAAGGGGGGCGCGCGAGTATATCGAAAAGTCGAAAACAAAAGATTATTTAAAAAATTATTAATTTACTGAATTGAAGCAAAACAAAATACATTCTTACTAAATAAAAATAAAATACACATTTACACTGATGTAATATACTAATAAATGCATCAGTACTGCGCAATGTGTTTCATAATTAATTTAACAGTACTAATTAAGAACATGTTTAGTAATTACCAGTAACCCTATGGCCATGTCATAAAATTATATACAAAATTAAATACTTATCTTAATAATTTGTACGGTTTATAATTAAAGTTGTATTGTAGTCGTACGTCAAAGTATATTATTATTAAATTCAATAATTTGTTATTGAATTGAGGGAGGCGCGATGAAAACCATGATTGAAAATTGGGTCGCAGGTATAGAACGTTTGAGAAGCAACGAGTTAAGAGAAGAATTAAACATTTTAATGTGAAATGAATCAATAAAAACTCATTTAAAACATGTGCATTAATACATAAAGAGTGAGTTAACTCCTTAAAATACCCAATCATAAAATTGATAAGACACTGTTCAGGGTTTTTCTCAGTAAAATATGAACTAAATTATGGGGAAGGGGATATAAGGAAAATACATTTTTCCTCGTTGATGTTAGCGATTGAATTTAAATTTAAAAAATAATCGTCATCTTTATTCATAAGTTTAAAGTGGGAATTTTAGGAATTTCAAAAATGTGAACCAAAAATTCCAAGACTTTCAAGATTTCAATGATTTGAATATTTGCTATCTGAAGCTGTCAATTCTTCACCTCTTCGTCTAATAATCCAACGATGCTCATTTCGACTCTTTTATTTGAAAAAAGCTCACATCCGAAGAAAAACCTAAACAAAATTTATGGCTCTTCACTTTCTTTATTCTTGCGTGTCTTTCATATGAAAAATTCCATCTCATCTTAAGAAGGTGGAAAAAAGATCCTGAAAGATCTCATTATCCGAAGTTAAAATTACTTCCATCCATTATGAGAAGAATGTTTCTTAAATTGAATTTACAAACACGTTTCGGATTTAATGATGACGTCTTGTACAATAAATACATGTATGAAATGTCTCATGCCGATTTTTAGATAAATGGCTTCCTAATAATAATTTTCTTTTATAGGAGGGGGTGAACTATAAAAATAAAGAATCTGAAAGTACCCAATAAACTAATTTTAAACTTAAAGTAAGGCAATACAAGAATAAGTCACCTTCAAAGACATTATCTTTCAAATTCTTCGAAATGAAATCAAAGGGAAGCAACAATACAGTTTTTAAAATGAAAAGAAAACGTTAGAAGGGTTGTAAATACATTTTTGTGAAATTTTATTTGTATTTTCTTCCATCTATTCTCCATACAAATTGAATTAATCAAGAAAAGTAGGTGCACCTTTTGAAATTCTATTGCGTATTTATTTCACTATATATATATATATATATATACAAGGATATTTTTCTTTTCATTACATTAAATCGGTTTGTACGTGAACTCTTAAGAAATTTTAGTTTTGTTTGTGTTATCGTTATTGAAATCAGTGTTTCAATACTCAGTAATTCCTTACAAAGAAAGTTAATGGTATCCCCATGGAATTTTCTATATATATAAATTCGATAATATTCTTCCATACTTTTCGAAAAAGTTCTCTATAGTTAAAAATATAAAAAGTTTTTTTTTAATCTTTTTTTATTATTGTACTTAAATGTCCTACTTTATAAGTTTTATATTTAAAGACACGAAGCAATATGTTCTGATAAAGTTATCATTACACGTATCAATATTATTACAATAGGATTTAAAGACATATTTTGATACTACTCATTTTTTTTACATTTCCATATATTTGCTATTTTGGAAAAATAACTTCACAAATTTCTATCTTTTGAATTATTCAAAAAAGCAACTAAGAAAAAAACGTCCACATATTTTTATAATTTCTTCTGAAAGAGGAAGTTGAAAATTCTCAAATCCATGAGTCTTCATGTCACTATTTATTCGTGCTTTCACCATTAGTGGACTTAATTATGAACTATATATATTTCTTGTATATTATAAGACTGTAGCTTTTTAGATAAGCTCTTACATTGTCATGGAACAGTTTCATTAATAGACCCTCACTTGACCAAAATCTCGTTTAGTTCATGATGTCATTGTAAAAGAGAATTACTTGAAAACGGTGAAAGATTTAATATTTAGTACCTATGACATTGGGAAAAAATGGGCACCGACGCTTGAAGTACGCTTATACTTGTTTAAATTTGCCTTGTACCCTTACTTACTGAAATCGTACCATGATAGTTGTATTCTGAACCGTTTGCAGATCGAACTTCTCTTTGAACAACTACAGAGTGTTTTTTTCCAGGTATAGAAGTTTAAGTTGGCATTACTTTCCAAGATGACGATACATTTAACAACTGGCAAGTGATTTATTCTCAGTTTGGTTTGGCAATATTCATCATGAATAGACTCATGCCTGAAAAACGCTTTCAAATTGTGCAATTTTATTTCGAAAATAATGGTCGATTTTCATAAGCGAATTTTGTTTAGCGATGAAGCGCACTTCTGGTTGAATGGCTACGTCAACAAACAAAACTTCCGCATTTGGAGTGAAGCTAATCCACAAGTGTATGTCGAAACACCGTTACATCCAGAAAAACTGACTGTTTGGTGCGCTTTATGGGCTGGTGGAATACTTCTTCAAAAACGATGAAGGCCACAACGTTAAAGTCAATGGTGATCGGTATAGAGCCATGATTACTAACTTTTTCGTTCCTGAATTGAACAATCATGATGTCCAGGAGCTGTGGTTCTAACAAGACGGCTCAGCATGTCACACAGCTCGTGCCACAATCGATTTATTGAAAGACACGTTTGGTGACTGCCTAAGTTCACGTTTTGGACCTGTGAATTGGCTTCCAAGATCTTGTGATTTAAAAATGCTAGACTATATTTTGTGAGGCTATGTAAAGTCATTGGTCTATACGGATAAGCCACAAACGCCTGACCATTTGGAAGACAACATTCGCCGTGTTATTGCCGATATACGGCCACAAATGTTGGAAAAAGTCATCGAAAACTGGACGTCCAGATTGGACTTCATCCGAAGCAGTCCTGTGCCAGAAATCATATTTAAAATGTAATGTCACAAGATTACCTTTCGAATAAAAAAAAATCATGTCAATCAAATAATACATCGTTGTTTTATTGCAATTTAAAGTTCTATACCTCTCAGAAAAACACCCTTTATATGTACGATATTTACCTCAAAAGTTTTTTTTTATATAATTTCTGTTTTTGTACGCGACTAAACATGTGAAAGGTCTTACGATTATTTTTTTGTTAGAGAATTGTCTTTCCTTTTTGCAATCAACTTATCTAAATATTGATTTTTATTTTTATTTAAATTTATTCTATACATGTATTTAAGATACTTTCAACATTCGATGTATTGAATACCGAAGAAGATTGCTTGCAATTGAGTGCATTTGTTACCAGATATATCATTTATAGCACTGAACTTTCGATTGGTCATTTAGCAAAGGAGTGGCACTGTTTTGAATGGCTTACTTCGATCGTAGAATGTTTATCGTTGGTAAATAGAAAAACTACATTGTACTGTTGTTGAATAAGATCTTGTTTTCTGACGAACAAGTTACGTCAACATGCACACCACGCCAGTGGTTGGTGAAGTAAAGTATTGACTTATTAGAGGTTATGATTCCATATCATCCCACGATATACGTTAGTCTAAATCATAGGTTCCAAACTAGTTTGTCTTATAGACTCTTTGCCATCTTTTTTGGCTTTGAATAGACCCCTGCTTAAGAAATATAGTATTTATTGTCAAATTTATCAACTTAAATGTCCTTTTGACATCGAGTGTACAACCAATTATTTAAAAGGATTTAAATTACTAGATGCAGTGAAGTATAGAGTTTAAAACTAAAGAAATACGTGTTAATTAAATTAAAAAAATAATTTAATTAAGGCCTCATAGGACCCTTAAATTCCATTCTTTTCGATTTTTTGGGGAAAAAATATGTTAAAGCCTCAACGTTTCTGAGCATTTTGCTACCAAAATTTTGTTGATACTGTAAAAATTTCCAAAGTTATTGAGAAATAACTAGTAACACGGAAACAAAAACTTGCATCTGCCACGCCCACTTTTGACATATGTCAGAACACATTCCAAACATTTTAATATTTCATCCGATTAGTTTTATTAAAAGAGCCACACCTAATATCAAATTGATTTCGGGAGTAGAATAACTATAACTCAACTTTATCTTCGTTTAATCTAAGCGGGATTGTTTATTTACATTTCGATTTTGGATTAGTATTCTTTTTCATTTGTTTTTGAAAGCTTTTGAACATGGATGTTCCATTGAAAAACTTCATCCGGAAAGAGACCAAAGAAGAAAAGATTTCAAGGAAACATGTATCGGAAAAAATCTCTGTCTGAAAAAGGTAATATTTCTTTTGAAAATGTTTCTCAAAACAAAAGTTCATCTGCGAAAAAATTGCCAAGTGCACACAAGTTTTCAGAAACTTACGAAAATGATATTGCGTTGAGTTTCAAGGTTATGGACTAATCGGCATTAGTTTATTATTTTCACAAATTGAAAAGTTACTTTGTTGCTCTGCGTGTTATGGCTAAATAAAAATGAGTGAAAAATCCACTGTAGGATTATTTTCCACATTTCAGTTCACATTTAGAAAATGTAGCATTGAAAAAAAACTTAATTCCTGTGAATTGATTGGTATAAACAAAATATACCTGAAATCAAAAGACGGCCTGTTTTGGCTTGGCGCTATATATGCCAAGGGTTGTCTTCGCTCGAGATGTTTTTTTCTATTATGTGTTTGCCAAATCCAGTGTCTAAGAAAGCTTACGACAGAATAAATGCAAATATAGCTGATATAAGTGAAGCGCTTGCAAATGCATCGATGAAGAAAGCTGCTGCTGAGGAAAAAATTATTGATGGCACCTTAAATTCTGTTGTAGTTAGCGGTGATGAGACCTGGAAGACCCGTGGGCTCACTTCTCTTATTGGAGTCTGTGCATTGATTGGAGCTGACTGCGGAAAAATTCTCGACATGGAAGTCATGTCCTCTTATTGCAAAGGATGTGAATCCTAAAAGGGGCCAAATTTTGGACCAAAATATAGTGCTTTTTTGGCTAAACATCAAATTTTCAGCAGAAAAAACCATAGCGGATCTGCTGGAGGAATGGAAGTTTACGGAATGCAGAAAAAAGTTTTCCGATCAGAACAAAAACATGGATTAAAATATCAGCGATACATAGGTGATGGTGACTCAAAGACATTTTCGTCTGTTGCTGAAAAAAACCATATAGTGTTCCCATTGAAAAAATAGAGTGCGTGAGCCATGTCCAAAAGGGAATGGGTAGACGCTTGCGGAAGTTGAAAGCTTTATGGGGGAAAAAGAAGCTTTCCGATGGGAAAACAATTAGTGGGAAGGGTAGCCTAACCGATGTTATTATAAGCGAATTGACCACTTTTTATGGCAATGCTATTCGTGCCAACTCCCATAATGTGAATAAGATGAGGTAAGCTGTCTGGGCTGTGTGGGCTCATACATCCAGCACAAATGATGAGCCGAAACATTGGTTTTGCCCAAAAGGCAAAAGTAGCTGGTGTAAGTACAATGTTTCGGTTCACAACAATACATTGAATTGTAACCCCCGTAGTTTAAACTCTTCTCATATGAACAGTAGAAAGACTATCGCGCCCTCTAGCGGCTAGAACAATCTTCAGTACTGGCCAAGCTTCGGAACTGTAAGGACGTACGAGCATGCGCTCCGATCCCTTTCAATTCTATTGTAACTGTTAGTTATCTAGTTATGTATGTAAATGTTTGTTTTGTCTAATAAACGTGTTTAACTAACTAGTGGACTTAATTAAGAACCCCTTCCCCACGTGTCCCTTTATTTCATTGGGTCACACCCCTTATAATTTGACGCCCAACGTGTTTCTATAGTTAAAAAGGCTTGGCTGTTGCTCGCTATTAATTTTCAGGTTAACCGCTGTTGTTCCGTTCTCACCTGTAGAATGAGCAAGTTTAACAAAATCGTTGGATATATCTTCACCTGAAGAACAAGTAAAGTTTTTACTTTTAATTTTCTTTTAAGTATTATACCTTATAATACTAAATTAACCATTGCATGCCCAAATGCAAATTGGATTTAATATCCTAAAGAATTGTGTAAGTTTTAATTTCTTAAAAATTGACTTCATTGTTCTGACATAGAGAACATTCTTTACTGATTTAAATTTAGAACGTCCTGTTCGAATTAAATTAAGAAATCTTTTTTTCTTATTTCAAGAAATGTAATTGTGTAATTTGCTAAACAGCATAATATACAGTTAAAATTATATTCAATGTGTTTTTAAAATGTACTTCCTTTATTGTTTAAACTAATAAGTATAACGTTGTTTACTTAAAAGCTTATGTGAGAACACAAAACCAAATATATATGTATTTATGTGTATTGTTTTCTCTGAATGATTACAATTCTTGTTCGAAAGCATTTAAGCTGGAAATTTTTTTGTATTGTTATATGCTATTTTCAAAAAAAAAATATTCATTTATGTGTATAATTTTAAGTGTAAAATGTGCATTATATGTTGAAAGATTTGTCTCAGTTAAATAATACATTTAGTGGTTTAAAAGAAAAAAAGAATATATATATCTCCGTTTTCTCTTCTTGCTAGTATTAATTTTTAAGCTATGATTCATTTATGAAACTGATGAGATATTTTATGCTGCGTAAGCGAGAATAAATTTAAACAGGGAGAAATAGACAGTTCAAGGTTTTTTATAACTCTGAGTTCTAATAACTTTTCTTTTTGAATACTAATAGGAAATTTTGTTTCGGCTAAGTAGAACTTTTATTTATGAGAACGTATATGATTCTTTTTACTTGTGGTATGATGTATTTCAAAAGTGTTTTCAGATAATTTTGATGATTTTTTAACTAAAAGTTTGATAGTAATTTTACTTTGATTGTGTAGTGAACTTGAAAACAACGAAAATAGTTTTATTTTTTTTTCATTTTTGTGATTCATGAAATTCTTTTTTTCAAATTGCATATTGTAAGAAATTGAGATATTACTTTTATGTGGTATAATACTGTATTATTATTTCATTAATAACATTTTGTTAAATTTAATTTAAAGTTCAAAGAATATAAATTTGTAATTAATTTGAAGTGACATTTCACGATGGCCTATTTAGCAAAAGGTCGCAGGCATGATCTCCTTGAATTAGCGGAAACGCTAGACATGTCAATACCAGACAATTTGAAAATTCTTGACATAAAAGATGCAATCTTAAAAGGTGAAGGGTATGATGTAGATTTTACTAAAGAATGTTTAAATCGTATTATTAGTGATAGAAAAGAGCTCGAATTGCGAGCTGAAAGAGATAGGGAAAACCAACGAATATTTGAACTGCAAAAACTTCAACTTATAACTGATACTTCTACAACTGCAGACTACCAATATGCCAAAGTTAGAACTCCATAAGCTATTACCGATTTTTGATCCAAAGACAACTGATGTAACAATTTACCTAAACCTCTTCGAAAGACAATTAACATTTTTAAAAGTACCAATTCAACAGTGGGTGGTATACCTTGTTGGTCTTTTACCAACTGAAGTTTCAAATTTAATCACTAAAGAATCTTTTGCTGATGCTCAATATTACTATAAACTCAAACAAATTCTTCTAAAACGCTTTAAATTAAGTGCAGAAAAATTTCGGCAGATGTTTTCCCGACACACTAAAGATCCTGTGAAAACCTGGCGTGACTTCTACTTTGACTTGCAAACATATTTTGATGGGTGGCAGAAAGAATCAAAAGTTACGACGTTTGAAGAATTGAAAGATTTGATTGTGGCGGGCCAAATAAAAAAGAAAACCCCTCAAGATTACAAAGATCACTTTTTGGACCAGTGGTGTAATTGGAACTATCCTCTACTACTAGTGGATAAGCTAGATTCGTATGAAGATGTTAAAAACATGAGAAATAAAAACAATAAAAACTTTAGCTGGAAACAAAAAGAAATGAATTCCAGTCCCTGGAGAAGTAACTACACACAAAGTCCTAAGTTGTCGTATGAACATTCTCTGTCTGGTTTCTTCAGTCAAAGTAGGCGGGAAACCAGGATTCCCAGTAACAGTAGGCGGAATCCCATTTCCAAAGACAGAATACCTGAAAAGAAAATCGTTGATACAAAAGAAGACAGAACTCCTGTATCTTGCTATGGATGTGGTGCTCCTGGAATCATTCGATCAAGATGCCACACTTGCAACCCTGTTCGACAAAAAGATGATGCCTTGTCATCAAGTCTCAATCAATCAAACTTTTATAGTTTTTCTAGTGAAAGTAATCCCATTAGTATAATCCAAATTTCCATTTGTAATACAGAAGCAGCAGTCTGTGCTGATACTGGTGCTACACATTCAGTGGCTGGTGAAAAATTATACCATTTACTTAAACAAAAAGGATTGAATTTTGAAGAGAAAACCATGCAGATGACTCTTGCTGACGGTCGTACTCAAACCACAGAAATACTGACAACTTCTGTAGACATTAGTATTCAAGGAAAAATCATTCCCACGGAACTATTAATTTTGAAAAATGCTAGAGGTAACAGAACCCTTCTAGGCAAAGACTTTTTAACAGCTGCAGGGATCGTCTTAGATCTCCAAAGAAAACAATGGTACTTCACTGAAACGTCTCACAGAAAATATAATTTTGTGAAAGCGCCTCCTAATATCAATGCTCTGCTCACTGTTGACCCTGAACCACATCTTTGTCAACTTCGGAAAAATGAAGGTACTCACCTTTCACTTCCACAAGGGGAAGAAATAAATTCACTATTGGAAAAGTATGAAGAATGCTTTCAACCAGGGGGAGAGCCTACACCATTTATTGAACATTGTATAAATACAAGAAACCATCCTCCAGTTGCAGTGCCACCTTATAGGATGAATCCTTCTAAGAAGGAAATATTAAAACAAGAAATCGATAGACTTCTCTCAGAAGGCATAATTGAAGAATGTGAATCCCCGTATGCTTCCCTAGTGGTACTTATACCAAAACCAAATGGAACATTTCGCCTCTGTATTGATTACAGGAAATTGAATGAAATTACAGTCGCAGATAGAGAACAATCTTCAGTAATGACCAAGCTTCGGAACTGTAAGGATGTACGAGCATGCGCTCCGATCCCTTTCAATTCTATTGTAACTGTTAGTTCTCTAGTTATGTATGTAAATGTTTGTTTTGTGTAATAAACGTGTATAACTAAGTAGTGGACTTAATTAAGAACCCCTTCCCGCGTGTCCCTTTATTTCATTGGGTCACACCCCTTATAGAATGAATTTTCTCACAAGAACACCTTACCAAAAGCAGTTTCTGAAGTGGTTGAACCTGTTTTTAAAGATTTATCACACTTGAAATTGTTAAGAAGGTGTTTAGAGGGGAAAACTCAAAATACAAATGAGTCATTGAATTCACTGATTTGGAAGTATAGCCCGAGATTGATTGGATCAGGAATTAATGTCACAAAAATAGTTGCATTTATAGCTGCATGTGAATACAATGATGGAAGTAAGAACATAATTGATCTGATGCGTGTTTTGAATTTGAAAATAAATAAAACAAATATTTTGAATTGTGTAAATATTGACAAAGTGCGCAAGTCAACGGCTAAGACACAAGTTTCTAATACCTCCTTTGAAGCACGTAAAGCTAAAAAACTTAAAATACTCAAACAAATTGAGCAATGCAAGCTTGCAGAGGGCAATATTTATGCTGCTGGGACTTTTTAAAGCATACTGGTATGTTTAATTTTCTTTTTTGTTATTTTTTATCTTTAAATCCATTTTGAAAAATTTTGCCTTCCGCGCAGAATTTTTCAAAAACTATTTATCATATCAATATGAAATTTCAAACACATGTTCAAAATAAGGTTTTTTATAACTTATATACAGAAATTTTTAAAAATGTTTTTATATAATTTTTTTATTTGTGTTTTAATTGAATTTTTTCTTAAAATTTTAAAACGTTCTTCATAATTGTATTTTAAAAATATTTTTTCTTTCTCTAAATGCTTTAAAAGTGTGTATAAGTTCAAAAAGGAACATTTTTAAAACAAATAAAATTAATTTTGTGAATTTTGATCAATTATATGTTCTTCAGATTTCTGCGCGGTGTAAAATGCTAATTTTCATATTTTTGAAAAATTGTCGAAATTTTCTTTCTTAATAACTTTTTTAATTTTTTCTGAAATTTTCTGAAAATTTGAGAAATATTGTAAATATATATGATTATCATGTGGTAAAAATTTCAAAATATTACTTTGTTTTATTGCTAAGTTACATTGTCTGTTAAAGGATGTTTTCTTCGAGTGCACGGATATCTGTTAAGGGTCCTATGACCCCTTAAAACATAAAATAACTATTACATAAGATAACTGAGCAACAAACAAATTATTTCAGTGGAATGGAGGAATCTGTGCGTCAATAACATATTTTCAACATATGCTGTCTATCTTGCCAGGCACATCACTAAACTTTCTAGGTGATTATAGTGTCTAGTCTTCTTTTCTTTTCTTCTATTTGATGCTTTGACCATAGTCAAAGCGTTCTCAAGTCTTTTTTTCTTCAAAATTTGAATATAGGACAGATAATTGCGTGTGTTAAAAGTAGGTTAAAGCATAATTTTAACTGGCAGATCATTTGTTTCAAATTGAGAAACTGGGAAAGTTCGTGACGTTCAATAATATATTTGTTTAGCTTAGTTTTGAAAGAAACGTTTCATTGATCGTCCACATCTTAATAAAATTTATTCTGTCGCATTGTAACTGTAAATAAAGCTCTTCAAATTTACTAAATAAATGTATTAAATAGGTAAGATTTGGTTTTCTCTCGATTTTTTAAAAAAAATTCTTCACAATTTTTTCATAGTCTTGTTTAATGAGAGCCATTATCGCAGACCCCACTTATACCTCATGGATCCCCAAATTATTTTTTCACTCACGCGGACTCCTTGAAGGTCGTCATGGTCTTCAGGACGTCGATATAGACTACTTTCGTAACCACGGGTCTAAATCGATATAATTGCAAAGGAAAAAGTCAACCAGAAGGGTGAGTGATAAACTCTATAGCAATTACTATGAGTATAAGCTGGTTGAAATTGATCTCCTAATAATGACCCTAATAATTCAGTGTATGTTCTCACACTGCTCGATAGAGTTGGTCAGTAAAGCCGTCAATTTTGGGGAGGTTCTTTTACCTGCAGATGTGTTGTTTAATGTGCACCTAGTTTTTTTTTTCCTTTGGGTATCTTCATAGCATCTTTGGTTTGAAAGCCTGGTCTAGTGAAGGAATAAGCATTACTGTTTAAATTAATCTGATGAAAAAATAGTCAAGAAGATGGAGAATCAGAATGTTTCATGAAGTGTTGATATTTGAAAGTGTATTTCATAAGTTTCTCGGTTATTCTCAGTAAAGAATTGTCGCGCATTAAATTTTGTGGACGGATTTGCCAGGAAGTTGTAAGTGTTGTATTCCTCGTAAGTCAAAATTTCCTAGAAATTAAAGTGAATTTCTGATTTTATATATTCTGATATTATATTTGGCATATTGATATTATTTCGAATATTGATATATCGCTCCTCCCTTTTCATAACCTTATAAAGACATTGGGTTATATATATATATATATATATATATATATATATATATATATATATTAACTTTTCAGTAATTTGACCAACAACTTTAAAGCGCACCCCAATTTATCTCATATGTATGCTAATGACCCTTAGGCTTCAAAAGTTCCTTCCAAACGTGACACTTTCTGCTCTTTTAAGCTCTCTATCTCTCTCTTGCAACATTATTACATATATTTGTCTTCAATTTTAAATTTCTTTGTTTACTCTAATAAACAATCAGATGTGCCCTTATGGTGTACTGACTATTTCTACCCTGGATAGATAAGTACCCAAATGAACCATTTTGTATAATTTGTTGATTTTTATTTTTTCTGTGCAGTCTTATTAAATTCCAAGTGAACTACTACACTTAAGAGCACCTATGCACTGTTGCAATGATGTTGTCCATGTCATCTACATTCTTTTGCTTCTGTATATTAGCCTTTACATAAATTCATGTATTAGACTTGGCATACTTGAAGAACATCCTAGAATAACAGGTTCGTACGAATCCCTGAGTATACCACCATAATAATCATGCATTAACCACCCTTAATAGCTTTCCAACAAGTGACTTTGATTAGAATTTTACGAATACTGTATCCAAATTTTGCGATGTTTCTGATTCCCAAGCCAAACTCGTTATATTAAATAAATATATTCTTTATCCCAGCGCAGTCAACGTAATAAACCATAGAAATGGAAATAGAAGGTTCTTTTTAAGATCTCTGTAATACATATAGATCATCAATGTTTTACCCATCCAGTTTAATAATATTATCATTACCAAAGTAAAAAAAAAAAAAAAAACCTGAGAAGTTTTGATACCTTTGTTGTGATAATCAGAAAGTTCAGAGTAACTTGTTTACGTTTGAAAAACTCAAAAACTTCGAAGAAATGTTCATTTTTTTTCAAATTGTACCAGAATTTTTTTTACCAAATTGTAATATGACTTATACTTCAATTTTTCCAGGAATTTTTCAGTTATGTCATTTTATTTATTCTTATATCGCCAACAAAATGAAATACTCCAGCAAAACTTTCTAAAGAATTTCCAAGAAGCTACGTTAGGAATAAATTTGAAGGAAACATTTGGAAAACACACCAGAAAACTTTTCTTAAAAATCCCAACTATCAGTGCTCTTGAACTTGTTTGGTTAGAAGAATACTTATGCAGAATAGATGAAAAATTGTTTTGCGTAAATCCCAGTGAGTGAGTGATAGTGGGGTTTCGTGGTACACGAGAAAAATTTGTTTATGTGGTACCAAACAGTTGTTTAAAATACAGAAAACTTTTTTTTTTAAAAAAAAAGAGATCAAAAATAGATGGTAACAAATTAAATATATTAAAAAAAAACATTCACTGAAAATTGGTTATTATAGTGTATATATATTAAAATAATTGGTATCATGAAAAACATATTAATTCAAAATATATTGAATTATGTATAAAAACTAATTGGGAAAATAAGTGTAAGCTATCGCTTTCGGTGGTGATATGCAAAAATTATATGGATTTATCTACTGGTTTGTTTATCGGGAAGTCAATGTTATATGCAGAAAAAAAATATTAGAAACTTCGTTAAAGATAGCTTATTAATGGAATTATCATTGGCAGGAATGTGAATTAACATTTTTTTAAAATGAAAAATACATCCTAAATTTTCCTTCGATGAACACTTTTTCCTTGGAAATAATTCCGCCCAAAATGTAAAAGCAGTTTCAATTTTATACCTCATATATAAGTATGGTGAGATAATCATTTTTAATCCCCTTTTTCTTTTTTTCTAGCCACGACATTAAAAGCAGCATCATAATTTAAGGAGCCACTATTTTATTGTGCCTGAAAAACAAGATGCAATTACTTTAAGGTATCCGAAAGAAAAGTTCGATTTTTATTTTTGGCTAAATATTAAAATTCAAACGATTTGCTTTCTAAAACTGTTCTTGCTTTGTTAGTACGATAATTAGAAAAAAGTTACAGCATTTTTAAAACAAGTCATATTCATCAAAAACAACGAAGCTGCGATTTCGAAAAAGTCGTATTCTGTATTCATATTTTGTGTATTTTATGTAACTTTTCATCTGAAATTGAATAATTTTACTTGCAGAATGATCTATCTTTTAGCCCCATTGTTTTATATTAAGCGATCATTCTGATTTCATTTGATAGTACTTGTTTACGTTTTTGCTGTGGCTTTTCTTGAATCATTTTGCTAAAAATTCTTTCTATTTTCTACGTAATTTAACATTTAAAGAATAAATCTCGTTCGCAAAAGCGAAAATTTATTGGGAATCGTTTTACAGAATACCAAAGATGTACCAACAGTAAGTGAGCAGAAAAGACCACATCTGTCTCTTTTGAAAATATTCCATCTAAAGATGATAAAATGTCGGGGAATCGAGATCTTTGATGTGGAAATACGTACTGTATTCAATTGTTTGTGTTGTCCCTCCTGTTTGTCAGTGAATCTTCAGTTGACAGAAGATTCAATCTTTGATTATCTTATATGACTTTGAAGTGCAAAAATTGTATGTTTGTGTATGCTTTTAAAATACAAGAAAAGCAAATAAAATGAACGACATAAATTTGCAGTTTGTGTGGGGAATGAGAATAATTGGAAAAGGCCATTCATCTTAATTGCCAGTTTGAACATTCCTTCACTGTCAGCTGCATACATTTTTATTGAATGTTGCTTCTGTCGTATCAAAGAATGCTATGATTGAAGCTGCTGATGAAGTTAGAAAACTGAAAAACACTTCAGATGTTGCGGAATGTGGAGTTTCAGTCGATGGTACATATGGACATTCATCGTTAAATGGTTGTGTCGCTGTTCTTTCAATTGACACAGACAAAGTCCTATTTAGAAGTGATGTCGAAATGGTGCAGAAACTGTAACACATCAAAGAGTTCAGAAAAAGTAAACATATAAAGAAACACCAATGCTCGTGCAAAGGGATCAGCTGGAAGCATGAAGCCTGTCGGAGCATATAGACTATTTGAGCGTTCCCGTGAAACCAGGAAACTTCAATATGTAGAATTTTATGGTGACGGCGGCTCAAAAAAGTCTACGTCTAAATTGATATAAACATCCACTTAGATGCAATACATTTTAAAGATAAATAAAAAAAATAATCCAATATGGTTTTTTAATGTGTGTCTTTTTATATAAAGACACAATTAAGCTATTTATTACCGTAAAATCTGGCATATAAGGCGCACCTACAATTTCAAGCAACATTTTTTTTAATGTTTGGGCATATTCGCTGCATATCGCACACACCCGTTTTTATGAGCAATCTTGAATTATATGTTTGCAATTCTTTTCGTTTTGAAGTCATTTATTCGTGGTATTTTAAAAAAATAGCATATATATATATATATATATATATATATATATATATATATATATATATAATTGCACATATTTAAGTTTATAAGGTGTTTCATTTATTTTAAATAAACAGAATTTCGATACATGTAAAGGTCTATTTTTTTCTACTTCGAATGATCATGCCTTTGTTTATTTTTGAGGTATCTGAATACGATTGGGACCGTTTTTTATCTTTAGTGACACTTATATTAGAATACACGAATAAAATTGTTTTAAGTATATTATTACATTAAAAAATATTTAAATGTAATATTTTGGCAAAAATAAACTTAAAAATAACCTGTTTTCAAAACATTCTCCTTTTAGGAAAATTGCTTCGATTGTAATATTGTGCCTATATATTGCTAAGACTTCTCTAGAGATCCTAAACTAGGACTTTTGGAAAATCATATTATTTTCAGAGTTACTACCAAATGAAATATTAATCGGTGTATTTTTGCTAAACTTTTTGTTCACTCTTTTGTATAAAAATATAGATAAATTCAATTCTAAGTTACATGTTTCAAAAGTCCTGGTTCAAGCTCTGTACAGAGATCTGAGCTATATATTAGCAAAATATTATTATTATAGAAGCATTTTCCATTAAAAGAGATTGTTTTGAAAATAGGTAATTCTATGTTCATTTTTTGCCAAAATATCACATTTATAAATATTTTTATTGTAATAATATTTTTAAGACAATTTACACGTGTATTCTAATCTAAATTATACTAAATATCACAAAAAAGTATTCTTTTGTACACATCTGAAAAATCACGGTTTCGAAAGGTACCTTAAGGTATCTGACTACGTTCGGAACAATGATTTTGCAAAAGTGTATAAATGGACAATATTTATGATATTTTGTGTCACTTAGATTAGAAAATGTATATAAAATTGTTTTAAGAAGACTATTACAGTAAAAAATTATTTAAGTACAATATTATGACAAAAAATGAACATAGAATGACCCATTTTCAAAATATTCTCATTTGCGAAAAATGCTTCTGTTATAATACTATTTTGCCTGTATATAGCTCTGTCCTCTGTATAGAGGCTCAACTGGAATTCTTGAAATAAATAAATTAGAAGTGGGGAGAAATTTTAAGAATAAAACCCCGATAATTATTTCAATTGGTTGTATCTCTGAAAATAATGTGAATTTTTCAAAAATCATAGTTGAGCCTCTGTACAGAGGTCTGAGCTATATACATGCAAAATATTATTATAATAGAAGCAGTTTTTACAAAAGGAGAACATTTTGAAAAAGGTTATTCTAAGTTAGTTTTTCACCGAAATATATTGTAATTAAATAGTTTTTTGTCAAACTGTCCTCGAAACAATTTTATACATGTATTCTAATCTAAGTGACCCTAAATATCATGGAAATTATCCATTTATGTGCTTTTTTAAAACCACGGTTCCGAACGTAGTTGGATACCTTAAAACTATCATATTTATGGCCGACGTATAATGTACACACGTAAATTTCAATCTTATTTTTGTTATTAAGGTTTGCGTTATGTGCCAGATTTTACGACTACTTTTATGAAAGAAAAATAGTTATCCCATGAATTGAGATACTACACCATACTAAGATGACCATATAAGGATCCAAAAAACACAATTACACATAGAAGTTAGCATAATGTTTTTTATATGTTGGGTTGAAGGAGATTAATAATTTTGTAATCTAATTTAAAAAGAGAGTGGCATTTTATATAAAAATGTAATATCTAAAACAACAACAAAAATAGCTTATTTATTTCAATGGCATAAATAAACTTATGCTTTAGAATAAGAATGCTTGGCCTGGAAACGAGATACACTATCAATAAGCTACTTGGTCTTATAATTTTTGAATAATTACTGTATTATATATATAGTGTTTCTGAATTTAAAATATTAGTATTGTTTGGTTTATAAAGTATACAAAAATGAATCTCTGTTCTAAGAAATTTATTTGAAATTTAGTGACTTCGTTAAATTTAAGTCCAACTGTATATATATATATATATATATATATATATATATATATATATATGCAAAAGTTATAGTTTTAAAAGCATATTATTTGACTAAAAATATACCAACATTGTTCTTTTTTGATGTATTTTCCATCATTTAATGTCTATTTTTCGGCTTAAATTTGAATTGTTTTTAATGTACTTTCGTTTTGTCCACTTTTGTATTTTATTAAAGATAACTTTGTACAATGCTTCCTGTTATTCTATATAATTTTATTTGAGTGCTATATTATTTCAAAATTCCATTTTACTTTATAAAACAAAGGGAAAAATAGTGACTACTAATTGTTTTGATAAAATATGTTAAAGTTTACATTCAAGGAATAATTTACATTTTTTAATGAAATTCATTACAGAACAAAAATGTATACAAGCTATTTTTTGATAGTTTGATCCCAGTATCTACAAACTACAAAAGAGCAATTGAATCTACAAATTATTAAGTAAACATGAAAATTAATTCTATATGTTACTTAATTACTTAAGGAAAAAGCTTTTTGTTCTAAGTGTTAGATAAAGGAAAAACTGCATCTGCTTGTCTGCGTTTTCTGAAATCCATTAAAAACATTAAAAATCTGTGTAATTTTCTTAACTATTATTTTATGAAAGTAAAACGACTTCTGCTTCCCAAGAAAGATAAGCTTCATAAAACAGACAGAACAGAATATCGCCACCAACCAATTACTTGTTGGAAGGATAATGATTATTTGCTTGGGATCATAAAAACTCTGCTTCGGAGAAATGAAGAGATATCATATAGTTTATGATCTCATATATAGTCTATTCCGCGTCTATAAATAAATCAGGCTAAGAAAGGAAGCTCTACAAATGAATTTTTCCCTTCTGATTGTCATGGGATAACAGTGCAGAGGCAGAATTAGATTCGCGAGCTTTTACTTATTGTCTTATTTTATTTTTAGGAATTTATTAAGAATGCAAATTGAAATAAATAATGTTAAAATTGAAATATATATGTTTTTCTATATTCACATGTCTAATAGTGCATCGCATGCACATGATTTTCACTTACAGAATACATACATTGTATGTTGTTCATGTTTAATTAATTGATAAAAAAGTACTCCATTATATTTAAATCTTTTTTATTTATGAAGATTATAATACATCAAATTGTTCTCTAAATGGACTCGGTTCTTAACACGATTTTATAAGTTTCACTTGAATGTAATGGAATCTTTCAGAGGTCAGATTAATTCGAGTATTTGTACACTTGTCAAAGACCGATGGCAATACAATAATTTCATAATTTTGTTCCATTGTATTAATTAGGATAATTATATATAGGAATAAGATTTATAGATTTGGTGACTAATTCCGTATACCACTTTCAGATTTGGCGACTTATTGCATAAACCATTTTCAGATTTGGAGACTAATTCCAGATTTAAAAACTGTAAGAATAAGATGCAACCCCTAAAACCGGGAATATGTTTGTGGTTAATACAAATAAAACAAACAAAAATAGTGTTCTTTATGTGATAAAAGATAGGGTGGGTGGATTAGCAATTTGTTACCATTAAGATGTCTAGTGTTTCTAAAAATTGGAATAAAAAAATATGAAACAAAGACTCGTGCATGTGAAAAAAATTATATTTTAACTGCAAAAAAATTTGTTTTTTTGTAAAGCAATATATGTTTAAAAGTGATGATAAGGATTAGCGTTATAGCAATACATTTAAAAAATGATAAATGTATGTCCAATCTGCTAAATATTTTTTTTCGATAAATCAATACGTTTCGAAGTGATGATACGAATTGACATTATAGCAATACGTTTAAAAGGTGATAATACGATTGACATTAATATTTCTTCTTAAAACATATTTATTATTTAGATCTGTATCTGTAGAGGCGGAATCTTGGAAATATAACGATATGGGACTCATCCGAGTCCCCGTAAACGGAAAGAATAAATACCCTTCAGAATCGACTATTAATATCCATTAAAGAGCAATTATAATTCTAGCAGCCACGTAATTCTGGCTCCAAATATCAAACTCAAGGTTAGATTCAACAAATAAAAAATGATAGTTTTAAAAACTTAAAAAAAAGGTTTTTATTGTAGATGGAACTGAAAAATGAAAAATAAACTATAGTTAAAAAAAACAACTAAAAACACTCTTTTATAGTGAATCGAACTGAAAAGTTAAGAAAAAATAATTCATAATATAAGAATAAAATGATTAGCAAAAAAAATTAATGTTACTGTGGTAAAAGCGTGGGGTGCTTGGTACTACATTTCTACTCTAACTTAGCATTTCGGAACAGAACTAGTAAGGAACTATAACAGTTAATATAGGGCACCCCATGCTTTAAACCCAATGACAAGATAATTTTCCCGTTAATCATTTTATTCATATATTAAGAATTAGTTTTTTTCTTTTTAGTTCGATTCACTATAAAAGCGTGTTTCTTAGTTTTTTTTAAACAATATATTTTTTTTTACTTATGCCACGTTTGTTTATCAAATGCATAAGCTATTTAGAAAAAAAAATAGGATTATAGTGTAATTTCTATGATTTCCAAAGAATTATTCCCATTTTTTTTATTTTTTATTTAACATCTCAATTTGATAGAACTCAACATTTCGGGCAACAAACCACTTATCTTTGAACTTCATTAAAGTGAGGGCATCCGCGTTTTTTTTTAGAGAAAGAGGAAAATAATACTATTTCAACTCTTCATCTCAAATGGCTCAATTAAAAACAAAATTGTTTTTAGTTATAAATGTTTTTTTTTCTTAATAATTTTAAGTATACTGAAAATTGTCCGTAATATTGCGAAATAGTATAAATGTTTTATATATATATATATGTTTAGTGTCAATTGATTTAGAATATGACTGTGCAATTTTTTTTTAAAAATATAATATATGTACCGTAAAATCCGGCGTATAACGCGCACTTTGAACACAAAAATTAAGATTGAAACTAAAGGGTGCGTGTTTTACGCCGGGTATAAAAACGATGGATTTAAAAATAACAAAAAAGAGGAGCATAAAAAAATACTCCTATATGTATCTAAACACAGTTTATTTAAAAGAAACGACTTGACTTTTGAACTAAATGAGTTTATGTTGTTAATTATTGCATGATGATTAAAATATATTAAAAAATGAAATAAATTTATATCCATTTCAGAAGGTGAAAATATTGAACATCCTTATTCCGCTCACTCCGTTATTGTATTTTTTTTATTTCCCTATCCCTATCTGGTTCTACAATTCTAAGGCAACTCATTAAATCCATTATATGATTTTTTTTATTGCCAAATACACCATGTTAAAAGACTACTAATCTGAACTTAAAAATATAGACATAAATTATTTCTCTGACAAATAGAACTAAATACACTACTCCTAAAGAAGTTCTCGTTGAAAGAGTGATATCATATTGAAGCTCATATGCCTTCCTGCATCCATCAACACCAGTTACTACAAGTTGCAGTTCTAGAAGTATACTATTTTTTTTTAAAAAAATCTGGGATAATACCTCGAATAAATGACTAAAACATAAACGCAATGCATACAGATATTTCAAATTTCTTCGAAAAAAGAGGGTGTGCGTTATACGGCGAATATACATAAAAATTAAAAAAAAAATAAGCTTGAAAGTATAGGTGCGCGTTATACGCCGGATTTTACGGTATATAAAAAAATGTAAATACAATTTTTTGGCAAAGAAACGAAGACGTAAATGACGTGTTTTCAAAACATTCTCTTTTTTTAAATGTATACTTTAGGAGAGGATTTGTTCACATTTTACTATATCATCAGAAGAAAGTTTAGTAAAAGACACCGGTAATTTTTTCAATTTATCGTAACTCTGAAAATAATGTCAATTCACTTAAAATGTTATGTTCAGCTGTCGTAGAGAAGGATTAGCTTTTTCATAAGCAAAATATTTTCATTACCGAAGCATTTTTCATAAAAATAGATTATTTTTGAAAATGTGTTTTCTTTCTTCCTTTTTTGCCCAAAATTTGCTTTCAAAATATTTTTTTCTTGTAATGATATTCATAAAGACATTTTACATATGTATTATAATTTAACTGACAACAAATATAAAAAAAAATATTTGCTTGCACATTTTTATTAAATACTGGTTCCGAACATATTTAGTACCCTTTCAAAGCAAGTATGTTACTCAAGATTATTTTTAGAGAATGCATTATTATAAAAAAATGATCATTACCAAGTATTATAATTTTTTTTTAAAATAAAAATGCAATGTTTTATGTTCTAAAATTGCAAAAGATTAATTAATAAGGAAATTTTCACACTGTACATATTTTACAAGATAAATGTTGTTGTTGTTTAAATTGTCCGAAAGGATGTATTTAATCCAATGGTCTTGTTGAAGTTAAATTCTATTTATACGATTTTAAAAAGAAAGTTTTTTATAAAGGATACTTAAATTTACATTCATATTAGTTTTGATGGAGTACAATAAAAATAAATGAATAAGAAAATGATCAAATTTTTCCTTGTCTCAATTCTTAAATAATGTGGTTTTTGCATATTTTAGAGAAGTCGTAAATATATTTTAATTAAGGTAACACACAACAATTTTTGTATTTAAAATGGCTACCTTTTTGGATTTGGATTTTTTTTTCGAACAAAGACTTTTAGAAAAAAATGTTTTATTGTAATTAATAATTATGTTTAGGTTTTTAATACTTTCCGTTTTAAAACACACAATTGGACATTTTGTAAGAATTAAAATACTTTAAACTTCAAAAGTACATTAAAATGTATATTGGGAAAATTGATTTTTTATTAGAAATGTTCATAATTTATCAACATTTGATATAAAAATAAGTAAAACCACATACAAATTTTTAGTAGTTTTTTTATTACACTATTTTATAAAAGTTAAAACATAATTTTGAGATTAGATTTTTTATCTTTCTACATAAAAATTTACATTTACATATTATTCACGCATGAATTATGAAGATTTTTCTTTTCTTTCTTTCTTTTTCTGATATCCAATTAGGCTTATTTAATTATATTTATGTGTGTTGAATATTTTCTTTCAGAAAACTAATAACATTTTTGCCACCATTTCTACAATTCACTATATTTTTTTAAAGTCCTATATATGCTAAGCTAAATTTGTTACATTATTGCAAACAGTAATAATTATAATTTATTTTTGTGTTGCTCCCAGGTTTAATTCTGCTTTAAGTTTTTAATTTATGTATTGTTCACTAGATGGCAGTAAAGACTAAGATACATTGCATTTTCTGTCCGTAGGAAGAACTCAAATACTTGTAAATATCGAGTAAAATTAAATAGATTGCATTATTAATACAAGCAAAGAAAGAATGATATTTAAAACTTTATTTTAATAGTAAACGCACACGAATGTCATAATATACTTAATGAATAATTAATAAATAGTTATTTGTTTTCAAAGGGAACATTATTTCCATAATTTTCCTATATATCTGTTACATAACTTTTAATTACATTCTTATGCAATTGCTTTTCTTTTAAATAATTAAATAAAAGACATGTTAGAAAGGGATTTATAGGATCAGGTCAAAATTAACCAAACGATGACTTAACTAAAAACTAGATTGCCTTAATAATTAGTATAAGATTTATCACACAAAACTTTCTTTCACAAAAATCTTTTAGGGGCTTTAAAATTTAAAAAAAAATCATTAATTAGGTGTTATGCCTTAACAAGTAAAAATTATTTATATTTATATAAAAAATTATTTTAATTATTGTATTTGAATAATTTAAGTTTGAAAAGGGGTTTTAAGTATAACTGAATTTTCTTAATATTTTCATCTGAAAGTCTCATTTCAGGTATTAGAGAACTTAGTAAAAATGTTACTGGTTTGATACTGGAATCACAGTCGTTAAGAGTTGTAAGGTTTCTAGTATATTTCAATTTCCTAAAGGCTATTGATTAACTTAATGGTGTTTTATCCATATATCATGTTGATGTGGAAATAAGACGAACATTTCATTTGACTTTGAATAAGCATGAAATGTGTGTGCGTGTAATTAAGAATATAGTACATTCCATTTCAAAACTATAATTTAACAGTTATACTTTATCCGTAGAAAATCTCTCTCTGTCTCGCAGCCCGTTATCAAACAATATAACATGATTTTATTTTTCAGCTTTTAATACATTTTTTTTTAAAAAAAAATTTTTTCCCCACATATTTTACGAATATGTAAAACGCGTTTTCGGTATAAGTTTCATGATATCTAATCTTCGATTACACACAAACTATATTCAACATAAAATCCAGTGATAAGAATAGTTCACTCTTATTTAATTGTGTTTTGTACAATTTACATGACCCTTACATCAAATTATTTCAATATATATATATATATATATATATATATATATATATATATATGTGTGTGTATTTTTTTAAAAAAATATATGTAATGATATCTAATGTTTATTTTGTCACCATCAATTCCTACAGTAAAAGACCCAACAACTATTTTTTTTTCCTTCAAAATATAACATCAGATGAAAAGGAAACTTACTTTCAATGAATTCATTATTTAAGAATTTTTTTCTTTCACATTTATGGAAACATAACATGCATTTTATTTTTAAACTTTTTAAGTTTTTAATTTATAAAAAAATGGAATTCTTCTCTTTAAGTAAAAACAGTATATAAACGGTGTTTTCTTAGAGGTATAGAACTTTAAATTGCAATAAAACAACGATGTATTATTCGATTGACATGAATTTTTTTTATTCGAAAGATAATCTTGTGGCATTACATTTTAAATATGATTTCTGGCATATGATTGCCACGGCTGGGTCGGATGTAGTCCAATCTGGACGTCCAATTTTCGATGACTTTTTCCAACATTTGTAGCCGTATATCGGCAATAACATGGCGAATATTGTCTTCCAAATGGTCAAGTGTTTATGGCTTATCCGTATAGAACAACAGAAAATAGTCTAGCGGTGTTAAATCGCAAGATCTTGGAGGCCAATTCACAGGTCCAAAATGTGAAATTAGGCGGTCACCAAACGTGTCATTCAATAAATCGATTGTGGCACGAGATGTGTGACATGTTGCGCCGTCTTGTTCGAACCTTAGATCCTGGACATCATGATTGTTCAATTCAGGGATGAAAAAGTTAGTAATCATGGCTCTATACCGATCACCATTGACTGTAACGTTGTGGACTTCATCGTTTTTGAAGAAGTACGGACCAATGATTCCACCAGCCCATAAAGCGCACCAAACAGTCAGTTTTTCTGGATGTAACGGTGTTTCGACATACACTTGCGGATTAGCTTCACTCCAAATGCGGCAGTTTTGTTTGTTGACGTAGCCATTCAACCAGAAGTGCGCTTCATCGCTAAAAAAAAATTCGCTTATGAAAATCGGGAACAATGGCAATCTCGTTTTGGGCCCATTCGACGAATTTACGCCTTGCTTGATCATATTTAAAATGTAATGTCACAGGATTACCTTTCGAATAAAAAAACAATCATGTCAATCGAATAATACATCGTTGTTTTATCGCAATTTAAAGTTCTGTACCTCTAAAAAAACACCCTATACTTTCATTCGTCAGATATCGGTCGTAAAACAATTTATTATAAAAAAATTATGAATTTTAATAGTAAGCCAACTTTTATTTTCCGAGAAAAAGACTTCAGGTAAGTAAAATCTCCAACTCTTGGTTTTAAATAAATTCAATTTACATTTTCTTTGGAATTGTTCGTTTCTTGGAAAACTATCCGTTATTTTAAGTGTAAATTAATTTCAAGATATGCATGCGGGTCTAGTTAAGTACTGATATCTGTAGTATGGGAATTATAGTCTTATAAGTAGTAATACTATTCAAAAAATGCACCAAAAGATCACTTGAAATGCGAATAGTTATAATATTAAACACATGTAGAAGGCATGGAAAAACAGATTATATTTAAATAAGAAATATTTCATAAAGCGAAGCATCGAAGTAAAAGTTTGGCCAAATAACCTGTTACCTCGTATAATATTTGATGTTTCCACCTTTTGCTTTGTACAGATTATTAAGTCATCGTGGTAATGATGTAATAAGATTCTAACATACATCTGCAATGATTTTATACCATGGTTTATAATAGGATATTTCTTGGTTTTTGACATTTATTGTAAGTTTATTTAACTCTCTTAAATGCTCTTTTCCAGTTCATCCAACAGATTTTTGATTACACTAATATCTGGACTTTTTGGTGGCCGTTTCTGATGATGAAATTCACCTAGGCTATAGTTAAACCAGGTATGTACAGTTTGGGTGTGATGGAGATTAGCTTTGTCAACCCGAAATATTCCGTTATAATCTGAAAGCAATCTCCCATTAATGGATGAACAATATTTTTAGAACAAGTACATACTCATTTCCAGTTTTATTACCCTTTATAAAGTAATAAGGAGACTAATCCTATTCCAACCGAATGATCACTAGGTCATTAATCATTTAGCTCCAGCCTGCACAACTGATTGATTGCAATCGGGATGAAGAGTTTCATGTGGTTCTCAACGAATTCTTTGTCTGTCATCATTTGTGAAAAATGCAAAACGGCTCTCATCGTGTCATACAACTTTTTTCCACATTTCTACGTCCCAGATTTGGTATTCTTTAGCACAAGCATGACGATTTTTTTTTTCAATTTAAAGCTGACAAATAGAATTTTAATGTTGCTCGACGACCTTCAAACATAAGAAATTTAAGTTTTTTTTTCATGTTGCTCTGTGAGAAATCTTTGTTTACAAGTTTAAATTGAACTTTGTAATTTGTAGAGTTGTCAATCTTTTATAATTTTTCTAATTTCTTCAAAATCCACTTCCATTTCCTCTCATCACGTTTTGCCATTTTCTTGCCTCTATGACCCCTAGACCAGCGTTTCTCAAACTGTGGGACGCGCCCTCTTTGGAGGCGTGACAGCTGTATGGGGAGGGGGCAAGCATATTAAAAACTGAAAATAAAAGATTATTAAAAAATTATTAATTTACTAAAAGTAAACAAGCAAAATACATTCTCACATAATAAAAAATAAAACACACATTTACATTGATATATTACACTTATGAATGTATCAGTGCTACACAGTGTATTTTTTTTAATTTACTTAACAATACTAAGTGAAGAACAAGATTAATAAATACCAGTGACCCTATAGTGTCTTCATAAAGAAAATTATTTACAAAAACTAACACATATTTTGAAAATTTTACGATTTATAAATTATCCTTTAACTGCAGAATAAAAGTTATGTGATTCATTTCCCAATGCCAACCGTTTTCCACGTAGTTACGCGTATGCGATGTATTGGAGAGGGGAGGAATAAATAAGCAAATATTATGTAAAATAAGTAAATCCTTGGAAAACACTGTAAAGAAGATTTTATTGCATTCCAAAGCCTTCGAAATATTTTTATGGATAACAGTGCAAAAACAATCGTACTTCTGAAAGACGTATATATACGACCGCAGAAATTAATGCTTTGGCTGAGCGAGATGTTTATATACGTCGGTTGCACAAGATGTTAAAGTAGTATCGTAGTTTTAGCATCAAAGTATAGTACTATTGAATCCAATGTACATTTATGTCCATAAATTACGGATAATGAAGTGCAAGCAAAGAAAGGGACACAAGCAAAACAAATTTGAAGTATTTGTAAAGTCTTTCTAAATTCCTGTTTGTGAAAATTGCAACACCATGAAGGAAGCATCATAGTTGAATGAAATTTAATACATAGTTGAGTGGTAATGTTACAAATAAATGATTACATTTTTAAACCAACCAAACAATTAAAATAGATAGAAATTAGTATTTTGTGTGGCCACCACGCGCCGCAATAAGAGCTGCTACACGACGCAGCATGGAGTTAAAAAGTTTTTGAATATCTGCCTGCGGAAGAGTATTCCATATTGTTTGTATGCGCAACCAAGTTCGTCTGTCGAAGCAACAGGACGAAGATCACGAGCGAGATGCCGCCCAACGATATCCCACACATGTTCAATCGGTGACATGTCCGGGGAATACGCAGGTCAAGGAAGAAGCTGTACCTGCTGCGAATCAAGATACGATTTGACAGTCTTGGCGACATGTGGACGGGCATTATCCTGCTGGAATACAGCCCCTGGCAATCCTTGCAGGAAAGGAATAGCTTGGGGCGGTAAAACTTTGTTTATGTATCGGGTACTGTTCAAATTGCCCACAATTCGTATCATTTGTGATCATCCAAGATATGCTATGGAACCCCAGACCATAACTCCGGGTGTTCGTCCACTGTAGCGTTCGATAATGCACTCCAAAATGTGCCGTACACTGGCACAGCGCCTGACACGTATTCGGCCATCATGTTGCCACAAATTGAAGCGGTATTCGTCAAAAAAGATGACCTACTGCCAATCAGCACACCAGCTCCTATGCACATTGCCCCATTGTAGCCGCAGGCGGCGATGGTTTTGCGTGAGAGGAATCCTGTATAAAGGAATCCTTGCGCGCAGCCCACGCTGCAGCAGACATCCCCGAATTGATGAAGCACACAATCAAACACATGTAGCAGTTGACCACTGTGCTGCCAATTGTCTAGAAGAAACTATGCTGTCCGTCAGAACCATTCGCACCAGGCGTCTGTCATCGCGAGCTGACGTCACATTTCGGGGTCCACTCCCGGATTTCCGAGCTGTTCGACCCTCGCTCGTCCACTGCTTAGAAACACGCGTGATTGTGCTACTGTTACGCTGCACACGAGCGGCTACTGCACGATAAGACAATCCAGCTTTACGAAGGCCGATGGTTCTGCCTCGTTCAAACTCTGAAATTTGCTCAAATTTCACTCCCTTTCGTCGACGAGGCATAGTAAAGATTCAGTTAACGTTTGCACTAGCATATAACCACCGATAATCATACACGCCTCTCTACAGCCGTCTATTTATATTCGGTTCGATCCGCCCTTCAGAGGGCGCTGCTCAGCATACGCATATGCTACCGGTCTGCAATTCTAATCATTTGAATAGCATGCCCTACTTTACATTTCCTGAAAATTTCAGCTCAGTCGCTTGGGTCCTTCATGGTGTTGCAATTTTCACAAACATGAGTTTATTAAACAAAAGTGAAAGAGCAAAAAATATGCTATATGTTTGACATAAATAATAAAAATTGCATATTTTCTCCCTGGAGCAAATTTCAAAAAATAACCTATTTACAAAGAACAGTATAACATGATTAGTGTGATGGTTAGGCCTTACAACGCCTAGGCACGCTTAGTATCAAATTATCAATCTGATATTGGGGAATATTACACCACTCATCAAGCAATGCCCTCCGAAGTTCCGGTAGACAGGTAGGAGGGGGTTGATGGGCTGCAATTCGTCGGCCAAGCATGTATCACACATGCTCTATTGGATTCAAGTCCGGTGAGTATGCGGGCCATTCCATACGGGGGATATCCTCCAATTGAAAGCATTCGTCTACAATGTTTGCACGGTGAGGACGGGCGTTGTCATCCATAAACAGAAATTCAGCACCCATGGCGCCCCGAAACAAACGTACATGCTGTTCCAAAATGACATCCTGATAGATGTGGCCTGTCATCGTTAAACTCTGAACTTTCAGGTCAGTTCTTGAACCAAGCATAATTTCTTCCCAAACGAGCCATCCTGCACCACCGTAACGGCGTCATTCAAAGGTGTTCTCTTGGTAACGGGTACCTGGCACTCTCCATATTAAAGTCCGGCGAGAATCAGACTGCAAACTAAACATGAACTCGTTGGAAAACATCACACAAGACCACTGTTGTGGTGTCCCCAATGCATGCTCTCTACTCCAGATTAATCGCAGGCGACAGTGAGTTGCAGTAAGTGGAACACTTCTGTTAGGCCTACGAGCATACAGACCAATGTGCCCTAAGCTTCTGTACACGGTCTGCCTTGAAACTGTCGTACCGGTAGCTGAAGAGAGCTGACGAGACAGGTCTGATGCTGTGCTCCGTCTGTTTCTTTTGGTAGTAACTGCCAAATGTGTGCCGGTCCTCATTCGGCGTTGTAACTCGGGGGCCACATGTGCTGTAACATCTGCTCACATTACAATCATCTTGGAATCGTTGCCAAAGCCTGAAGATTACACTGTGGGTGATTTCAAGTACCTCGGATACTTCCGGCTGGGTACGTCCACATTCCAGTCGTCCAATAAATCTACCATGTAAAGAATCATCCAAATGCTTCCTTTGGGCCATAACAACGCGGTTAATACACTGAAATGCTTTTAAAGCGCTTGTGAACAATTTTACTTCTTTGCCACCATTCCTTATATACCCCTTTCTTACACTCTTGTTTTTGTGACGTACTATCCGGGCCATCTGGTGGTTTCCTGTAATTTGCATATTCTTCTTCAAGATGTGTGTGATAATTCTACAGGTGAAATTGTTAATTTAGAGTTCAAGTTTCTGAATTAACCTTAATTTATGGACATGAGTGTTTTACTATTGTATGAGGGGATGCGATGAAAATTATGAATGAATATTGGGTCCCGAATATTAAAACTTTGAGAAGCACTGTCATATATGATAAATATTTTGTGCTAACTTTGGTTAAATACGTTTTATATATCCTTATTACGTTTAAGTTTGATAACCTAATTTGTTTTAAATCTTAGATAAATCACGCGATTTTGTCGCATATAAACAATATACCCTCTTTTAAACTCACTAATAGCTTTGTTGACGTCATCCTAAAATAAAAAAATTAGTCTTATAAAATATCACTAACATTAAACAGAAGAGCCTAATAGTGTTTGAGAATACTTTATCTAAGAAATCAATGAATATTTTCTATAGCTGCAATTTAAGGAATGATGAAAATAAAAATAAGTTGAAGGTGGCAAGTCACTTGACCCACTATGTATACATCTTAATACCCTCAATCGGTCCTCTCATACAGTAAGAAAGAGAAATACTTTCATTTGCGTGGTTACTTATTTCAGCAACACTTGTTGAAAGCAAATAATCTTGCTGCATAACATGTAGTGCATTTAACACTAAAACGTCCGGGATTTCGATTACTCTTAAACATCTATCGGTGATATTTTAAAATGATGATATAAAATGATTGTTTTAGCTAAATAATTGCAGGGCTACTGTTCAATAGTGTTTAGTTTTAAAGCTTTTTAATATTATTTCATGTAACTAACAAATTTTATGACCCTTTATATCATAAAAAACTGACGTTGATATTATGTTTCGCGAAGCTTTTTCGACCACTGTTTTGTAGAAAAACATTTCGAGTCGCAAATCTGTGAGATAAATTACTATTACGCAGTATCCATACTGTGCCATTCCTAGCAATATATATATATATATATATATATATATATATATATATATATATATATATATATGAACGAAATTTGTATTATATATCAAAAACAAGAAATAATAGATAATGAACATAACAAGAAATAGCGTAATAAAAATATAAAAGCTAAACATGAAGATCAAAAATATAGAAAAAAAAGAAACTACAAAAAAGAAGAACCTAGCGAGTCAGAAAGCAATTTCGAACTTAGGACCGAATAAGTGGGGTTAAACTAGTTTGAAGGCGCCAACCATCCCCCTTTTACAACTCGGTAACAAAAACCAAATAAAATAAAATAAACAAAAATTCAAAGTTTGTAAAAACTCAGAGAGTATGATAAAACCACTCACTACTATTATGTAACAAACTCTTCCAAACTCTTAATGCAGAAAAATCGCAAAACAATTGCGTAAGAAAAATAGAAAAAAATATAAACAATTAAATAAGAAAAGTATTTTTCAAAAAATAATTTAACAAAATTTTTTTACTCACAGAGCTTTTACAAAGAGAATCAAACGTCTTGACATCAATGAAAATCAATTTTTCACCAACTTAAAAAATTCGAATATACATAAACACATCTTTTGAGCTAACTTTTAAACCTGCCAGCAAAGACAGGTATAAAATGACGACAATCAAATACGGTAGAATTTGAATTGGTTGATTGTCAAAACTGTAAATTTGTTAGGTTCTAATTTAGTTGGTTGTCAACAATGTGTAAGATGTTCAAGATGTGTGTGGAAAAAATGTAAACTGTGATATGAGTGTTATAATATAATCTTCACAGCAAGAACACTAACATGCTGACTTTGAAATCCTTTTGTTGTGTGGTGGTTTTGAAATTAGAAGTAGCAAGACAGTTAATATATTTGTGTGATGTATATAAGTTTTTAAGAAATTAAAAGGGTATTCATGATCTTAACAAAATTGAAATATATATATATATATATATATATATATATATATATATATATATATATATATATATATATATATATGATATATATGAATATATATATATATATATATATATATATACATATATATACACTGCTAGACAATTTATAAGGACGGATCGCAAATTGCTATGTATCATAACATTAAGCGAGACATGAAGCCTAGTAGGATAAAATATAGTTGCCACACTGTTCAGACATTAGAATAAAGAATATTTATTGTTCTGCAAAGTACAAAAGCTGTGAAACATCTGAAAGAAAAATAATGTTCATTTGATCTGCATACGGAGAAATGGAACAATGCATCTCAAAGTCAGCAGGCACCTTAAAGAAAGGAATCAGTACAGGATATGTCCACCGTGGAGTGTGATGCAACATTTCACACGTCGTACCATACTTTGCACAACATTATCCAGCAGCTGTTGAGCCAATTTATTCCATTCCTCTGTGAGTGCACGGATGAGGGTGTTCTTGTTTGTCGGAGGATAGTTTCGACCAGAAACTTGTCTCCCCAAAGTATCCTACACATTTTCAATGGGGTTTAAATCTGGAGAACGCGCTGGCCATACGAGACGTTTAATACCCTCGCTGTCTAGACAATTCTGAACAGCGAGTGTTCGATGACATGTTGCGTTGTCGTCCATAAAAACAAATTTATCACCGATAGCACCACGGAAAAGACGAACATGAGGAAGTAGAACTTCATCAATGTATCGTTGGCCCGTCATAGTCCCATTCGCAACCACATGTAGACGCGTGCGGCCATTGATCATGATGCCGGCCCACACCATGACACTGCATGTCGGATATCGGTCCTTTTCCATGATATTTTCTGGACGATAAGCAGTACCACTCTCGCAGCAGATCAGTTGGCGTCTAAAATCCGATGACAGACTTAACCTACTCTCATCTGAGAATAGTACGCATGCCCAGTCCTGTTCAGTCCAATTGTGATGCTCACGACACCATTGCAAACGGGCAGTACGGTGCTGTCTGGTCAATGGGACACAGACAACAGGTCTGCGTACGTATAGTCCTCCTGAAACGTCTGGCGACAGTTTTTCGGGAGATCTGCTTTTGAGGCAGCAAGAAACTGATTTGCCACCTGCTGAGCTATGGTGCGATTGTTGCTTTTTGCTGATAGTACGATATATCTGTCTTCTGCAGGCGTCGTACTTCTAACACGACCTCCCCCGTGCCGTCTACTACACATTCCAGTGGTTTTAAATGACTTCCACAGCCGTGAAACAACGCTGAGAGCGATGTCGAACTCCCTGGCAACATCTGTTATTTTTCGCCCTTCTTCGATTTTTCCAATAATTCGACCAAACATAAAATCATCTATATGATGTCGGGAAGACATGCCAAAAATTTTAAGTTCGTCTATTAAATCTTTCCTGTAAAACTTTGACTTGAAACAACAACTGTCCACACGCGTCAAAACCTTTTAGCTCTTATGAACGCTATCACGTGATGAAAAGACGTGGAAAAAAATTTGCATACTCATACTTCTCTTCTTACTAATATCCCGCACTTATTCTAAATTTCCACATTTTGCTTTCTTTCATTTTGTGGTTGCTATGGATGATAGTGTTATCCGTCCTTAGCAATTGTCCAGCAGTCTATATACATATCTGCTAATTATGCCAGAATTTGTAAATATTTTTTCAGTAAAATATTAAGTAATCACATTTTAAATAATAATTCTTTTCAAAAATCAATTCACAATAACAGTGAAGATGATAATTTTTTTGCTTTGAACTTTGAACAAAAGACTGAATATTCATCTAAACAGTATTAAATATCCAAGTATTTTTAAATACCAAAATTTCATAAAAGCCCTATAAAATTCCGTAGTATAACTAATGGATACAATACATATATCACGAAATCTGGAAGATCTTACAATCTCTTCTTCAAAATCTAATTGATAACTTACAAAACACGGCAATAATTAAAAATAGCTTAAAGATCGCTAGAGTTAATAAGGATATGTTAATTTTTTCCATGCATGACTTTGATTTCGAGGTCCTTTTTAATTCTATAGATATTGATGACATGATTAAAGTTCTACAGTTAATTTATGATAAATATTAATAACATACTTCAAAGAAAAAAGAAAAATTTGATATTTTTGTTATCCCCGTATTAAAAGAAAATTTCATTGCATTTGATCAGAATCTTTATAAACAGATCAAAGGATTACCTCAGGGTGGTCCAGCTAGTAATTGTTTAGCGAACCTATATTTATATTTTTTTTGAAATTGATCATGTTGTAAATGATTCTTACTTGACTTATCGTTATATAGATGATTTAATAATTTTTGGTAAAAATAGTGAATACAAACCAAATATTACGTTCTACCCTGATTATCTAAAACTCCTTAAAACTAACTTCAACTCTAATATGGTAGAATTCTTGGTTTTAGACTTGCATCTTATTAACATTAATGTAGTCAGTAACATTTTTGACAAAAGAGATTCTTTTAAGTTCCTTATAATTAAAATTCCTGTATGGAATAGTAACTGGCATATATCAATTTACAGAAATATCAATTTGAATTTTTTATTTAGAAATGATAACTTAACTACCCTCAAAATAGATAAATACAATAATATAAAAAATTGTTTTTCACTGTTGTTTAGATCATGAATACCCTTTTAATTTCTTAAGAACTTATATTCATCACAAATACATTAACCGTCTTGCTATTTCGAATTCCAAATTCACCACACAACAATAGGATTTCAAAGTCAGCATGTTAGTGGTCTTACTGTGAAGATTATATCATAACACTGATATCACAGTTTACATTTTTTCCACACACATCTCGAATATCTTACACATTGTTGACAACCAACCAAATTAGAACCTATCAAATTTACATTTTTGACAATCAACCATTTCAAATTTTACCATATTTGATTGTCGTCATTTTATACCTGTCTTTGCTGGCTGGTTTAAAAGTCAGCTCTAAAAGATGTGTTTATGTATTTTCGAATTTTTTAACTTGGTGAATAATTGATTTTCATTGATGTCAAGACACTTGATTCTCTTGGCAAAAGCTCTGTAAATAAAGAAATTTTGTTAAATTATTTTTTGAAACATACGTAATGTTAATGTTTTATGATTTTGTAATTGTTTTAGGATTTTTCTATTTTTTTTACGTAATTGTTTTGCGATTTTTCTGCATTAAGAGTTTTCGAGAGTTTGCTACATAATGGTAGTGAGTGGTTTTATCATACTCTCTGAGTTTTTACATACTCTGTATTTTTGTTTATTTTATTTTATTTGGTTTTTCCTACCGAAATGCAAAGGGGGAAGGTTGGCGCCTTCAAACTAGTTTAACCCCACTTATTCGGTCCTAAGTCCGAAATTGCTTTCTTACTCGCTAGGTTCTTCTTTTTTGTAGGGTTTTTTTAAAATTTTTTTTCGTTAATTTTGATCTTCATATTTAGCTTTATATTTTTATTATGATATTTCTTGTTATGTTCATCATCTATTATTTCTTGTTCTTGATATATAATACAAATGTCTTTCATATACATATATAATTATAAATAATCCAATATAAAAATTCAATATATAAACATATATATACACATATATATATATATATATATATATATATATATATATATATATATATATATATATACATATCTACACAAGTATATAAACGAAAATATACAAATAAACAGATAGTTATAACCTAAGATAACTATAAATAGGTAGAAGGCACAGTAGTATAGTAACAAACTCCTGGCCTTAGGAACCAGGATTGCAGGTATGAACATGTTTTGAGGCCGACCAACATTCACCTGAAATTTGTCATACTATGTACCAAGAGGAAAGGAAAGAATTATATAAGAGAAATTGAAATTTCAAAAAATCATTAAACTAAATAACAAGTGAACAAAAATATAACCTACTTTTATTCCCAGTGTAGGCGTAGGTCGGGAGTTCATCAAGTACTAATGTGTTCCCGCCAAATACAATGGAGTGAAAGAAGATCCGCATAAAATTAATTGCGATAGAATATTAAGAAATTTATATATATATATATATATATATATATATATATATATATATATATATATATATACTTTTAAAAATTATTTAATAATATTCATATAAAAATTAGTGTGAAATATAAATGAAACCCCAAAAAATATAATTTTATTAAAATTTAATAAGCATGTGGCGCCTTCTATTTAATAATTGTAGAATAAATTAGATATTGTGGAAATTTAAAAAAAACATTACAAAACATAATAACAGTAAACAATTACATTAATACAAATTGTATCATTAAAAACCATTATAAATATAATTACAAAGAAAGTTAGCAGGATATCCATGTTCAATACCGTGATTAAAAAATTTATTAAGATTTTAAAAAAAATATTATATTTATCGCTAACTAATACATTATTACGATAAATATACTTAAAATAATATTTCTATATATAGATATTGATAAGTTTGAGAATTCCAGTAAGGCCCTTTGATGACATTAAAATTAAAGGCATCTCTTTTATCCTAAATATTACCATGTAATTTCAAATCCTTAATATACAGTGTTACATCTAGGTAATTAGTTTTGATTGGGTTATAATTAATTTTAACTAAGTTTAAGTAAACCGGATAAAAATTATTAATTTGATTTAAATTATCATTTTTACCAAAAATAATTAAATCATGAATATATCTAAAAATATAGTACTCATTATTAATATTATAATTATATTAACAAAAATTTAAATAAAGATTAGCCAAACTATTTCTAGCTAGGCCCCCTTGTGGGAGTCATTTCTCTTGTTTATACAAATAACCATTAAAAAATTAATGTAATTTTCTTTTAAGACAAAATCTATGAGAGTTTTAAATGAGATTAATATTAAGATTATAATACTGTGGTTTTCTAAAATTACTTTAATAATATCATTTATATCAATGTAATTGAAAAGATCTTCAAAGTCATAACTATGAACTGAATAAATACTTTTTTATTTAAAAAAATTATAATCTCTTTACTATTTTAATTATAGCTTTATTAAATTGCTGATTAATAAAGTTTTGTATAATGTTATGAAGTAATTTGCCTGCAGTAGTAATATATGTTTTAAAACCATTTGTCACAGTTCTAAATTTAACAGGACTTTTATAGAATTTTTGAGTTAAAAATATATATGGATACTTTTTTTAATTTTAGGAATACAAAAACCTTATTTTTTATAAATAGCAATAATACGATTACTAATTTCATTATGTGACAAATCTAATTTTTTAAAAGATCCATTATTTAGAACGTGATCATTAGGAATATTATAATATAAATACTTACAAATCACAGTTTAGTTACCATGTACTTTATCAAAGTAAACTATGATAAAATTCTTTTGTAGTTCATAAATTTTCTGTTTTATGTCTTTAAAAGTAGTTTCATATTGAGAATGGTAGCTAAAATTCATAAGGTATTTTATAATATTGTACTTATGCTCATCAAATGCCTCAATAGGTGGTCCAAATTTAATTGCAGATTTTGTAATAAAATTATCTCTATTTTTTATAATTTGTTTTTAACAGTATTGTTGTTATTAGAAATATTTAATCTAAAACTAGTGCCTTTACTCATTATATCTTTTAAAATATTCTCATTTATTATGTAAGAAATTTGTATGTACTAAGATGCCAGTAACTACATGTTAATGATGACCATTAATAAAATCATTATAATTTTTAGATATGCAATCTTCTATATTATTAGAGGGAGAACTATTGTTGTAATTAAAGATAAATGTGCCCATTGTTTTGTTATATTTAAATTCTTTCTTTACAACCATCTTTCTAACCGGAAAAAGTGACAAATGTCTATTAAATACTTTAGAAAAGTTAATTTTGTCAAATTTTTATTCATGAATAATAAAGAGCAGTACTCTATAATAGGTTCATTAATTTTTTCTCAACATTAATATTGAATTTATTAACTAGATAGTTAAGAATGTCTTTAATAATTTGTACTGCAAGAGCATGGCAAACCTTTAAGGAATCATTATTTAAGGTTTCATATAACAATACAATTTCATGTTTATTAAGACCAAACGTGAAGTATTTGATCTTCCTGATATTAAAGTTTTTTTCAAAATCATCAATAAGGAATTTAATATTGTCATTTAATGAATTTTTATCTCTATTTTTCCTTTTAGTCCTGTTACTTCTAGAATGTCTTTTAGAATTATTACTTAATTTATTGGCATTATAAAAAAATTCTTTATTATTATTATGTAACATTATTTGCAAAGTGTTTTTAGCAAAATACAAAACATTAAGGCCATATGAATAGATTGAATTAAAACTCCTCTATATAATAAAGTGATTTTCCCCCCATAATCTGTGCTTAGTATAATTGGAGTAATTTTAATGATAGACAGTTCAACATTTTTGAAATCATGCATATGAAAGTGTCTAAGTTCAATTTTATTAGAATTATTGGAATTATTAAAGAATTTAACATCATGTCTATGTTGATTAATCCTCAAGTTAATAGTATTGGAGGTCTGTCCAATATATTTATAATGACATACTTTACAATTTAAAAGATAAATACAATTAAAGGTTTTACAAAGGTTAAATTTAGAATCACAAGCATATTGATCCATATTTAACATAGTACATGTCTTACATCTACTATCTCTACATTTATTAAATTTTAACCTAAGACTGTTATAAGATTGAGTGTTATCAAAATTATAAGAAGATAAATAATCATTAATTCCACGTATAACAGGACTTTTAATGTAACATTTATTAATATTTTGTGAAATGTGATTACTAGAATCTAACAAGTTTTGTTTATAATGATTATGATGGTCTCAATAATGAATTTTTTGTTCCAAAAAATTCTAGTCTTGAATAGTTTAATATTAGAATTACTATATTACAAATATTGAATTCTTTAACAGAATTCAGTTCCATTCCAAAACTGTTATTGGAGAAAGAGGGAGAGTTATAAAACTCCCTCATCCTAATAACTAACAAGTCAAAATAGATAGGTATTTCTGTAAATAATACAGAAGATGATACAAAGTCAAAAGAGAGTGTGCCAAAGTAAAACAGAAACAAGTTAATTTAAAAAACAAACAAACTTGAATGTAAGCTCTTAAAAATAAGAGAAAACTATGCTCTCAAAAATAAAACCAAAGCTATGAAAAGGCTCAAAAGAGAGCCATCCACCACACAAAAATCAACAAAAGAAAACAAATGGGTAATATTATTACGATGCTGTACCTACCTAATCAGTACACCACCGAGCAAAGATCAGCTATAAACTAACCTAATTGCCAGTCACTAATACAAATTGTACCAAAATCATAAAGTAGATAAATGTTAAGGAAAAATGATGTGCATTTCTAAGTAGACCTAACCATCAAAACCTCAAGGTGCCAAAAATCAATACAAACAAATATGTATTACATGAAAGACATATTACATAAATTAAAATGATAATATAAAAAATAAAATATAAAAATATCAGTAAAAATAAAGCTAAAAACTAGAATATACTACAAAAAAAAATAAAAAACATAAGTAAAAACCAATGCACTAAAAACCTGAATAATACTAAAAAGGAATAAAAATAAGTAAAACAAGTATTGAATATGAAAGCAAAGAGTTAAAAAACATTGATATAATAGAAAAGTAAAATAGTATATAAAATAGCCAAAATTAGAATCTGTTAAGAAATCATAATTAGGCTATAAGCTAAATTGCTTACAATAATGAAGAACAACAGTGTAATTCAGAAATTTCTTATATATATATATATATATATATAATATATATATATATATATATATATATATAAAGATATGCTAGAATATCATCAATTATATATCTGACTTTCTTCAGATTCTTCGCAGTCACTTTCACTCAATCTTATATCTTAATCGGAAACTAAATTAGAGCAAAACAGCTAATTACCACTCATTCGCAGAAATCTCACGCAATAAAAAGGAATTTGTCAGAGCTTAGGGCTTTTCAATGAGCAATTGTTTCAGGGTGTCTAATCTGTACAAGGTTTGAAAATCGAATGATTTTTTCTTATGAAAACATAACCAAATGCTCTGTAACGAAACTCTTACTCTTAAACACAAAAATTTGAGAAAAATTGATTCTTTTCCGATGTAAAAATCATAACACTGCATTCATAGTCAAATACATGTGCGGTAGAAGTTTGGGAAGTTTGTTTGAAAAAGTAATGATGAACAACAACTATTTATAATGATAAATTGTATTGGTGTCGAAATGACACCAGCGTACGTTCTAAGTATATTTAGTTGTAAAAAGTGTCTCCTAATTATCCTAGAGCTACAACACTTTTAGTGTAAAATGACCAGAAAAACTAGTTAAAAGTGGGGGGAATTTTTCAAATTTCCTGCAAAAATGCGGAATTGAGAACCAACTGAACTGGCCTAAGGGTTAAAATGACACCCATGGACTTTCTAGTGTCAATCGAGCTTCAACGCATTGTTTAGCTTCTATGGATATTTTTGCTTGGAAAAGGGACAAAACAGTTCAAATTTGCATTCGATCGCGATTTACCTTACCTTCTCTATGTGCATTATTTCTCTAAGTGACACAACCTTCCACTCCTTAACCTCCTGTGTACTATATAACCAATAGTGCAGCGTTTCTCAAACTGTAGGGTGCGCCCCTTGGGAGGCGTGACAGTTCGACTAGGGGGGCGCGAGCATATCAAATAGTCTAAAACAATAGGTTATTAAAATATTAATTTACCGAAAGGAAGCAAAATAAAATACTACCTGATATAATAAATATAAAATACACTTTTACACAGATAAAATACAATTATAAATGTGTATCAGTACTGTACAATGCATATTTTATCATTAATTTAACAATACTACGTTAAGAACACGTTTGATAATTATTAGTGCCCCTAGTAGCTCATATTAACATTTATCTTGATAATTTGTAGGATATATAAATAATTCCTTAACTACCTATGTAGCGTTATGCGATTCGCCTCCAAATGCCACCGTTTTCCAAGTAGGTGCACGTATATGATGTATGGGGGGGGGGAAGGAATAAACAAGCAAATCCTCTGAAATGAGTGAATCCTTTGAAATCACTCTTAAGGTGCGTCTGTTGCAATCCGAAGCCTTCCGAATAATTCTATCGATAGCACTGCACAGAAAAGATCGTACTTCAAAAAGACGTATATGCATGTTCAGAAAATCCATGCTTTGGCTGAGCGAGACGTTTATATTCGTCGGTGGCCCATGAGAGTCGCATATTGTAGCTTTAATGTCAAAATATAGTAATATTGAATTAAATACATTGTTATAGTTTAAAGGGGGTATGAGGAAAATGGTGATTGAATAGTGGGTCGCATATTTTGAAAGTTTGAGAAACACTGCACTTATAGATACATACAATGCATAGGGCGAAAAACCCCATTATAAACTCGTGTGGATACATAGATTATTTAGGTGGACAACCAGTGTAACCTGCACAGGAGACATTATAATGTAGATCTCTTTTATTGGGATTGAATAAAATTATAAAAGTCAAGTTTTACAAAATGACTCCGCTACAGAAAGTTTAAAGAAATGAATTTTAAAATTACAAATCTTAGTGAAATTGTTTGAAATATCCCTTGGGCAAAAAGCGTTTCCACATGCATTATATAAGTGTATTGTCATTTTTGTTCCATCTCTTCAACTTCTTCATTCCAAACAGATAAATCTGTTTTAGAGTCAATGCCGTATTCCTCGATTTCTGGCAATTATTCTAGTTCTGTATCACTTTCCTTATGACGATGCCATATAACCAAGAACAAGTAGAAATAAATTCCTTATACAAATTTTAGATTGATGAACGAAACGCAAACAAACTAGTGCCAAGTTAAGGTCGTCGTCGTTCGAGTGAGTCAGTGTCAAAAGGGAAAAAAATTAAACGTTCTTCGTAACGTCAAGTTCAGTATCCCCAGAAATCTGGGATTAGAAATAGAAATCTGTTTTATGCGCGCGCACGGGGTTAATAATGCATCAATACCAGGTTAATGATCGTTATGCAGAAATTTTTCTTTGCAGTAATTTTTTAATGTCATTAATTTCTTAATCTTATGAGAAATTAGTTACATTTAATTATTTTTTATATAGATATTCCAAAATAAACATGTATTATCTATGTTAAAAAGGCACATACACATAAATTCCTTATATTACTGTAACACATGTTACAATAATATAGGGTGTTTTTTTAGAGGTATAGAACTTTAAATTGCAATAAAACAACGATGTATTATTCGATTGACATGATTTTTTTTATTCGAAAGATAATCTTGTGGCATTACATTTTGAATATGATTGCTGGCATATGACTGCCACGGCTGGCTCGGATGTAGTCCAATCTGGACGTCCAATTTTTGATGACTTTTTCCAAAATTTTGTTTAGCGATGAAGCGCACTTCTGTTTGAATGGCTACGTCAACAAACAAAACTGCCGCATTTGGAGTGAAGCTAATCCACAAGTGTATGTCGAAACACCGTTACATCCAGAAAAACTGATTGTTTGGTGCGCTTTATGGGCTGGTGGTATCAGTGTTCCGTACTTCTTCAAAAACGATGAAGGCCACAACGTTACAGTCAATTGGTGATCGGTATAGAGCCATGATTACTAACTTATTCATTCCTGAATTGAACAATCATGATGTCCAAGAGCTGTGGTTCCAACTAGACGGCGCAACATGTCACACAGCTCGTGCGACAATCAATTTATTGAAAGACACGTTTGGTGACCGCCTAATTTCACGTTTTGGACCTGTGAATCGGCCACCAAGATCTTGTAATTTAACACCGCTAGACTATTTTCTGTGGGGCTATGTAAAATCATAGGTCTATGCGGATAAGCCACAAACGCTTGGCCATTTGGAAGAGACAACATTCACCGTGTTATTGCCGATATACGGCCACAAATGTTGGAAAAAGTCATCGAAAATTGAACGTCCAGATTGGACTACATCCGAGCCAGCCATGGCAGTCATATGCCATAAATCATATTTAAAGTGTAATGGCAGAAGATTATCTTTCGAATAAAAAAAATTCATGTCAATTGAATAATACTTTGTTGTTTTATTGCTGTTTAAAGTTATATACTTCTAAAAAAACACCCTTTACATTTTACGATTAAAAAACTTAAATAATAGCTGTTTTAGTCACATGTAGTGTATGTAACTAAGATACCTCAGATAACAATATATTCTATTACATGCATTAAATAAATGAATTATATTCTTGAATTTTTAGTTAAGCCCTATTTATAAATAAACAACAATAATTTAAGGTGTCATACTCAATGGTCAAACCATAAAATGACCTTCTTTTATAGTTATAATATTCCCGTCTCCATTATATGTAGATAATGTTGTATTCATTTATCGAACTTTCATGTCTGCCCTCTTTTTTCGAACATTTTACTTTAACTTTAACAATCTGCTTGTTTACATTGATTTCGACACGCCTATAAAGAGTCTTTCAAAACTGAGGAAATCCTATGTCTTTTTAGCGATGTATTCAAAGAAAAGTAGGGGGAAAAAAACCTTCTGCAATCTATCTTATTGACAACTTTTGAGTTTTTTCGACATGGTCTTCTTGGGAAATTTATAATGTTTATGCTAATAGGCACATAAAAGGTTTGTTAGACTAACTTTTTTTCCGTTGAAACTTCGTTCATCCAAACGTAATGCACTGATTACAAAGAAATTTTACCCTCTTCGTCTATAAGGACTTAACAAATAAATTTAAAAAGAGCTAGATATTTTTTACAAAAAAGTTTCTGCTCTTTTAATCAAAAAACTGTAACTGAATGCTTACTTAATGATTCCTTACTCCTGAGATGTATACTTTACTTAAATAGCTATGCTTAATTTTAGAACTAAAATTTTCATTATAAAAATACTGAGGCTTGTTTATTTGTTGAGAACATATTATAATATTTACTACGAAAAATACCTTTCCTACGAAATATGTAAACAAAAATTTATATTAAAAGTACTGATGTAGTTTATTTGCATACATTTTGACTTTGCTTGCATATAACATTACTTATGGGAACAAATGATAGGGATTTTATGTTTAATAACCAATTTGTTAAGAAAAGCTTTAAAATCACGTAAAAATACATAGAAATCCTATAAAAATATATTACGAAATACATTAATTTTTTCAAATAATAATATAAGTGATTTTCAGTTAAAAATATAAGTGTAATATTTCAAAAAGATAAATGTGTTACTTTTCCTCATTAGGGTAGTATTTGCGAGTAGAAGGAGAAGGGAAATTGTCAAGATTTCAAATAGGCAGTCCACATTAATGCCACATGTATGTAATAAGAAAGCAAATGCAAATATAATTTTTGAACAATCCTGACAATTGTTTTTGTAAGTGATACAGCTACTGAGATATATTATTGTTTAAAAGTTACGATTATTTCATATTCAAGCATTTATCAGGTTAAACCTTAAGCACGTGATAGGTTTTCTTGACGGAGAAATATTTTGTAACATTATTTTTTATTTGCGAAGAATAATTAGCATTACATTTTTTAAAAAATGTTTGACTCAAAGTCATATTTTTATCTGCCTTTATTTCTCAAAAAAATTGGACACCATTAAAAATGAATACACAACTTTCCTGCTAGCAGCAAAAAATGTGTCCTTTCGATTAGCTCCCATAGTACAAAGGTATTGGAACAATCATTACGTATATGTATAATCAGTATGAAACCCACGATCTGTACATTTGTGTAGCAAATTTGTTATTAAATGTGTTTAAGTTCGTGCAAATATAAAGTAAAATTGATCAAAATTTGGTGAAAAAATTTATGACAATGTACTGCTTCTATTTTTATAAACTTACGAGGGTAGAAAATTATTAAGATATTTGCATTGTAAACAATGTACTTGTAAAGCTTTTTGGAATAAAAATTATTTTTCTGATTGTTCTAAAACCAGAATGTTATTTATTTGGACATCATTTTGAATAACATTTTTAACAGAAGATATATGTAGATTGCTTGTACAGTAAGGAATTTTAATAATGTGTGTTAAATTTGAAGGCTTCTTTTTTTAACCCAATGCTATATATATAATATAGTGGACATTCCATGTAACATAGAATGAATAAATAATGGATTTGATAACAGACCAAAATATAAGTGAAAATATAAAACTCGAATTGAACAAGATGGAAAACTATTATGTTTTTTTAAACTGTCACTGATTTAAAGCAATAAAGTAGAGTTTAGCTTGCTTTACAGGATCCAAAACTTAACCTGAAGCAGATGATTTTTACATGATAGTGTATGAAAAGTTTTAACAATCCTCCAGGCTTTAAAAAAATGAAGTAAAACTCCATACAGCAAACGTGTAAACTTACAATATTCTAACAAACTATTAATATAATATAAATGATTATTGTGAAATTTTCAAACTGCATACTGATACAAAAACATTAATTAAATATAACTACAATAACTTACCATAAATCTTTTTCCAAATTATATAATTAAATTTATCCGAACTATTTACCAATTCACATACATGCTATATGAAATAACTATCTGTGATGTGAGGTGAATATAATGCTAATAGACACAATTGTTCCCATGTATATATTTTCTCTCACACACATATATATATATATATATATATATATATATATATATATATATATATATATATATATATATATATATATATATATATATATATATACATATATACATAGTGGTAATTCTTTATAAAATAAATTAAGGCTTAACTATCAAATGAGTTGCATTACTGTATTGTTGATATCTATGGTAAATGCATCTTTTACCTAATGGAATTTCAGCTATATCGCTTTATTCAGGCCCCGTAGAAATTAAAATGAAGGGATAGGGGAAAGGTAAATTTAAAGAACATCTTCTAATTGAAATATTAAAGCTTCAAGTGAGTGAGTGAGTGTTGGGTTTTATGGCGCAAGAGCCAATTAAAGCTTCAATGACACTTTTAAATGTGATGTAATGCCCAAGATTATAAAAAATATTGAATATTGTAATTATTAAGACAGATTAAATTGCATTTTTCATCGATCTTTTTTTCTCTCTCAAACTTTGAATATTGTAATACTATTATGTATAAAAAAAGAGATAAAACGAAAGAATCAAAATAAATTATAGTAAATTTCGGTGTATTACTCACACCTACACTTACAACCAGGATTTTTTAATCTTGAGTTAATTTACTGTATTACGAGCACCCTCTTTTTTCACGAAGAAACCTGAAATATACGAATGAAATGCCCTTATGTTTTAATGTCATTTATCCCATGTATTTTATTGCAAGTTCTAGAAAAAGTATACTTCCAGAACTACAGTCCTTCAGGAATAAAAAGGAATGTCATTTCTTTTACATGTACATTATTTTGATGAATGAAGTCTAATATATTTCTATACTATATTTTTATTGTTTTTTTAAAGCTGGTATTTTTTTACACAGCATATAATGTTCACCCGTAAATGACGATTGTGTGCGTGTTAAAAGTTTGCGTTACAAGCCGAATTTTACGGTAAGGAAAATCTTTCAAAATTTTAGATCTTAAATTATTTCTAGATTTTTTTTTATTTCTTAGACAATTTAAAGTTTAAAAATATTAATTTAAAATACGCAACGCACTCCTAAATGTGTATTATTATTTTTTCATATAGCATTTCCTTAAAGCTTAAAGTTTTTCTAATGTTTAATTCTTCATTTTCAATTATATTATACGAGAAACAAAATTATGCACACAAAAAATGCAAAGGTTTTAAACGTGCCTTGACATGCTAATATCCCTTCACCGAAGAAAAAATCGTAAGATTGAGCTAGTATGTTAAATATTGAAGTGCCAGCCGATATTTCCAAGCCACTAGACTAAATGTTCTGCGCATGTCTAGGAGCATTCTGTGTGTTTTGGGAGCCTGCCAGTTGTTAGACGCACTACGAGTCTGAAACAGAGACAACACCATGTAAGAATGACGAGGAGTAAGACGATAACGCCTCGTGTTTGTAATACGACGTTGAAGGGCACTGAAGACGTGAAACTTTCAATGATGATCTGTATTGTTAATAATATGTAAATAGCTATGTATAATTAAAATTAAGTAAATACGATTATTGTGCTATCACTGACCAGCCCCCATTATAATAACTGGAATTATTTACAATTTTGGTACGTGATATGAGTTAGTAGGAACGCTATAGTATTATCAATTACAAAATTTTTCGACTGCATTTTTCAACCTAATATTTCTTTATATTTAATTCGGTTTGCGTATATTTTAGTCAAGGCAGTATTACATTATGAGAAATTATTTGCTTCAGCAAATAAATATTAATAATATATGGCGCAAGAATCGAAATTGTGTAATTAAAGTTTCCCCTTTAAAACTATTGATCTAATTTTTTTTGAGACTCTCCAATTTGACCAATGGAATCTATGAAAACATATTTAACACTTAATTTTTGTATTAATATATGCAGTAATACCTCGACTACCCTGACTTACAATGAAGCTGCTGTTAAGGTATCCGACTACCCTAAAATCATGATTTTTTTTAAAAATTGACAAATTTTTTGTATGATTTTATTTTATAGGCCATCATATAAGCTTAATAAAAATACCAAGTGTTTTATTTTCCAATCACTAGAACAAAAATTACAAGTGTTTTAGTAAAAGCAGATGCCATAACTTTACACAAGATGTCAAACTTTAAAATGCGTTTTACTCGAAATGTGTTTTTTGCGAAAAGTTCAAACGGGGACAGCGATTGCTCAAAAAGTTTAGAAAATAATTTGCTGAAATTTTTTGTGTATGTTATGTATAACAGTAGAAATGTTTTGATCTTCAGATTTATCAATCGCTGCTTTATTTTAAAATTTACAGTCCTTTATGAGGATATAATCATTTTCTTTTTAAGCAATTTTGTATAATCACTAAGATAAAGTGCTCTAGGTTTTGTAAAAATTGAAATATCTCTTATCCTGAAGGTCATTTCAAACACGAATAATAAAGTAACACATCAAAATTGAAAAATTTAGAATATTCTCATAAAAATTTTGTACAGAGCGGCCCCCGTTTATGTAATTTTTTGTACATTTTTACCAGTTTTTTCCCATTTTAATAATAATAATTTTTTTTCCTTAAAATATACTAAATAAATCTAAAAATCACAAAAAAATCCTCATATTTCCATTTTTTCAAAAAAAAGTTGTCGCAAGTAGTCGGATACCTTAAGTCATTTTCAAATCTCAGTGATTCGTTATTTCTTATTTTTTTCTTTTCTGGAATTCAGCCAAAATTGATATCACAGCCTGATAAAATTGAGAATGCGATTGAAGAAACTGCCGATCTTGTCAGGCAAATAAATTTGCAAATAAATTTAGAAGTGGATAGTGATGATATTCAAGAGCTAACAATTGATAATTCCATAGAAATGCACGAGCAAGAGATCAAGACATTAAATAACTTAAATCTTTAAATCCAGTTCAATCAGAATATAGAATGACGGTTGGGAATTTTACAGAATGCCACAGTTTAATTAAAAAGAAGGGTTATAAAATTTAGAAAACTCAGCTTTTAACAAAGTGCGTATTGTTTTCGTAAACAAAAAAATAAAAAAAATTACATGTTACGAGCAAATTTTGTGGGAGGAAAAGAAAATATTTTAGCAGGCAGACTATCTGATTGCCACAATATATAAATGGCTGGACTAATTTCCACAATATATAAATTACATCTATTTTAGTTACTCAAAATGTTATTACATTTTCGCGAGCATTTGAATTAGTACGGATTTAAATTAACATGTTTTTTTTAAATTGAAACAAAATTAGGAAACATTTTTGAATATAAACATTATAAAAAATGTAAAATAATACTTTGGGAATTTGATAACTCATTTTTCTAACACAAGGCAAATTATTAGAAATAAGTTATAAAATTATAAAAGGAAAGCAAATCACTTTTATTTGATGACTTTCCCATGATTTCGAATACCTTGAGAGATTATGGTTTTTGATAACGCGTGAAATAGTAGTTGATTACGTTTCAGAATAATATAGTTGTTCAAATATATTTAAGATTAGTGGCTCCCAAAGTGGTCCCTACGGACCTCCAGGGGTTCCCGATATTATTCAGGGGCTTCGCACAAGATTTAACACAAAATAAAAGAAAAATTGATCCATTTTTATTTTTATAGAAATTTAAATAAATAAGAATTCACATGGATATTTCCGACTGAGAGTTGAACACTTTTGCACATGGAATATATAACTCAGATTCCAAACATAGATTAATATGTACTAATATGGGGTCATCTCATTGGAATATCCACAAATGAAGGACTTAAATCAGTATTTGAACAATGATACTACATGTTCTGGTAACAAAAACAGACCTCAACTTTATATGCTACATTTTGAGTTACTGTACAGAAATTGTTGAATACTTTCCCGTCTTCCAATTTGGTAGAAAGTGAATTAAATGCTTTAAAAAACCTCATCGCACACAAAGAACCGACTAGAAAGTAGTGATCTTGGTGATTTGCGGTTGCTACTCACAAACATTGAGACGTATATAAATGCACTTACAACATCTCAGCAAGTTCATCCAAGTCATTATTTCTTTTAAATTTTATTTTTAAAAAAAGTTATAAATTTAATAAATAATTTTTCAACAAAATGCTTTTTGTTTTGTTTTAAATTTATAATTTTTTATACTATGCATTTATGTATATTTTACAATTGGGGGTACGTGGGCAAGTTTTGACTATTAAAAGGAATCAATGGGCTTATAAAGTTTAGAAATCATTTTATTTTAGATGAATAAATTCCATACTTTTTATAAATATTTTGACAAAAATAATTATACTGAACTCTATGAAATAAATTGATTTGCTTTGATTATCTAACTGACTTTGTATAAAGTTGATGTTGCAATTTTAATATCTGAAGTAATTCATTTTGTATTAAGTACATAAGTTACTGCTGTTGTTAGAAACTGACTCGTGAAGAATTTGAATGATCCAGGAAATCTCGTCCAATAAAAATCCGATAGATTTAACAGAAAAGTACAGCACTGGTGAAAGAACACGCCATTTATTTGTCATGAAAATAACCAACACCCCAAGACTTAGATTCAGATTAATGTAGATATACTAAACATTAGACGATGATTCGATTTTAAAATTTATCCATTTGATTTAAACATGGATATTTTCTCACATACATTTTATTTCCAGTATCTTACGAAATGGATTTTGCATGTTTTAAAATAAAATAATGAGACAACGTGGCAGAAAAAAGTTAAAAATGCTTTAAAGGGATTAATCCTGACGTTGTGAATCATACTAATAATAATAGCATTATTTTTTACTATTACAACCATTGTTACTGTGATACTGTTATTTTTGATTCCAGTACTATTATCATTTTCTTAAAAATGAATGAAACATGTATCTTAAAGGAATGCTTGTGTCCAATCTGATCTTTACAAAGAATAACATAAAAAAAATTGCTTTTTGTTTTATAGATTACAATTATTCCACTGATTTTATGTTCTTTAAATTAGTTTATTGTATTTCAAAATTTAAAGCTAAAAACTATTATAAAATGTAATTTGTTATCGTATTTGTACAGATAATGTCTTAGTAAAGTGATTGTTATGTGCTACAGACCTTATAAAATTATTTTTTGTGTATTACATCTATTCATCCTCATTAATAGTCTTTTGAAAACACTTCCTTTCTTATAAACTGATATAAATATATTATAGGGAGAAATCCAGTGATAATTCGATAATTCTTTTTTTAAATGTTCACTCAGATGAAATTATGATTCGTATGATTTATCAGGAATTATTACACAGTTTTTTAACGATATGTTTATGCAGACAAGTATTTTAATTGTCATTTCTATCTCTTATCTGAGCATCTGACTACATAATCCTAGAAATTTACAAAAGTAATAAATCAATCAATTTTGCTTGAAATATATTTTTTCTCTTTTCTGTAACATAATGACAATATTCTAAGTATATCATTCTGCAGTCTCTTTTCTGTACCATAATAACAATATTCTAAGTATATATCATTCTGCAGTCTCTTTTCTGTACCATAATAACAATATTCATATATATCATTCTGCAGTCTTATAATACACAAAACTCAATGTAACCACATCAATGTTTTTAAAGAGTATCATTTTTTTAACATGTCATTGTATTTCGAAAAATTAATATTCAGAAACATTATTTTATGAATAACTCTTCGAAGAAAATTATTACTAGCTTGTATTAAACACAAGTGTTTATTTTCTTGAACGGAAGATATTGTTAGAAAGAATTTAAAGAAATGAAGGCATTGTTATCTTTCCTTTTATACTAAAACATGTATATATATATAAATATATATATATATATTAAATAGGAAAGTGACTTTAGATTTTTCAGGGTAGAATGTCGCTTTTACTCAATTAAAATTTAAGAAATTTAAGCGATGTTTAGAAATTAATGTTTATTGATAAATTTGAATTCATTTTATTATAATTATACATGGGAAACTATTGCACGCGTGTATGTGCTGATTCTTTAGCAAAGGAATTTCAGTCTTATTAATTAAAAATATTGAAAATGGAGAAAAAAAGACGTAGAAGAAAAAGCAAGTTATTTTTTTCATCTTAACTTTTAATAATTAGAACTGGTCAGAAAAAAATCAGAATACAAATAACTAATAACAAAGCACGTCCTTAAGAGTTTGATATAAAAATAAATTGAATATATATATAACTGTATAGTTAGTTATTGTTTTAACTAGATCATAAATGTTCTTTCCAATTATATTGATTTCAAGGGAAATTTTTAAAGGGAAAGTTTAAACAATTATGTGTAACAGATTCAAGATTATTTTGAAGAAATTCTTAATTAATCAGATTTTATAATTTGTACTGATAAAAAAGTAAAAAAAAAATAAGAATTTGTTTATATATTGAATAAAAATATTTACTTGTTATGATTAAATTAAAATAATGCAAATACAGAACACTAATAAATTCAATAAAATGTAATTTTTTTTAAAAATTGCAAAAAAACAAATAACCTACTTTTTTGGTCTGACAGCCAAAAATACAGGCTTTTTTTATTTTATTTAAAGAAAAATTACTTTCCAATGTTAGACAAATGGCATTAGTCCTTATTACCAAAAAAGAAAAACATTGTTTCCATTGTTAGCAAATTAAAGTGTACATAAAAATAAGTATTCAGAATAATATATTCATATAATTAATTTTCAATTAGGAATATATTACATCTCTACTTCCAAAAATAAAGAAAAAGCGTTGCAAGAAATAGATTATGTGTGTATTAGGAAAGCAGAATAGTCAGTTTTACATTGAACCAAAGAAGCTAAAATTAAAAACAAACAATTAAAATGTAGGCAAGAAGATGATCTTGCAGATGACACTAGCAATCTAAGTTATAGTTCTGGTATGCATTAGTTAATAGTAAATTTGTACTTTAAATCACTATTTCTCAAAAGTGTAAGTTTCAACACAAAAGAAACAATTTTGTAAACACTACTTATTTTACAGCCTTGAAACTTTTCACATATGTTAACACTATACAAATAAATATTTTAATGAGAGATTTTATCAAAAAAATTATTTAAAAAATATTTATGGATTAAAATGTACAAGAATTTTAATCGTTTTAAAAATTTTGACGTGGATATGAATATTTTAAAAATATTCATATGAATATTTTAAAAAAAAACTAATCAAAATTTTGAAAAATGCTCCCATTAAAATAATAAAAACAATACAATGAATACACACAAAAAAATTCATGACTGTACAACCAGCCAATTTTTTAAAAAAAATGTTCCTTAAACTTGGACATTTTTAACATTACGGAGATAGGGAAAATGTTGCGTGAAGTGACCCCCTTAAGAAGCTTTACAAAGCATTCATTCAATTAAGAGTCTCATTACCTAGAATACATACGAATATTTAGCGTACGTAATAGAATAGTACAATATCTTTTCATAAGTGCATGTATTTATTTCAAAATATTCGAAATACAGTTAATTTTCTAAGTATTTACTAACAACTTTATTTTAATGCCCATATATATGCATATATTTTAAGATAAGTCACAAATTGCATTTCTCTAGTGTTAGATGTGCATACAATCTATTTATACTGCATGTATACATATTCATTGCATTCTTTTCAAGAAATGGAATATAAATTCACCAAATACAAATACTAGAATACTAAGCATACAACCTCCACCAAACAGAATGAATGGTCCTAACAAATCAGAAATCGAAAGAGGTTTCAATCCAGTGGGTATTGCGCGGTGTTTACTATCGAAGTTCATGCGAGTTTTATAAATTGCTTCTTCAAAAAATTTCTTGAAAATTCCTGTATCCATTATCCACAATATTGTGGTCGATAAATGATTTATGCAACAAAAGCCTTTGTTGACGGCTATGCCGATACTTCCAAAACCAACAGTTTCTTGGAAGATATATTTATCTGATTGAGGTGGCTCTCCATATTCTAACAAAAAGAACCACTTGGGTCCCAGCACCGCTACATTGTCATCAAAGTCAGTAGGTGCTATGACAGCATCTTCGGGAGTGAACCAATCTTCTTCGGTCGTGTGTTTTTCGATGATGCGTAAGTCTTCATTAACACTTACGTTTAACATATCAATGTTGGCTGATCCCTTGTTTGTCACGCACCTATACTTTCCTTTTGAGACAGCAGAAGCTAAATCTTTGATAGTCGTTATTCCATTTTCCCTTATAGGTATCGTAAGAGATGACAAAAGTAGAGCAGTATAGCTGGACGAAAGTAATACTGCATATAATATCCAGCTTCCCATGAGGATTCTGTCTATACCATTTTCGACATTGAAACTTAATGGCTGGTTAAAAATATTCCCTATCATGGACACATACATTCGACTCTGCGAAATCTTCTTTATCATCAAGTACTTGAAAAGGATCGGCATGAATATGAAAAGAAAAATACTGAGTATCCACACAGGCCATTGAAATGGCATCAAAAACGAAGCAGACTTCAGCATAGCTTTAGGTATCTTTGTAACAAATGTACTTGTCTCCATAGTGTAGGGCACAAAATCAACTATTTTGAATCTTGGGTCAGAGACAGTCAAATCTCCTAGAGCAATATCAGCTTCATTACGATGGACCATTCCAATCATTCCTGTCCATTGCCCATCCACGAATTTTCCCCACTCTTTGTCATCAGGGATAATCAATTTGTAATCAAATCCTAGCTTAGAAGATAAGATTTCAATCAACTTTGCTTCAACGCCTCCAGTGAAATCGACATTATTCTTTTCATCAGTTTTTATTTCCATTATGTGACGCATAGGCATGATAGCAATTCTAAGGAATAAAGGAAAGGCCATGATCGAGCAGGTGCACGCAAAGGAATTCTAATTTCTAAAAGAATTCTGGATAAGAAAATTTTGATATATTAATAAATACATCTGGATATAACTCAATGGCATATCATTATGAATACTTTTCTGACTATTGCCTTCGAAGGAGAAAAGAAGAAATGACAATTATGTGTATTCTGCGCAAGTACGTAATTGATTACAAGCAAACTTATAGCTTTGGTTGGTTAATTTTTTTTGAACTATATATCCACGTGTTTGACCCACTCTGGAGAACAATGTCAAAGATAAAAAGAAAAAAAGAAAGAAATATATATGTCAAATCATTCATTAGCAGAAATAAAGATGCGCTACATGTTTTAAGAACCAAACAAATTAATGTTTGAACGTGAAGCACGGAAAAGCTCCACGTGTAAAAACCGATATATTCCCTTGGGAAAAAGGAGTCCAATGCACGAAATAGATCTGTTGAAAGAAATTCTATTTGCAATGGATGTACAATAAGATTTGCTTCATTCATGAGGGCTTGGACAGTTGAGTACCTACCGCTCTATGCACACAGAAAGGAAATAAAAAAATTAAAAGAAACTTGGATCCAATAAGAAAAATCGATACTCCTACGCATATTCAAGTTAAATGCGTCTTGATATTTTGGTTTAATGTTTCGACAGATAAAAAAAACCATCGAGGCAACATCTAGCGAATATGAAATAAAGAAGATAATGGAGAATTTTGCAGAAAGAGAAACTAAACCAATGACAAGAAGAAACAAAAACATATAAAAGAAAATTTTGTGGAAATTCAATAAAGTTGAGCTTATTACAAATATTTGCACAGAAAAAGTCAATGGGATAGTCATGATCTAAAAAATATCAAATAAGTTTGCTAATTGTGTGACTATTTTATTAACTAAAGATAAAAAAATACTTCTGTTAATAGAAATATAAAACTTGTTTTTCCAAAATATTACTTAAATAAAATTAAACAAAATGCGTGTTTATTAATTGAAAATATTATCTTTTAATTTTTTCCCGTAATACCTTAAATATTGGCGATATGTAGCAAATTGGCTATCTTTCATTAGTTTTCTGGCATTTATCGTTAATCAGTTTTTTAAACATTTATAGAAACAATTTATGTGTGTAATCATTAGACCAATGAAATAACTCATATAATACTTCAACACCATCATGATTATTTTTTGTTAAAAATGGAACTTCCTGCAAAGATATATTTAAACCAATTTTATAATATTTTTAACTTGCATTTTTACAAAGCTTGATGATGTCTATGATTATATTGAATATGATAAAGCTTTAACTTAAATTATTGTGTAATTAGCTGCATCACTATTTTTAAATAACATTTAATGACTGAATCTAATCAATTGTAAGAAAGGTGCAAAGTAAATTAAATAGATTAAGTATAAGGCGGAAAACATATATATATATTCAATTAATTATTCTGTATGTGTTTTGTTTTGAAATTACACATTCGCAAAATATGAGAAATAATGCCGTAATAATAGTTATTAAAAATATTTTATCCTTAATTTTGATATTTAATACAAAATATATCCATGTATCTTAATCTAAAATCTAAGCTACAAAAGCACACATATGATAATTGCAATAAATTCTAAACACTGATAAACTCTCTGAAATATCGCATACAAATCAAAATAACACCTCTCAATCTTTTTTTAAAAGAACAATTGAAATCTGTTTATAGAGCACGATTGTAGCAAATGAATCATTGCTTTCTCTGAGGATTGATTGCGTGACTAATTAAAATACCCTTCTTCACTTCATTATTTTCACAACCCTATTAATCTACAGAATATACTGGCAACACATTAAATTACCCATTCGATTTTATATTCCACTAATCAACAATGAATTCAGTCGATTGATATGCAGGGAGAAAGGGATTTCTAATTTGAAAAGGAATGTTAGCTTATCGAATAATTGAAGTATCTCACTTGTATCAAAGAACACAAAGCAAAAGTATTTGGAGAATGTCATTGGCTATGATAGGGAATAAATTGTTTCAATTAAAGGTATTGTCAGCCAGACAGTATGCAGCTAATTCGTGTTGGGAGGACTGCACTCAAAATTGACAGACTATTTATTTAGGAAATATATTCAGCGATGCATTAGCGTATTTACTATGTATATGCAAATATATATAAAATTGGATAAAACTACAAAGGTGCTACTGATGAACAACTCTGAAGTTAAAAATTTATTTGTACATTTTCTAGACTCTGACATTTCTCAGACTAAATCCTAACTTTTAGAAATAATATATTTTCCAACAAAAGGCGTTTTTGTTTCAATATGTAGAATCAGATGCATTGATCAATTTTCACTGCCGCAATTAGCAGTTTCACGAGAGCTATTGACGTATTTCTCTGACTTATTACTTGGTAAAATGGGTTGTGAAAATGCTGCAGATTTATAAATTTCTTTATTTCACTTTAATAAAATTGAGGGAACTTTGCTGCATCCATAGAGACATTATTGAGGATTCCATAAATAGAAAGCTAGAAAATTGAATTTCAAAGTTGTAAACAAATGCCACAGAAATCTGATTCAGGTACACGTTCTTCAAAATCTAATTCGTATATAATACAAATTATAAAATACTAATTTTTCTCTATATAAGTAATCTAATAATTCTGTATTACGTGTTCATTGAAAATTTTACATTTTTTTGTACAAAATTTAAAAAATAAAGTTTTGTTTTTGTAATATTTTAATTATGTTCACTTTTTTACATTTATAAATACTCAGTGTAGTACTTAAATTATCAATCAAGTGGATACAGTACAAAGTGTATCCTGAGGATTATCCTTAAGTAAGTATACAGCTTGTAAGGTAGGCATTTGGGTTTCCCTACCTGCTTATTGTTACCGTTTGAATTCTTATGAATATTTTTTATTGTTTTTTGATGTTTATCACTCATTATTTTTATTATAAAATAAATAAATATTCATATGTATGAATACAAAAACAGAGCTTCTTTTGTTGTAATTTTTAAAAACCGAGTTCTATATAAACTAGGCATCAAATTAAATCCTTAAATTCAACAAAGACATTTTATTTGAGTATTTTTATAACAATAAAAATATGTGTAAGGAATGCTGTAATATCCTGTAACGACTATATTCGAAGTGAAGCAGAAATAATATAACAGATATAAACCTTTGGTATACTTTAAATGGAAGATGTTGAGAATCGCTGATATATATATATATATATATATATATATATATATATATATATATATATATATATATATAATCTAGAACTTAAAACTGAAAAATGATGCAGAATAATCTAATTAAATATGATATGGCTTTATATTGAATTAAAAAACATTATTTTACAAAAAAATATGAAAATATATTTATTTGCATTTTTCTCAAAATGCATAGTTTGTAGATTCCGGTACACTTTTTTTCAAAATTTACTTTACCTATAGTGCTGATATTTTTCATATTATGATATCTTCAAATTTTCAACAAATTAAATGAATTCTTTTTCAAATAAACAATTACGAATTTTAGATATAGCACAATTTCTGCATACATTTTAAAGGAAAAATTTGAATACCTAAATTTAAAAAATATTAAAAAATTTTATTAGTTATTTTTTTAAGTTTTATTAGTATTTATTAGTAAGTTAAGTATTTATTAGTTATTTATATTGTTTGTTTGCAAGCAATTTGTAAAATTTTATAGCTATATATGCAGTGTATTTTATGCAAAGTGTACCTAAAGGTGAGAACATGCATCGAAAATTAAAATAAAATAGTTATTGATTACTTATTGCTCATACAGATTTATTTGTAATTTAAAATAGATTTTTTTTACATTAACGTGTACCTAAATTTACAGATATTTCAACGTAAAAATTCTATCTTCTTGGCTTTTAATTAAAGTAAGTGAGAACCATTTAAATTTGATGTAAAAAATTCAATTTTTTCTTTTGGCAGACGTCCTAGTTACGTTAAGGAAAAACTGGCATCTAAGATGTCCTCGCTCTCTGCAGTCTTCCACAACTTGCTCATGACATACAGGTTTGACATATTTTTTGCTTATAAGCCTCTCTCACGATCCATTTTAAGTACATCAAGGCTGCAATTTATAACTAAACTGAAAAAACACAGACTTAAATTCTGACTACGAGCTACCATGGGGGTGTAGAATCATAATAACATATTACAAGTATATTTATTAACCCCTTAAGCAGGCAATTTATTTTTTGGCCCAAAATGTTTAAAAAAATATTTTTATAAGTGCAATAGTTAATAAAATGAGAAAATGGAAGACATTTATTTTTATTTTAAGTTTTAAAGTTTATATACAATTTTTTTATTTTAAAATTGCGGAACACAAAAGCTTTAATTATTTGCTTTTTATAAGTACAGTCTGCATGTTTTCGATAATGTTTCATATATCCTAAAATAATTTATCTCATACTTACAAAGCATTGCATGTCCGTACCTATTTTACAATAGGTTGAAGATTTTGTGTGTATGCTTGTATACATGCACACACAATTTGAAGTAGGGTGTAATACTTAGTTTACCATTGTAATGTGGGACAAAGATAATATCGGCTTTTTTGGATTATCTTTCCATTTTCATTCCTTCTCAAACAACAAAAAGCACATTGAATTGTAAATCCCTGTTTTTTATTGAATATTTACAATAATTTTTAACTTCTGTCTTCAATTAAAAATTCCATGCCTTCATCACGGTGAAAACATCGGATGAGAAGTATTTCAGTACTATGAACGAACTGCATCTATTAAAAACATTAACACAAATAATCCTATTAAGTAAATATTTAAAAAATTGTACTAATAAAAGACAGGAAGAATAAAATATCAGTACTCATACAGTGTAAGGGTAAACCAGTTAACGGGTTAAGACACATATTCAGTGCAACTGACTGTCCAGAAATTTTACATGTGAAGATTGCTTTTTGCTTAATATTTTTACACATGTTTCTATAAAACAAAGTGGTCTTAATAAAGCTATACTACAATTCTAGAAATAATGCGATTTTGAACTCGAAATCATTTTTTTAATCAAACTGTTAAGCTTCCATATTTTCAGCTGACTGTTGTCAAATATCAATGCTGCTAACCAAGATAAAAAACAATCCGTACACATGAAAAAGTATAATTTTCTTCCCAATTTTTGTCATAAAAACATATATTGATTCACGGTTTTCTCAAAAACCAAACTCTATAAACAATCATTTAAATATTTCATGGAACTAAGCTCTCTATAATAATCCTCAAATTTTGTGGAGACTCAGAATGCAAAAAATAATATTCTCTTATGAAAGAAGAATCAATTTTACGAGGAGTAATTGTAAAAAAAAAATCGTACATTATTCTAATTTAAACATATGTTATTTTTAAACTGCAATACACCATATTTGCGAAAATTCCTTTAAGATTTTTAGCAGGTAATTGTTACAGCATCTTAGAAAAAATCGCGATGTTTTTGAATTTTCTAAACTTTTAAAAAATACATTCATTGTAGATTAAGGCAACTACTATTCATAAACTGTGAACTATTTCACATAAAATTTTCTTTCACAGATTTTAATTTTTAGCGTCAGATGCTAGCCGAGATTATTTGATATTAGAAACTCTTAAGCGGTTGCCATTAAACCCTTCTATTTTTCTTGTTTCTTTTAATCCAATCCAATGACAAATGCGAAGAAATAAATTTCTAACTTGAAAAATAAATGTTAATGCATTGAATAGTATGGATATCAGTGACATCAAAGTAAAGCAGTATTTGATATCACAAGGAATTAATCATCTTCGTTGATGATGTAATTTGGAATATACTTTGAGAGAAAGGGTTGTTTAATTGATTTATTGTTCATTAACTTCACCTTATGAAGTAACACGACTGCTATAGTAGACGGACATCGTGTATTTGAAGGGAGATCAAGCAACGAGGATTGGTTGGCACTATATTCTTTAATTTATACCTTGTGCAACCTCGTTTCAATGCAAGGATTATAAGCTTTGAACACCGTAGGCATGATTTAGAGTGTTTCTTTATGATTTGTGTATTGTGTTTCTAAAAAAATGGCAAGTATTGGTTTTAAAGTATATGACACCTTTGGAGCACTTCTTTTGATGCATATATGAGTTTTCAACTAAACAAACACTGTTTCATTAGAAATAAGGCATACAACTAGAAACTCAAATACAATTTACACAAAATTAAAAAATAATTTTGAATATAATGGGCATTTTGTGTGAATGAAAGATTAGTGAAAAATTGTAGTTCAGTTAAAATTTGTTTGGAAAATTATAATTAATATATTCAAGTAATATTCATACAGTACATAAATAACATCATTATTTGAGGTTACATCTATAAGATTTGTAGTACTTTTGAAAGTTTTTGAAGTATGTCAATTTGTATGCAGGAACTAAATTTTTCACAAAAAACTAATAGTATTTTCTCACAAAAAAGGCAATAAAATATATATAAAGACTGTATGAGCCACTAGAACGCAGATAACACTAATAACATATCTTCTAAATATTTCAATTCAATATTTTTAACAGAAGTCCTGTTGTGAACTTTTCCGAGAAGCATAAAATTGAAAAACATAAATTTTCAGAAAATGCATTAAATATTTTAATACAATTTGAAAAATTTTCTACTAAATGTACATTTTTAAACTCACCGTATTTATATCTCAAGCTCACTTTAGCTTCATGTTTGACTAATTTGGACTTTTTTGAACCACATTTGTCTATTCCGAAGTTTCTTGTGACATACGACTACTTAATTTTAAATTAATATTCGTAAGAGATATTTATTTTTTACTTATATTTAATGGTATTCATAACATTTTAAAAGTATTTAACTTTTTTCTAAACAAGTAATTAGGCCAAGAATAAAAAAAATTGCAGACGGAAGTATGCTAGCAATATTAAAGTAAAAAGTCTAAATCGACTGAAAAATTGCTTTCGAATTCCGTGGAAAGTGCTTCTAGGAGAAAAATTAAAATACCGGATTTATACCAAAAGAACAAAATACTCAAAATGTACATATAATAGATGAACTGAGTTTTTTATCTTTTCTTATGAAAAACCTCTTATGTTGTAAATATTGCTGTTCTTCAGAGACAATTGAATTGAGAGAAGATTTAAAAAGTCGTCGAGGTTTAGCTGTGAGTTTGAAAATAATTTATCAAAACTGTGGAATCGACGAGAGCACAATGTCATCAGAACTATCAAATAAATGTTATGATATTAACCTAAGATTGTGATATATGGAATTAGAGCTATTGGAAAAGGTGGAGTAGCTACTCCAATATTCTGTGGGCTCATGAATTTGCCTCCACCACCTGCAAAGTTTAAACACCATAATTCTGTGTTTTCAAATGTTTTAAAAAAATTAGTGAAGACTCCATGAATACAGCTGTTCACGAAACAGTCATAGCAAAGGATAATTTAAATATAGCTTTGGATGGCACATGGTACAAAAAAGGCTATTCTTCATTGCATGGAGCTGTATATGCTACGTCTGTTGAGAACGGAAAGTTTATTGACTTTGAAGCTCTCACAAAATATTGTTCTTCATGTAAGGGTGAAACAAACCCATGTGAATATTGTGCTAAAAATACGAAGGATTCAGCGGGGTAATGGAATACCGGGAGGTATTAAGTATATTTCCGCGATCTGAAACATCCCGAAAAGCATGTTATACGCAGTATCTTGGTACTGGGCATTCAAAAGGATTTCTTACTATAAAAGAAGCAAAAGTATATGGCGACACAGAAGTTTAAAAATTAGAATGTGTTGGTTATGTGCAAAAGCGTATGGGCACAAGGATAAGAAACATTCTAAAAATGAGCAAAGGCATTAAGCTATCAAATGAAAACTATTTCGGGACGTGGACGGCTAACTCTAAAGAAGTAGACTGAATCCAACATTATTATTGGCTAGCAATTCGTAAAAATGTGTCATCTGTGGAGGACATGAAAAGAGCCACATGGGCTATTTATTTTCATAAACTAAGTACTGAGGACAATCCTTAACACGCTTTGTGTCCTCTTGGTGAAGATAGCTGGTGCGGTTATTACCGTAGCATTGTTACGGGGAATTTAATATTCACAAACATTCTTTACCTGAGTCAATTTTATTGAGTGTCAAAAAAGTATTTCGGGATCTCACAAAGAAGGACTTATTGAAAAAGTGCCTTCATGGAAGAACACAAAATCCCAATGAAAGGTTTAACAAATGTGTTTGGGAGCGAATTCCTGAAACAGAATTTGTTGGCGTTGAAACTTTGAAATTTGGAGTTGAGGATGCTGTAATTTGTTCCAATGATGGATAAGTAAGTAGGATCAAAGTGTTCGAAGCTCTGGGAATTAAACCAGGATACATCATTGAACGTGCCCTACTTATTATTGATAAGAAACGAATTTTTGAGGCTGAACGTATAGTAAATAAAGTGTCATAGGAAGAAGAAATAAAATAAACTTTTTAAAAAGGAATATGGATAAACAGAATTTAGACGAAGAAAATGAACATCAAGCAGGGAAATATTAATTAAATCTATAATGTAAGGACATTTTTTTTTAAGTTTTATATTTTTTCTCGAATGTTTAATTTTTTTTAAAATTTAGGTACATTTAAAAAAAAACTATTGTAGCATATTGTTTGAAACTTTTTATATATGTAAACAGAATACATGTGAATAAAGTAACCAAAATATATTTTGGTATATATAATGTCTAATTTTTTTAAAAAAATAAATTTATATTTGCAAAAAGAAAATTAAGATCTTCAAAATTTTAAGGTTTCATGATTTTTTCAAAGAAATTAAGCAATTAACTCCTTAAAAACTGGTTAATTATGTTTGATACGTTACTTTATATGTATATGTGTAAATTATTTTGTATATTCAAGGAATATTTTTGTAAGAAATGGTACCTATACATGAAAATATGTATTACAAGATCTCGAAAATTATGTTCACGTTAACATAAACAAAGGGAAAAAAACATATGAATTTAAAATTACTTTTGTAACTATAAAAAATTATTAAGGATTATTATTAGGCATATAAAAATAGGCAAGAAATACTAATCAAGTGTATAATATGTGAAAACTTTGTTTTTTTAATTTTTTTTCACTTTTTTTCAAAAGCATATATTTTGCACTTACGTAGATTTTTAAAAAGCCCTATTGCACTATATGATTCCAGATTTCGTATGCCTGTATAAAAGATGCATATGCATAGAGTTAACCTAACATTTTGTTTATTAAAATAGTGCCTAATTTTTTTTAAAAACACTTTTATGCATAAAAAAAAGCAAAAAAAATTTCAAAGTTTCATAATTTTTTTAAAGAATCTATACTAAAATTTTACGAAAAATATGAGTTAACTCTATTTTATGTATTGTTTCATGTATGTGTAAAAAGTATTTTGCATAAAAAGGATACTTTTTAAAAAAAATTGTACCTAAACATAAGAATATATTACGAGTGCTCAAAAATTATGTATTAAATTAAGTAGTAAAAAAAAACTTTTGGAGTAAAAAGTTATTTTTGTAGTTCTACAGAATAATAAAATTATCTTTATTAAGAACACAAAAAAATCTAAGCTCTATTGGAAATTGTAAATGACGCATGGCTCATAAACAAAGCGTCTTAATTTTGGCATTTTACCCTTTCGAGCAAGTCCTGGTTCCCAGATATTAATACTTTTTTTCATTAAAAAGTAATAAAGTACATACACATATATACACTTTTTCGATTCATAACACATATAGAAAAAATAAAACATATTCTGAACATTCCAATTATGTACCTTAAAAATATTTTGTGTTGAGATCTGCTTCCGGTTTTGTAAACTCTTTTTCCAGTTTACTAATTATGCTTTAATTTTGCTCCTATATATCGTAGAAACAAAAATAGAGTTTTTTATATATTAAATGTATGCTCTCTATATAAAAGAAACATAAAAGAGATTTCGAAAATTTTCACACAAATGGCGAATTTTGGGTATTCATATACCTTAAAATACTGTTAATTTACTTTTACTTTTATATTCCAAACATCAATAATATTTTCTCATACCATTCAAGAAAAATACATGGCAATAATGCATTAATTAATAAACCGTAGTATATGGTTTAACAATGAAAAAAAAAACATTCTACCTTTATCAGAATACTAATATTTTTCCTATAACATAGCAAAATGATACTTCTAGGCATAAGAAAGATAGATTCAATACATTATAATATTAATAAAACATGCCATCTAGACATATCATAGTAAAATACTTAATGGCAATAAATAATAATAATTTATTTCAAAAATGAATTAATTATCATTTACCAGCTTTTACTATCGTCAAATTTTCTGTGTCTCCCTTAAGTAGAATTTTCTTTTTTTATTACTTAATATCCTCAATATTATCATTCAGACAAAAATTAATTTATCTTTTCATTACGAACGTGTGTTGGGGGTATTCCGTACACATCAGTTTTCTCTCTCTAATTTTGGCGTACGTTCAGCATTCAAAAACACTTAAAAATTTATTAAAAATTGAATATACAAGTATGTAATATGTTCATTTGTTTCGCTATTTTGATTACCTTCCTACTTTACTATGAAATTGAAGAATAATTACCTTTTTATTCAGATACCGACAATGAAGAGAAAAGTTATCCATATGTTTTTGCTACTATTTATACCTGTTTCATTATTTGCAAACATTATATTTATTCAAAGACAGCTTTTTAACATATTTCAGTCTTTTAATGAAATATGAATATTTTACATCTTTCTAAATTCAATTAAAAGAGAAAGAGAAAAAATGAAATGAAATATTCGAAACATTTAGATTATTTGTAATAATAAAAGATAAGTAGTTGGAATAAAATGGTTTTAGCTCAGCTGTTAAACATGTGATCCGAAGCAATGTATTAGAAATCAGAATCGTAACAACAATGTTACAGAAAAAAACAGATATAACGTTCAGTAAATTGTAACATTCAGATACAACATCCAGTACTGTCCCTGGTCACCAACCAACGTATTTTTAAATCCCATGGGCGAGTTTCTCTCACCCCCATTGCCATTTCTGATTGTTAGAACCTCGGTTATGCGCCCGGTGCCATATGCCTTAGTCTCAGCCCCCGATTCGCTCTCTTCCCGGAAAATGGTTTGTGTGGAGTGAGGTCCTATGGTTGGCGTATATCGTAAATCTTATCAAGGGTCTATAAATCGACCTGTCCCTTTGACACAGAGAATTTCCTCCTTAACGTTCTCCATTACAATAGACGGCATTCCTTGCTTTTCATGTCCAAAACGACCACATGCTAAATAATACAAATGAATGGATAACCGTTGAAACAGGTGTGTCTCTTCCATAATTCTTTGTGAAGAAAATGTCATCAAATTAATCTATTCACCTCTGGGTTTGAGAGAAGGAAAATGAGAAGTAACAACTAACGGTACAAAGAGGTCAATTCTACACCTGTTTCGCCTCAAAGCATGTGAGAAGAATCTATAGTTTACTTTGCAAGAACAAAAAAAAAACTTAAGCGATTATGTTTCCTTTTGGAGGTCGAAAAGGCTTGAGTCGATGCTTTGATGTGATATCAAAGAGAGAAATATTTTTACATAATGTTATGTTATTTAATCAATATAACCTATTAATTTTAATGTACTATTGAAAAAAAAAGAAAAATTGCAAGAATAAGAAAAAAAAACCTTTGACTTTCTTAAATTCTTAATGACTATAACTTTTAACAAGTCTAAATTGCTGAAGATAAATTAAGTTTCAAACAGATTGTTAAACTAATAATCATTGCTTAGCAATATTTACAAATTTAGATGTTGAAAGCTTCAACCTAATATTCTTTTTCGTTTTAAATGCAACCAGGTTATAGATGTCATTACCAATTTTGACACTACAACCAGATTACCTATTTTGACAATACAAACAGATTACTTATTTTGACACTACAAACAGATTACCTATTTTGACACTACAAGCAGATTACCTTCTGACATTACTCCAGATTATTAACAAGCAACAGCTGTACGATAAGTCTAACTCCAAACAATAGTATTTCTCTTCCAATTATAAAGTTCCATCCTTTTTCTCTCTTGGCATACTTATCACCATTTCTTATCCTTATGAGGTTAGAAGTAAGGTTTATTTTCCAGGAAAATGTTTCTTTTTCTTTTGTATTTCCTTGAATTTTACTTGCTTCTGGGAACGACATGTGACTGAAATAATTAAAGCGAGTTAGAAACCTCTCTCTCCTTCTATACTGACAATGTTTAATTGGCTGTTTTCGATGTACCTTTTCTCAAAATCTGTTTTATGTACATGCTTGAAATTTCTCACACTATTAAAGTACACCTCTCTCATTATACCAAAATGAGCGTTTAGCTGATTTTGAATTTTTTAATAAATTAGGAAATATTTTATCAAACATTGCGAAATTTGACCCATTTTTTACTTTAAAAATTTGTAAAAATTAAATTTTTGAGTTTTTTTTACAAAAAGCTAATTTTAGCACATATTAGACATCATTATAAATAATTTATAAAGAATTTACAAACCTGTGAACAGTAGTTTCTCAGAAAAGGTACATCACACTTTAAAATTTACATTTTGAGATAAATTGATTTAATTGTATACAGTGAGACTTCTAATCGGCTAGGAAATAAAAAAGTAAAAGGCTCAATTTCTTAAAAGATGCATGTTTTGGTTTATATCAGTCGTTACACTTTTAAGCAAAAACAAAATAATTTGCTTACAATTTTCGCCATTAAAATGGGTGTGGCCCAAATTCAACGATTATTTAAAAATACGTTTGAAGTGCTTCTAAACACCCTAGAGGTTAAAGTAAGGTATTTTTAGAAAGTTTAAAATCTATACAATTTGAAAATTTAAAAATCTCATATTGTCAAAAAATAAGATTTTAGCTTTCCAACACCCCTTAAGAAGAAAGCTATTTTTGAGTGTAATTTGGATTTTGACCTTCCATGTACATTTTTGCTCACCAAAATAGTGACGATGGACACCCAACTTGAAAGGAGAAATGTTTGTCTTTGAACTCCCATCAGAGAGTAAATGTGCACTAAGGGATAGTGTAACGCCTACGTAGGGTAAGAATATTTTCAGCTTACCGAAGGAAAGAGTAAATAATTTTGTGGAACTATTTGGCGTGACTAGATTCTATATCTAACGAACAGTGCTTCGCTAACAATAAAACATTTAGTTTTTAATGTAACGTCGTTTCATAATTTACCAACACGACCGATGCGATAAATTTAAGATTTTTTATTTATTTATGTGAATAACGTAATTAGGAGAATACTAAAATACTTAAAATTGGTATTTAATTCGTAAATTTAATATTTATCTTATATACTTGTTTTCATCATAAGCTATTTAATTGAATCAGCAATTTGATAAGAAAGAATGAATCCCAACTCTCTATATAGGAAGAAGAATTGTAAATTAAACTTTTATGGGAAATTCTTAAATTAATATTAAATGATAATTGTAATAGTTTAATAATAACTTATATTTTATCATTTATATATATATATATATATAATGTATATAATATTTATTACTACTTTGTTTACAAGTATTATTATATTAATGTTTTAATACAGTGATCATTACTCCAACATAAATAAATTTTCATGTACTTGCGTATCAATACTTATCTCATAATAGCAATAATAGAAAAAATAATAACTCATATGAGTCACTGTAAATAAAGCATTAACTTTAATAATTACTTTTTTAAAGTAATTTTTTTCGAGATTTTAAGCTTGCAAAATCATTATAATTATAACATTGTCCCAAGTCATTAATTATCAAATACACATATACTGCTTATGTTTTCTTAAGCTATACCTTAAAAATGAATAAGAAACATATTTTATTTGTATTTTTCACTCAGCATAAATATGAGTAACAATTTTGGAATTTATATGTATCTGTATTTTTTACATAATTTTTAATAATACTATTTAAAAATAGATTGTTTTTAGATTTTCCAAAATTTCGATGCATTCCTAGAGTTCTGGGAATGACAAATAATTTTCCAATATTTCCCGAAAACTTCTGGGCTGAAAAATAAACCATGGAATCAGAAACAGTAGTTAGAAATCTATCATACAGCTATAAAAATGACGTCATCTATTGGCTAAATAAAACTATTCAATTAAAATTTTAGTTGTTTTAACTTTGTAGTTTAGCGAAACTGTTCTGACAAAGCAATCTAAGGAAGAATTTTAAGTATAGGGTATCAAAGCAAGTTGTAATTAATAAAATACTTCAAATTTAGTGTAGACTTTAAAAAATTTTAATACATTTTCATTCCTACTACGTTAACTTAATAAATCCAAGATATCATTTTGAAATTAAAAGACAAAAAATTTACTTCTCTTAGTATTAGTCTAATGTATCTTCATTGAACAATTTCATCATAATAATCTAAATTAAATAAATATCTATACTATTTTTCAAGCAGTAAAAAAGCTTTATTATATAATTTTATGAGATAGAGAAAGTAGTATCAAATTGATTGAAGATTTTGATACAAAGCTTCCTTTGATTTTAAACTCACTTTCTTGTATATCATTTTCATTACCTTAAATACTCTTATATTACGTAAAGTATGTATTTTCATTGCTACTCTTTAATTATATGTACATGATCATAGGAGAGTGATTTACTATAAACCATCTACAATTTCTATATCTAATTGAAAATGCCCATCATTTCTAGGAAACCTTAAGAGAAAATGAAAACTTTTAATTAAAACAGACTTTTCTTACCTTTTTTTTGTTTTATTGACATAATCTACAAAATTAGTTAAAAAATGTGCATTTTACAAAATCATTTATTCGTATTAGGTAGGTACATTTTAATGTGGCCATCATGATTGTTTGCTAGAAGCATCCATAAATATGTGAAAAATGTTATAATAAAATCATTATTAAAAGCGTTGCATTAAACATTTTCTTGATTATTTAGCGGATTACTTGTCTGGAAGTTGTCTACGGGATATTCTGAATACAGTCCAAAATTGTGTAGAGGTATTTTCTTAAGTATAGTCTGTCTTTCACTAACAAATAATACTCATAGCCAAGGGTAATATTTTAAAAGAATTTATAGAATATTATGTTACACACAAATGTAACTTTTTTTGCAGTAATAGATATAGCAATTACCTACCTAGTATATAAAAAAAATCCTCGCAGAAAATGTTTTATTCCAATAAACCTATGAACTATTTGGTAAAATTTTAAATGGTCGCATAGTCTTCCTAATTGGCATATAGGCCGCTTGCGACCCCCAATCTCATACCTGGCTTTATCCCACCCTGGCTTATGAATCCTGTATCTGACTTTTGAATCCCATATCTGGTTTATGAATCTGGCTCCCATATCCTGCTTAGTGGTATTGGTATCGGATCGTGGTTTGCCTTGTCACGAGTTCAAGCCCCGTACCACCTAAGACCCGCCGTGTAGGTCAGCGATGCACGTTAAATCTGTAGATAGCTGAAACATCATTCCATTGATGTGGTGTGGTAGTTAGGAGAGGGGGTGCCTGCTCAGGTGGCATCCACGTCACTTGATCATGACTCAAAATTACGTGGTCCGTCGTCAAAAGCGCTCGTGTGGCTGAACAGTGCGACGTCAATATTCAATCTATCAATCAACCCATATACAGCTTTAAAGGCTTATGAATAACCCTTATAAATGTTCAAGAAATATACAAAATTGATGGTGCTTGAAAGATTGAGTGAAATAATTCAATGTCTCCCATTTGTAAGAAAATATAAATATGAATTGCTTCGCTAAATCGCAGCAAAAATATTATCGCGTTTGGCACCCTAAACCACTTAAAATCCCGATATTACCATAGTGATGATTTTGAGTCTCGGCAGATGTAGAATGCATCGCCCTCTCTACATGTTTGGGGTTCTAACTCCATTTCGATCAGGAGTACATGACAATACTTACTACGCTACAGTGGCATCCCACGTGAACATTACTGAATCATACGGTAAAATCATTTGTTTTTAATTATGGTTTGATGTTTCAAACACCGTAAAATATATTTAAGATCCTAAATTATTTTATTTTTGATAGAAAACAAAAATTACTTACCACATAACAAATTTGACATATTCATTAGTCTAAGATTGCTCTCTACTTGAATAATAGATTGTTAAAATAAAACATTCTCTCATTTAGAAGCGATGTATTATAAAATTAAATTAGATAATTCTTCCTTTAATTAATTTCATTATATTAATAGTTAATAACATTTATTATCATCAAAAGTCATATTCACATTAAAATTACATTTTTCTATAGATTAATCTACACAAAAGTCCATCTTAATACATAATTTAGATAACAATTAAAATGTAAATTTTGCATTTAAAAACTTAGTTAAAAATAACACTGAATCGAAAATTATTTGATATGACAATAATTACAGCAATTATTACTGAGATTAAATATACTAGCAGTGAAAATATTTTAAACAGGTATTTTTAATTGTATTAAGCATTTTATAATTTCGGTGAAAGAGACACAATTAACTGAAGTACATTAGTCTTTGTCAAATACGTTTTGATTTTTTTTTAGAGTTACAGCAATAAAGATATTAAAAGTTTAGGTATTCCTGTACTAACTATATGTGACGGCCATTGTGAAGGTATACAAAAATTTAAGATCATTAACATAAAATGAATTGATTCGCAAAAGAAAATATTTAGATCCGCATCTTTTTTGTATGTCTGACTGCTGTCTGGAGTTTTTGGATTAAATCCAAGACTTCGTTTGAGAATTTTCTGATATATAGACCGTATTTTGTTATTGAAGGTAAAATGAAAAAAACATATATTATGCGAATGAATATTTTCAGAAAAGTGAACATAATGTTTTAAAATTTGTCAGTTTCGTAGGAATAATTATATATCTCATAAAATAAAAAGTATTTAAAATTGCCAGATATAGTTTGAACAAAAAACTGTATTATACTGAAATGTATTAAGAAAAGAAAAATTCTTGTTTCATAAAAGTCACTTAATTTACAGAATTTCATTAAAAGTCTAAATATCTCGTCCGTAAAACAAATTAAATGTATAAAAATTATGCTCTGATCTTTAAGAAATCGATACATGCTAAAAATATTATTTTAAGTTTTAAAAAGATGTAGTAGAGATTTTAATACTGATTATGATAGAGTTTGCAATCCATATAGCTAATAGCTGTGTGTGTATTTTAGTCGTATTCTCGTCATTATTATAAACAATATTACAGACATATATCTTTAATGGGAAGTATTTTAATAAAATACTGGTAAACTCCGTATTCCGTAAATTTACATAAACATATTTAGCATACGCATGCACATGCACATATTAAATAAAAAAGGCAAATATAAAATGAATGTTAAATGATTATTGATTATTAAAGAGAACAAAAATATATGCTTTCATCAATTAACTTCTACATATGGGGTAAGCACTACGTCGATCGCGATCGACCGGTGGACCACCAAGATATTTTGGGGGAACCGCCTGAAGATTTTAGCAGTTAGTAATTATATATACGGAAATATTCGACTGACTGAAGTATGTGCAGACTAAGTCTTCTGTAGACTATAGCAAAAAAAAAAAAAAACTAACTTTAGATGAAAACGTTTAAAATGTTTAGGTATTTTGAATTGTTTGGTAATAAATGCATTAGTTGCTAAAATTATATTTCTGGATATTATTATTATTATGATGTTTGTGTGTGTGTATTTTGCGTTTTGCTTTAAACGCGGTTTCAAAAGTGTTAGTTTTTTTATTTATTTTTAATTTTAGTTCTTTAAGAAAGTACATGTTTCGTATGCATTATTAAATTGTTATAAATATTGTAGATCTATTGTAGACCTCACCACACCTACGACACTTTGGCATTGGTGCACACAAGGACTTTTAAAGCGGGGAGGCGGGTTCGAAGGCCAAAAGTCTACCATTCTCGTATTATACAGCAATACGCAGTCAAACATCTTTTTTTTTTAATTATTTAGATTGTCGGGAAAAAAAAACAGTAAAAAATAAATTACAAAATAAATAATCAGCATTAAATAATAAAAAAAAAATATTAATAACGAATATTTAATTCAATTTTATGTACTATATACATGGGATTATAATTAATCGGGAAAAAAATCAAGGACTATGGGGGAGGCTCCAGATCAGTAGTCCCCCCATCCTTGTGTCCGCTTCTGACATTGGGTGGACCGCAATAGCTTGCAGAAATAAGAAGTAGCCCGCTCCCTGAAAAAGTCTGCCCACCCCTGTTCTGCATGTATAAAATTCGTTTAGCTCTTCTTAAGAAACATATTTAGCAGTTTATTTTAATGAGGAATAAGACATATGCCAATGTTTATTTAAATTTAAGAAAAAAATAATAAAACAATTATAATTCGGTAAAAAAGTATAAATTGTTAAAAATTATACTTTAAATATATATTTTTGTTATAAAAATAATTAAAATGTAATTTAAATATCAGGATAGAATCAATAATTCTAAGAAAGTAATTGAATAACAAAATGTCTTATGTTTTTATCAAAAGTTCCTGATATTGAAAAACTTAGCCTGTTTGCCTCTGTTCTATTTTTTTTTTTACTAAACCACAAATTTTAATTATTATGTTCTAAAAGTATACTTAATTAAGATTTCTTAATTACGCGTCTTAAAGTCCATTTTTTTTTTAAAAAAGTATATTAGTAAGAAAGATAAATACAATGAGAAAGTTAGCAGTTTTGCGATTTATTAAGTTTGAGGGTACTTTAATCTCAATGCTCAAGATGTTCAGAATGCTAATTTTACCTAAGTTCTTAAGGGAACCAGGACATGCTCGAAAGAGTAAAATGCCAAAATTAAGACCCTTTGTTTATGAGACATATATCATTTAAAATTTCCAATTGAGCTTAGATTTTTTTATGTCTATAATAAGGATAATTTAATTATTCTGTAGAACTACAAAAATAACTTTTTACTCCAAAAGTTTTTTTTTACTACTTAATTAAAGTAATACATAATTTTTGAGAACTCGTAATATATACTTATGTTTAGGTACCATTTTTTAAAAAAGTATCCTTTTTTTATGCAAAATATTTTTACACATATATAAAACAATACATAAAATACAGTGAAACCCTTTTTTAGTAAAATTTTAGTATAGTTTCTTTAAAAAAATTATGAAACTTTGAAATTTGAAATTTTTTTTATTTTTCTGCTTTTTTTTATGCATAAAACAATTTTTAAAAAATTAGGCACTATTTTAATAGGAAAAAAAATTAGGTTCACTATATGCATAGGCATCTTGTATAGAAGTATAAAAAATCAGGAATCATACAGTGCAATATTTTTTTTTAAAATGTACCTAAATGCAAAAAAATATGCTTTTGAGAAAAAGTGAAAAACTAAAAACAATATTTTCACATATTATACACTTAATTAGTATTTCCTTGCCTATTTTTATATGACTAATAATAATCCTTAACCATTTTCTAGAGTTACAAAAAGTAATTTTAAATTCATGTTTTTTTTTCCCTTTGTTTTAGTTAACATGAACATAATTTTCGAGATCTTGTAATACATATTTTCATGTATAGGTACCATTTCTTACAAAAATATTCTTTGAATATACAAAAAAATTTACAAATATATATAAAGTAACATATTAAACATAATGAATCTGTTTTTAACTAATTATATTTATATAATTGCATAATTTCTTAAAAATAATCATAAAACCTTAAAATTATGAAAATCTTAATTTTGTTTTTTTACATATAAAATCTAATTTTCAAAAATTAGACACATACTAAAAGATATTTTGTTCACTGTATGCACATGTATCCTGTTTAGATATATAAAAGGCTTCAAACAATATGCTACAATAGTTTTTTAAAGTGTACCTAAATTTAAAAATATTAAACATTCGAGAAAAATATAATAAAACTTAACAAAAAATTTCTCCTTACATTATAGATTTGATTAATATTTCCCTGATTGGTATTCATTTTCTTCATCTAAATTCTGTTTATCCATTTTCCTTTTTAAAGACCTTCTTTTATTTCTGGCTTCCAATGACACTTTATTTACTATACGTTCAGCCTCAAAAATTCGTTTGTTATCAATTATAAGTAAGGCACGTTCCGTGTTGTATCCTAATTTAATGCCCAGAGCTTCAAAGACTTTTATCCTACTTACATATCCATCATTAAAACAAATTACAGCATCCATAACTCCAAATTTCAAAGTTTCAATGCCAACAAAAACTGTTTTAGGAATTCGCTCCCAAATACATTTGTTAAAACTTTCATTGGGATTTTGTGTTCTTCCATGAAGGCACTTTTTCAATAAGTCCTTCTCTGTGAGATCCCGAAACACTTTTTTCACTTTCAATAAAATTGACTCGGGTGAAGAATGCTTGTGAATATAAAATTCCCCGTAACAATGCTACGGTTATAACCGCACCAGCTATCCTCACCAAGAGGACACAAAGCGTGTTGAGGATTATCCTCAGTACTTAGTTTATGAAAATAAATAGCCCATATGGCTCTTTTCACGTCCTCCACAGATGACAAATTTTTACGGATTGCTAGCCCATAATAATGTTGGATTGAGTCCACTTCTTTAAGCGTTAGCCGTCCACGTCCCGAAATATTTTTCCCATCTGATAGCTTAATGCCTTTGCTCATTTTTAGAATGTTTCGCAGCCTTGTGCCCATACGCTTTTGCACATGGCCAACACATTCTAATTTTTCAACTTCTGTGTCGCCATATACTTTTGCTTCTTTTATAGTAAGAAATCCTTTTGAGTCCCCATCACCAAGATACTGCGTATAACATGCTTTTCGTGATGTTTCAGATCGCTGAAATATACTTAATACCCCCCGACATTCCATTCCCCCACTGAATCCTTCGTAATTTTTAGCACAATTTTCACATGGTTTTTTTTTTACCCTTACATGAAGAACAATATTTTGTGAGAGCTTCAAAGTCGATAACCTTTCCGTTCTCAACAGACGTAGCACATACAACTCCGTTCAATGAAGAATAGCCTCTTTTATGCCATGTGCCATCCACAGCCACAGCTATATTTGAATTATTATCATTCGCTATGACTGCTTCGTGAACAGCTGCATTCATCGAGTCTTCACTAATTGTTTTTAAAACATTTAAAAACAAAGAATTATGGCGTTCAAACTTTGCAGGTGGTGGAGGCAAATTCATGAGCCCACAGAATATTCGAGCAGCAGCTCCACCTTTTCCAATAGCTCTCATTCCATATGTCAATCTTAGGTTAACATCATAACATTTATTTGATATTTTTGATGACATTGTACTCGTCGATTCTTCACAGTTGTGACAAATTATTTCCAAACTCACAGCTAAACCTCTACGACTTTTAAATCTTCTCTCAGCTCAATTTTCTCTGAAGAACAGCAATATTTACAACATAAGAGATTTTTCATAAGGGAAGATAATAAATCCAGTTCAACGATTATGTTTACATTTTGAGAATCTTGTTCTTTTAGTAAATCTGGTATTTTAATTTTCTCCTAGAAGCACTTTCCAAGGAATTCAAAAGCAATTCTTCAGTCGATTTAGACATTTTATGTTGATTGCTACTATACTTCCTTCTGCCAAATTTTTTTTATTCTTGGCACAATTACTCGTTTAAAAAAGGTTAAGATACTTTTAAAATCTTATGAATATTAATAATTATAAGTAAAAATAAACATTTCTTACGAAAATTAATGTAAAATTAAGTAGTTGTATGCCACAAGAAACTTCGGAATAGACGAACTCGGTTCAAAACATTGCCATAAACCGAAATTTAAAGTAAGAAATTTTGTCACACAGCTTGGAACAATAGCTCACGCACAAGCGTGGCTAAAAAGTAGCGGGGTTAACATTCAAACGAAAAAAACAATCAAAAGTTAATATAGATAAAACACAGGGGAAACTACATATTTAAAGTTCAAAGGGGCGTGTCAAAAGGGGCGTGGTCATTTATTTACATTTTTATTTTTCATATTTTAGGGCTATTTTATTAACAAACATATAAGTATTATACATTTTTAGATTCAGAAAAATAAGCACTATTTTTTAGAAATAAAATTGAAAAATCGATTATTTGAAAGTATATGATGTCCCTGTTCTCTTAAGCAAATTTAGAAATTTGCTTTACTGTTTCCCTGACGTATGAATTAACACAAGAAATCAGTGCTTTCGACTCCCCCTTTACGTCCAACAGTGTCATTTCGACACTGCGAAATATAACGTATGTAAAATATTGCAATGACTAAATAATTCTACGATTACAGTTCCGTAGGGTTTAGTTTTAAGACTTTTTAATATTTCATACAATTGTCATTTATTATGATCATTTATATCATAAAAAATAGGATTGATATTATGTTTCGAGAAGCTTGTTGGACCCCGTCTTTGTTGCAAAATATTTCGATTCACAAAACTGCCAGAAACATTACAATTATGAAGTATCGATTAGGTACCACACTTAATGACATATATATCAGGATGTACTGGAATAAAACCAATTTTATTGGCACTTTCTTCAAATTCTTTGCAATAACTCTCACTCAGCCTTATGTGTTCATCGTAATCTAAATTAGAGCAAGACAGCTCACCACCATTCAATTAATTCTCAGGAAGTAATTGGTAATTTTATCAGGGCTTAAAGTTTTTCTACGAGTTGGGTGTCTTCTCTTCTCAAAGTTCGAAAATCAAATGAATTTTTTTATGAGCACACAAGCAAACATTTAGACACAAAAATTTTAGTATAACTGAACCATTTCCGTTGCGAACCCAATAGCACTGCATTCAAGATCAAATAAATATGCGATATTATAAATCCTAAAGTTAATTTTACTAATGGTATCTATTTAATGAACTATCATCTGCTGAACGAGAGGTATTTATAATAATAATTCGTAATGGTGTCCAGGCCACACCAGCGGATGTTCTAGTTTTATTTAGTTGTAAACTCTCCAAAGTAGTTCAGGTATTCAAAACACCTTCTGCATAATAACCATTTAAATTAATTAAAAGTCAGGAACAATTTTCAAATCCCTTTCAAAATTGCGGAAAGGAGAACAAACTAAACCGCCTCCTGTGTCTTATGGACTCGACGGATGTTAAAGTTTTCGAGTGATGTAGTGTTGAAGTCAGGATTGCAAGCTAACAACTATACTATGATAAACGTTATCCGACCACGGCCCACACTGGCGGTCGATATTTCTGTTAGGTGACTTTAAAAGACAAACTTTTTACAAAAGAAAACAAAATTGCTGCTTATAATATTTGTTTGTAGGTAAAATACATTTATGATAACTTTAATATATTTTTAAGTAAAAATAAAAAAATAACTACGCGATTTAATTATTTTTCCGGAATTTTTCCGAAATTAAATTTAGAATATAAGAATGTTCTATTCAATATATATATATATATATATATGTCAGGTTTGAAAAGTTTAGGTTCAAAATTAAGGAAGTAATAAATGAAAATAGAACGAACTCTTTACCATCGCGTAAGGATTTATGAGTAAACAAGCCTGTTAAAAGGAGCAACGAGCGCTGACGAAGGCGAACGCATACTAAGAAAGGACTTGGCTGGTGTCTCCTCGCTGAGATGTTGTATTTGGTAACACCCGGTTGCGCGGCAAAAGGTCCGCCATGTTAGATTATATATGATGAAAGCGTAATAAAGGAATATTATAAAGATGATACCCTCCTCATTTTACCAGCAGGCCTGGGGCCTGTCATATATATATATATATATATATATATATATATATATATATATATATATATATATATATATATATATATATATATATAAAGGGTGTTTTTTGAGAGGTATAGAACTTTAAATTGCAATAAAACAAAGATGTATTATTCGATTGACATGACTTTTTTTTATTTGAAAGATAATCTTGTGGCATTACATTTAAAATATGATTTCTGGCATATGACTGCTACGGCTGGCTCGGATGTAGTCCAATCTGGACATCCAATTTTCGATGATTTTTTCCAACATTTTTGGCCGTATATCGGCAATAACACGGCGAATGTTGTCTTCCAAATGGTCAAGCATTTGTGGCTTATCCGCATAGACCAATGACTTTACATAGCCTCACAGAAAATAGTCTAGCGGTGTTAAATCACAAGATCTTGGGAGGCCAATTCACAGGTCCAAAACGTGAAATTAGGCGGTCACCAAACGTGTCTTTCAATAAATCGATTTAGGCACGAGCTGTGTGACATGTTGCGCCGTCTTGTTGGAACCACGGCTCCTGGACATCACGATTGTTCAATTCAGGAATGAAAAAGTTAGTAATCATGGCTCTATACTGATCACCATTGACTGTAACGTTGTGGCCTTCATCGTTTTTGAAGAAGTATTCCACCAGCCCATAAAACGCACCAAACAGTCAGTTTTTCTGGATGTAACGGTGTTTCGACATACACTTGTGGATTAGCTTCACTCCAAATGCGGCAGTTTTGTTTGTTGACGTAGCCATTCAAACAGAAGTGCGCTTCATCGCTAAACAAAATTCGCTTATGAAAATCGGGAACAACGGCAATCTCGTTTTGGGCCCATTCGACGAATCTACGCCTTGATTTATCATATTTAAAATGTAATGCCCCAAGCTTATCTTTCGAATAAAAAAAATTCATGTCAATCGAATAGTACATCGTTGTTTTATTGCAATTTAAAGTTCTATATCTCTAAAAAAACACCCTTTATATATATAAATTTTGTAAAGACAACGAGATATAATTGGGTAGATTGTTCTAGTACTACTGTTACACAAAGTCTCGTACCCAAATGAAATTTCCTTAGTCGTGCCTTCTCCTTGTCAGTTAGTTAGCTACTCATATCATCAGATGAGAAAAAAAAGTTATCAAGTCAAATTTAGAGACTTTTCCAAAAAAAATAGTTTTTTTTTTAAAATTATGAGTTGGTATTAAGACGGAACATAAATCTCAAAATAAGGTTATATTTTTTTCACAGTTTTTATTAATTTTATAATAAATTAATTTTTCCAATGAATATTCTTTTTAATTCATCTTTATTTTAGTCGCAATTATCCAATCAATAGTAACCTTTAGCGAATATGTGTTTGCACTATTTATTCCAAAAATACTATTTCTTTAGCTACTTTCAAGTGCTGTGGCTAAATAGGCTGGAATGTTATGTTATTCCTTGAATATATTCATGATCAAATGGATTTGTCCAATTTCCAAGTGTAAAATTCAGTTGTTTAGTTATTGTGTTAATTATATGCAGCATTATGATTCATTCGCAAAGTTTTGGACAAATCTTAGTCTTACCAATAGTTTTTCTCTGTTCATTTTATATTTGTATGTTTTATGATAATATACTGTGGTGTTACTTGCGTTTCTTTAGTTGTTTAAAATATCATTTAATTTTTTTTTTTTTAATTACGAAGCCCAGATTTGTAAAATTCTTAGATATTATTCTACTAATAAAAAAATACCTGATAAGTTGAAAGAATGTAATTTATTTCGGGATAGTTATGTTTTAGAAGCTAATATTAAAGTTAACTACTGTGTATTTACTCAAATATAAGTCGCAATGTTTTTCCAGTTCTTGATTCTACCGAAAATCGGTGGTGGCGTAGAATAGAAGTCAAAACATTAATTGGATGGAGAAAATTGAGTTTCCACCCATTTCAAAAGGAAAAAAAAATGTAACCATACATTCTGGTTGCTTGCATCAATAGTTTATCCCATTCCGCAGTTAATCTCCGGTATTCATTCTATTCTAAACATCATTGTCTGCTCGTATTTAAGAAATTGTTTTGCACGTGCTTTCTTTTAATCACCAAAATATTAAAGATGTATTAGTATCAAAAAGAGTTTACTCTGATGCAAGTGTGAAAATGAAATTTGTATGCAGAAAAAAAACGGAAACACATCAGTAGCCACAGAAAATTTGACACAGATGAAACAAGTATACACCGATGGCGTAAGCAAAATGCTATAATATTTCATTGTGAAAATGTTCAAAACAATCTTTATTAATTATGTTATATTCTTTAAAAAATGTATAATAAATCCATTGGGCGATAGGCAACGAACGCAGGCACGAAATCTGAAGTTAGTTGTGACAATGAGAATCTCAAATTATTTTCGAAACGTGATACTGACGATTAGAACAAATATAGGTTCATGTGTGTACTTGAACATTTTTAACATTGGAAAAATAAATTAATTATTAACATTATTTATCATTATATTAAAAAAAAACACTTATGTATCGGATATTGACTTATCTTTTACAAGAACATATTGAGATTCTGTGGTGCTTGTTTGCATGGATGGTGGCTTAGATCCGAATAAATACGGTGTTTCAGAAATAAATATCAACAATATGTACCTGCGTATTATAATGAGTCAAGATATTTATTTAAAAACTAGCTGGTATACCCGTTCTTCGCCAGGGTGAATTGAAAATTTAAGCAACGCAGACTGAAGGATAAAGAAGTTTTTAATGAGTTAATTTTACGTGAATAGTAAATTAAACAAAAAAAACCCCCAACTCTTTGCATATTTCAGCTGAACAAAAAACCATGTTTGCTAAATTTTAAGTATGTAGATATAATAGCTGATAATTTTTTTTTACTTATAACGCCCCGTAACTCTCTTGTGAATCGATTTTTGAAAACACTATCCATCTGCTCAGCAAAATTAACACATTGTTACAAATTTTGTGTAATAAACGCACTAAAATAATGTAAATAATTTGTATCTGGATGTGTAATACGTTAATATTACTTTCTGATGCATTTATTTTATGTTAAATAGCTGTTACCCGCGACTTCGTCGACGTGGAACTTAACAAAAAAGTGTTTATTCAATTCGCAGAGTTTACGAAAACTTAATAATTATATATTATACATAAAGAAATACCAATGCTATAAGTATAATGTCATTCTTCTACTTTGTGTATCAATGTTTCTTTATTGTTTTACTTTTTTTCTTTGTTTTTTACTGAGCAAAGTGTGAGAGGGCCGCATGACCTTTGATACTGTCGATGGGGTGAGGACTTCAAAATCATTAGGATCAACGGACATGGACGCGAAATGTCACAAGTGGCAGCAACCTAATGAGACAAAATGTTTAATATATCTGCTAGAAATCGTTGAGACAGAAGGCTTGCGAAATAAAATAATCTCTGTTGAATAAAAATAATCCATATTGAATAAAAAATAATCCCTATTTAAATCGGATATTGTTCATTTGTTTTAATTTTATTTCCGCCGCGGAAGCCTAATTTATTTTCTTAAATAAAAGTAGAATAAGTTACTCCTTATAAGATCTGCCAGTGAAAATTCCATCAAAATTGGTGCAGCTGTTTCAGAAATTAGCCAGAACAAATAGAGACAAAGACAAAAATTTTAAAAATTGATTTTTTCATATAAGTACCGTATATACTTTTAAATGCATTTAGTAAAAAGCTGTTAATTTCAAATAACATACAAAAACTTCATTTTTATTTATATGTATAGATATTGCGCAGGTTAGATGAAGTTATTTACAGTTTTGAATAAACTTACTTAATTTAAGGGTGTGATTGCACTTTTTCACTTAAAACGTAATTAAAAATATTTATTTTAGAAACAACTATCTACGTACTTAACTAAATAAACCAACTTCTTATCTTTGCGATCGCCACCCCCCACACCGCACACTCAAACTTGTACAATCACTCTTGCAACACAAAGATTTATTGTGACTGCTTTGTGCAGTGTTTGGCAATGAAATAAACAGTAGATGTAAGAAATTGGATTACCTCTATTTAAATGCGGAGTATTGTGAGAAGTCGAATGACGTAAAACCCAAAAACTTCCTGATTTAAGTTAAAATGCTGTCTAAGTTATAGAAAAATTGATGTTGCTCAGTATTTTTGAGAGAGAATGAAATCATTGGAATGATGCAACAGTTCAAAACAGGTCTTAATAACAGTAGGGTGAAACGAATCTGCAAACAGGGGGAGACGGACTCGTGACCTTTGACACTGTCGATGGGGTGAGGACTGGGTAGGGTGAAACGAAGCCGCAAGCAAGGGGTAAGTGAAGACTGTTAAAATCCTTAGGATCGGACATGAACGGGAAATATCGCGAGTCTCAGTAACCTTATCAAGCAAAAAGTTTGATATAACTGCTAGAAACATTGAGACAGAAGGCTCTCAAAATAAAACAATCCCTATTGAATACAAATAATCCCTATTGAATAAAAATAATCCCTATTGAAGAAAACAATCCCTATTAGAAACGGATATTGTTCACCATTTCTTTGGTTTTAATTTTATTTTCACGGAACCATAATTTTTTTTTCTATAATAAAAGTAGCCTGAGTTATTTCTTATAACTATAGCTATCAGCAAGTGAAAGTTTCGTCAAAATTGGTTCAGCAGTTTCAGAGATTAGCCGGAACAAACAGACTGACAGAAAGCCAGATAGACAGACAAAATTTTTAAAAATTGGTTTTTTCATATAAATACCGTATATACTTTTAAATGCATTTAGTAAAAAGCTGTTAATTTCAAATTACAAACAGATACTTCATTTTTATGTATAGAAAATATTTATTTATATGTATAGGATATTTTTTTATATGTATATAAAAGAGTTTTAGATATGCAAAATTAAATCGAAAAAGTGGCATAAAATAGAATACGTAGAGTTCAAAAATGAAAAATTCAACATTTCAAAAGCTTTTTTTCTGGAATTAAAACACACACACAAATGATATAAGAGATGAGGTTGAATTACTTTTTAAAAAGTTTCTTAAGTATGGAAAATAAATTTTGTAAATGCAAATGCAGGTCATACACAAATCCACATATAAATTAGGTATTTGTGGGTTTTCTAATAATATGGCAGTATTTTTACGGCTAAAATATGCAATCATTTTTGTAACTTATTATACATATATTTTATTATTAGGAAATGCAGTCTGTAAACGCGAGTCTAAAACCTCTCGTCGTAAGAAACGCAACACGTGCTTACTTCTGGCGAAAAATATAAAAATCAAGTGCTTCAGTTGGAAGGCAAATGAAAAATTTAATACTAATATGCAGTTTTAAGTGTTATCATTTATTTTACACTTCCATTGTAGATTTCAAACTGATCTCAGTTTCACAATAGACCATGATGACTATTTCTTTTTGTGCACATTTCAGAATGCATGGCCTTGGACACTGGGGTGCATGAACAGATATTTTTCTCTCAAGTGTTCAGTATGACGCGATTGTAGATTTAATTGAATGAAATAAAAACAAAAACTTTTCTAGAAAATATTTTTAAGAGAGCTTGTACCTTTATGTGTTATCGTTCTTTAGTGAAAAATTAGAGCTGATTTTGCTTATAACATTTCTACTGAAGTACTGTTAAAAATAAGTGCCTCGGTAGATTCTTACAAATAAAATTATATAAAAAAGAGTGGACTCGAAAATTATTTTTACTTAATATATTATATTACTGTACCAAAAGACGAATGACACAATATAATTATATTTGGGGCAAGTATTTCTTACACGGATCAACAGAAAAAAAATAATTTTAAATATATTTATATATTGTAGGAAACAAATTTTATTTTGGAATCTTTTTTTAGTTTAAACTTTCAGGGTTAGTGATGCCGTAGTAAAACTCCTATTGACACATTTCTTTCACGCATTAAAATCAAACCAGTTTTACGAAGCTTGATCTGGAAATAATTTTTAATTCAAAATGTGGTTAATCACATTTAAATGAAGAAAAAAACACCTGCAAACTAATTTTTATTAGATTGCTATAACATGTATATGCATAAAAGAAGTGTTTGGATAGGTGGTTTCACTGTGCCATCACCGACTCTAAAAGAGTTTTAAGGTATCCTACTACGTTCGGAACCATGATTTTGCAAAAGTGTACAAATGGGTAATATTTAAGATATTTAGTGTCACTTAGATAAGAAAATGTATATAAAATTGTTTTAGGAATAGTATTACAATAAATAATACTTTAAGAGTACAATATTTTGACAAAAAATAAACATAGAATGACCAATTTTCAAAATATTCTCCTTTTGCGAAATTGCTTGTACTGTAATAACATTTTGCCTATATATTGCTCAGACCTCTGTACAGAGGCCCAACTAGAATTTTTGAAATATATAACTTAGAAGTGGGTTTATCCGTGTTTTACGGCAAGAGAGGGAAGAAATTTTAAGAAAAAAAACGGCGATAATTACTTCAATTGGTTGTAACTCTGAAAATAATGTGAATTTCTCTAAAATCATAGTTGAACCTCTCAACAGTGGTCTGAGCTACATACAGGCAAAATATTATTATAATAGAAGCATTTGTCACAAAAAGGAGAACAGTTTGAAAAAATGTTATACTAAGTTTTTTTTTTTGCCGAATTATCGTATTAAAATAAATTTTTTATCAAAATATCCTTAAAACAATTTTATACATGTGTTCTAATCTAAGTGACACTAAATATCATGCAAATTATCCATTTATTTGCTTTTTTAAAATCACGGTTCCGAACATAGTCGGATACTTTAATACTTTTAAAATAAGTATTATTTGTATATAATAATTTGCTAAACAAGCATTATTTGAATGCAATTTAAAACTTAGTTAACTATATTTCTTTCGGCAATTTTTGTCAAAAATTATACTGTTAAAAACAATAAAATAGATTCACATTAATTCCAAGTTTATGAAATATTTAGTAGTATAAGACTGTCCTGTATTTTTTTTAAACTCAAATCAAATATAAAATCCGTTTATAATACATGTGATTTTTAATTTTAGAGGTTAATTTTTAATATATCTGGATTTCTTGTGTATTTATACAAATGTGTCTCTTATTTCTCTTTTATTTAAAATTTTGTTGAAAACATTTCTCTTTCCGGGCACCACAGAGTATCACACGGGGCTTACAGACGTAAGTATAAAATACACATTACAGAGGAATGAAAAACAGTTAAAGTCAAGAAGAATAACAAATGTTTAAAATAAATTTCTAGAACCCTTTAAGGACCTTTTTCATTGGAAATAAGTTGATCAAAATTTAGGAACTAAGTTATATTATTACCCTAGTGAACCAGTCTTAAGATAGTTGATTGTCTGGCAATCATGGAACAGAAAAGAAGCACATGTTTTGCATTTCCTCGCCACCAATATTCCAATCGCAGGAAAACGAAGGAACCAAATAGCTTTTAAAGAGTTTCCCTTCTTACTTAAAATTTGAGTTATTTTGTAATTAGTATACAAATAACTGCATCATAGTCTCTTGTTAATGGTTGAAAAAATTTCTTTGCTAAGCTCCCTTTTTGTTTAAAATGAGATATTTTTTTGGTTCCAAGACTTTTCAAATAGTCCATTGAAATGTAATTAGTAAATATAACCTATCCTATTGAACGTAAAATAATTGATTTAATAAGATTCAGATTCACGAGTAAGCATAATGAACAATACAGGAAATAAAATGTGTACGCTTGCGGATTAACATAATGCATCTTCAGATACTATTTATAAAAATATATTATTTATTTTTGAAGGTAATTTTAAAACCATATGGACGTTAAAATTTTTTTAGGGAAGTATCAACTAATCTGAGAGTCTCACATGAGAAGTGCATTTAAAATAAAGAATAGTTGCAGATGATTCAGTTCCCAGAAAGGTGTTTCTATCTGTCGATACTGCTACCAATGATTGCCGCTGACAGGAAATAATTGATTGTTTCACTTCTAAAAACATTTATTGCACGTGAAGGTGAGTTGCACAAGCTCGTAAATGATGTAAGATGTTTAATTATGGACTCAATTTATTTTATTTTTGTTACTTAAAAACATAAATAATTTAAGTGTCACGTGAAGAAAGAGGAGTGGAAAAAAATTGATTCCCAATGTATTCAAAGTTCCTTCAAAGGGTGGTAAAGGGAATATTCATAGAGTTTGAATCAAAATAATTTGTCCAAGTATAAATGACTATATGTAATGCCATTCACAAAGTTCTACAAAATTATATTTATTAAGTCTTACACATTTTTATATATTTGAAATAAAGACGTAATGTAAAACACATAACTTTAAAGAAAGAAAAAAATCTTTTAGTGGTATTTATATTATCAGACACTTAGTTAAAAACATTTCAAAAGATGCATTGTTTAAAAAATCCTTACGCTTGAGATAAAACAAAAATATTTACCACTGCAAGAGAATTTTCATTAAACTTAGAGGATACAAACACATATAAAACACAAATAATAAACTATAAGTTTTTGCTTTGAAGATGGATAGAAACGTCTCATGTTTTGAAAATATTATAATTACAATAAACGAGAAAAAAGTCAGTGAAACATGAGAAAAAATTATGTTCTGGAATAAAAACCAATAATTCAATTAATTCAAATGTCTGGGCATATACATGATTATTATCACTCAACAAAATACTTTTTCTTATTTTGGATTCTCAATATATGTTTGTTCTACATATGTCTTAAACTTTGTGTAAAAAAGAATATACAATCATTTAGTCACGTGATGTACATTAAGATGCCCCATTGAATTTTGTATCTATCGTTATTAACTTTAAATTTCCTTCCCAATATAATTCATGCACACATCCTGCTTCCACCGAAGACTCGTCCATTAGAAAGACGGATGCGTGCTAAATCTTTCAAGTCTCTAAACCCGCATGTTGGATGGTGGGCAAATTTATACAGATGTTGTCCGTTCGAATGAGGTTCAAAATGAGATCCGTCACACACAGTCATCATGTAGCTTCAAAGTGTCATGTTGAAAAACAGACAACCACACAAATAATACATTCAAAAACCCTATCTTTTATATTCATATTTAAAATAAGATTTCTTTTTTTAAAATCAAATTAATGTTTTTGTTATAATGTGAATATAGAGTTCCTCTATAAAACAAAAGCAAGATTTTTTGATGAAATCAGGAAAGCATTATTTTTCGTTTCGTATATTCATATGTTTTAGTTTCTACTAGTTTAGTAATCAATTATGAATTTTAGTATTTTATGAAGAAAACATTAATGGAAATATTAGTTATCTAAAAGACTTAGAAATAAATGGTTGGAAACTCTTCCTAAATAACTTCTTTAAAAAATAAATCCGATACAATAATATGTTATTACAAGAAAAATGCAATTTTTTTATACAATTTAAGAAAGTTAGACATCTAAGCATTCCTCTTCTTCTAGACAATTGCTTTTTTCGATAACTTTTAAATAACAAATATTGCGCGTCTTTTGAGCAATTCCTATTAATCTAGAGGAAGGAATGGCATTAAATTACTAAAATAATTAAAATGGGAATCTGGATACTGTTAACAATAATATCTCCTGCTGCCTCTCCAATATAATGGAACATTAACTTTTCTCCAAGACTTCTATTAGACACCAGGGACATAGCTGTAGCTATATCTGCCGTATCAATGATACGGGTTCCCAAGTTACAGGATCCCCAACATGTGCTTCTGCAATCCCATCAATAGGGCTCCCATATTTAAAAAAGGACCCTGGAGTAATTTTTTACAGCCTATCCCCCCCTCCGAGCTAGCTACACCAGTGATTAGAAGATATGCTTGGAAGACTAAACACACACACACATATATATAGACACTCATTCACTTACACAAATGCAGGTACACACACATATATATATATATATATATATAGAGAGAGAGAGAGAGAGAGAGAGAGAGACACTCATTCACTTACACAAAGGCAGGTACACACACACACATACATATATATATATATATATAAGTATATATATATATATATATGTATATATATGTATATATGTATATATATGTATATATGTATGTGTAAAGGACAGTTTTTGTAGAGATTTTCTCTCGCTAGATGGCTGCACCTGTCAACTGTTTTTCGAATCGGCGAAATATGGTAAAGGCAAGAGAGAAATTAATTCTATTCAAATAAATGTTAAACTTAAATAATAATTGTTAAACTTATTTTATATAAATGCATTTAATTTCTGTTAATTTTTAAAATGACCTTCATAATTTATATTTCTGTTTTGTTATTTGTTACTTGTGTAGTCATATCGATTATATTATGCTTAACTGCAACATAACTGTATAAAATACTGAAAAACGTGGCATTTCTGTACAACTTGTAGATCTATCTTTGCCGCCGTTGAATGAGCACGCAGAATAAAATTCCAGTAGATTTTGATAAAGTTTAATGTTTGAATTAAATGAAAACTCAACACACTTGAGTATTATTTAGAGTGCTATGAAACAAGCACCTAATAACTGGTGACACGGACGTGATCCGAACACGCTAATTATTAGAACGCTATGAAACAAGCACCTAATAACTGGTGACACGGACGTGATCCGAACACGCTAATTATTAGAGTGCTATGAAACAAGCACCTAATAACTGGTGACCCTGGATTTTATTTACTGGAAAATGACAAAATAGCGCATTGGCTAACAGGATCGTGGAAATGGCGCCAAGAACAATTGATGCTGCAGTGGTTCAGAAAAATTCCTTAAGAGTGGATGAACTCCTGTCTAAATTAGTAAGTCTTGAAGAAAAACTTGCCTCTTTGAAGCTCCAACAAAAATTCCAGAGCTCTAGACCTCATCACCATCAAAGGAGTAGAAGTCGCAGCAAATCAAGGCGCTGCTACAATCCTCAGGGAAGATATTGCTTCTACCATTTCCGATTCGGGAAGAAGTGCCTCCCTGGTAAATGCGTACAGCCGTGCAGTTTCAATGAGCCGGGAAACGAATATCAGCAGTAGACGCCGCGGCGAGTCCTGCTGCTGACATTTTAGGCCGCAAATTCCGGTTATTTGTCAAGGACAGAGAAACCGGATGTCAATTCCTTGTGGATAGTGGAGCAGACGTCTCGATCCTTCCTTGGAAAAAAACGAAAGGTGAGTGCCAAGCCTCTCAATATAAACTGTATGCTGCTAATGGCACTGAAATTCCAACATATGGTCTAAAAATTCTCACGCTGGATCTAGGCCTAAGACGCCCATTTCAGTGGCCGTTTATTATTGCCAAAGTTAAGCGAGGAATCATAGGTGCTGATTTCCTTCAAAAATTCCAGTTGCTGATAGATCTGCACAACAGGAAATTAATCGATGGAGTAACAAATCTTTCAATTAAAGGAGAAGTTGCTACCATCCAAGAAAATAATGATCTCAGCACAGTCAATAGAGCCTCCAAGTATTTCAACCTGCTTAAGTCGTATCCTGATTTAACCAAGCCAAACTTGGTTAACAGAGTTGTCAAACATGGAGTAAAGCACCACATCCTAACAACTGGCCAACCGGTTTATTCGAAGGCAAGGCAACTAGCCCCTGATAAGTTGAAGCTGGCGAAGCAAGAGTTCCAGTTTATGCTGGACAACGACATTATTAGACCCTCAAAATCTCAATGGGCAAGTCCATTGCATTTAGTAAATAAAAAGGATGGCACATTAAGACCATGTGGCGATTACAGGCGACTCAACGCACAGACAATACCAGATCGATATCCAATTCCTAGAATTGAGGACTTTAATCACATCCTGAAGGATAAAAAAATATTTTCCAAGATAGATCTTGTAAAGGCATATTATCAGATACCTATTGCTGAGGAAGACAAAGAAAAAACTGCCATCACGACCCCATTTGGCTTGTACGAGTTCAATAATATGAGTATTGGACTGAGGAATGCTCCTTCAACCTTCCAACGTTTCATTACTGAAGTACTGTATGGACTCGACTTTGTTTTCCCGTATCTTGATGATGTACTTGTTGCCTCATCTACTGAAGAGGAACACAGTGAACACCTAAAAATAGTATTTGAAAGATTCCAGCAATATGGACTTCGAATAAATGTTTCCAAATCAGTGATGGGAGCTGCCCAAGTTGAATATTTGGGATTTCTGATCACTGCAGAAGGTTCTCAGCCATTGCCAGAAAAAGTTCAAGCTATCTTAAGCTACAAACTACCAGAAACTATTCATGACCTGCGGACGTTTCTGGGTATGATAAATTTTTACCGAAGATACCTAAAGGATGCTGCTAAGACTCAAGCACCTCTACATGAACTGTTACGAGGAGCGAAGAAGAAAGACCGCAGAAAAGTGCATTGGACTGATGACACCAGGAGAAGCTTCGAAAAATGCAAAACTGACCTTGCCGAAGCTGCTCTTTTATCATTTCCAAGATCTGGACTACCCCTATCACTTTGCACAGATGCATCAGATTTTGCTGTGGGGGCAGTACTCCAGCAATTAGAAAACGAGAGTTGGAAGCCAATAGCTTTTTACTCAAAGAAACTAAATGAAACACAAACAAGGTATAGTACCTATGACCGAGAACTATTGGGAATATACCTTTCAGTGAAACATTTCAAACACCTGCTGGAAGGGAATGATTTTGTTATATATACTGACCACAAGCCTCTAACTTTTGCATTTAAGCAAAAAAATGAAAAAGCATCACCAAGACAACAACGACAACTTCAATACATTTCAGAATTTAGTTGTAACATTCAACATGTATTGGGTAAAGATAATGTTGTTGCAGATGCCTTATCCAGAATTGATTCAATTTCTGAAATCAACTTTGATGAAATTGCAAAAGAGCAAATTACTGACGAAGAGTTGCAAAAATTATTGCACAACAATTCTCTAAAATTTAAACCTTCGACATTGCCATCTGGAAAAAAACTTTGGTGTGACATCTCAACACAAAAAATTAGGTCTTACATTCCACAAAAATTCAGGTTTCAAATATTCCAACTAATTCATGGCTTAGCTCACCCTGGTATTAAATCTACAGTAAAACTGATGACTGAAAAATATGTCTGGTCAGATATAGATGCCAAAAATGTAAAGTCAGCAGGCATACAAAATCCAAATTAGGAGGATTCGAACAACCAGATGAAAGGTTTAGTGTAGTTCACATAAATCTCATTGGAAAACTACCACCTTCAGAAGGGATGCAGTATTGCTTAACCTGCATTGACCGATTCTCTTGCTGGATGGAAGCAATTCCTATACCTGAAATAACAGCTGAAATAGTTGGGAGAGCATTTTATGAGAAATGGATTTGCAGGTTTGGAGTACCTGCCAAATTAGTCACAGACCAAGGTCGACAGTTTAAGGCAGAACTATTTAGAAGCATAGCTGCAATATGTGGTGCTAAAGTAGCCCACACAACATCTTACCACCCTCAATGTAATGGGAAAGTTGAACGTTTACATAGGACCTTGAAAGGTGCTATAAAAGATCACAACAATATTAGGTGGACAGAGTCATTACCCACACTGTGTTGTTAGGTTTAAGAGCTGCCATAAGACCTGGCATTAGTTACACAATTGCACAGATGGTCTATGGTACTTCCATTAAATTACCTGGTGAATTCTTTGATCCCCCTACTATTAACATGGATCCACAGAATTTTGTTGCCAAATTACAGCAGCACATGGCAGAGCTAAAGCCACTGAAGGCTCCTAGCAACAGGAAGCAAAATATCTTTGTGCATAAAGATTTGAAATCCTGTTCCCATGTGTTTATTCGTATCGACAGAGTTAAAAAAGCATTAGAACCACCATATGAAGGACCATATACTGTACAAAAAAAGTATGATAAATATTTCACAATCCTAATCAAAGATAAAACAGTTAATATCTCTGTAGATAGACTGAAACCTGCCTATTTGTTAGCTGTGGACAATCAAAATGAACAAACTAGTGTTGGACAAAAAAAATGAGATTTCAAATTGGAAAGAACTTTCCCCAATGCCTGATGAACAATCTACTACCAGCTGTGGCAGAAAGATAAAAAAAAACCAGTAAGATTTAGAGAATAAACAAAAGAGCAACTATTATGTATGTAAGTGTTGAAGTCTGAAATTCCTTTCACTTATTACTAGTAAACAGTTATTAAAAATTAGTAAATTTGAAAATCACCATTTATAAAAATGTATCTAATTGATTAAATATGTACTTGGTAATAATTCTCTTGGTAATGCAATTCATGTACATATAGTGAAAAAGTTATAGTAAACACTGCTTTAAATGTGGTAGATATGCTTATAAAATGACAATGTATGTTTATTCCTGGATTTTAGAATTGAAAATTGACTCTTAATTTGTTATATATGCATGTATGATTTTTATGCTAGTATTGTGAAATTTAAATAATTATTCTTCCACTATCCTGATATAACCTCATCAGTAAGTTTTAAGCAAAAGTAGAATTGTGTGTAATTTCATAACAGCGAGAATCTAAATCAAAACAAAAGCTTTGTAAATAAAAAGAAATTAAAGAGCATGATGTAAAATTTTCCATATATATTCTCGCATTCAAATTCATATATGTTATACAAAGTTCAACTTTATGTCACAAATAATTATCCATTACTACTGTTTTTTACATTGTCCACAGAAATTCTCTCATTAGTATTACAATGTGTGGGCATCTCATCTCTTAAATGTGTTACAGAATGTTTTTTTTCTTCATTGGAAAGTATGTATTTTAACAAAATTATCTATTATGTATTAAATAGTGAACATAAAATTTTCAGGATATCAATATAAATATACATGTGTTAGCATCAAATTCTATGTGTAGAAATAATATGTGTTAGCATCAAATAAAATGTGTATAATAGATACTGTTTTGCATAAAAAGGCTCAATTGTGGTAAATGGATTGTATTAGTGATTAACTGAGTTATAATTAATTATGTGGTGAATTGAAACTAAAGTTTTCTGGTATTCTTTTTTGTAAATAGGAAGTTTTCTGTATGTTATGTATTATAAAATTACCCATTGTGTATGTAAATATGAAAATTGATTTTTTTTAACAGTATTGGATTTGATATGTTTCATAATAGTCAAAAAAAATTAAGGTGTTGTCATTGCAGAGTAACTTGAAATTTTTTTTTAATGGCATGTAAACTTTCATTGGAATATGAATGATTTTTTTCACAAAATATTTATGTACTTTTTAGTTTCCCACGTTCAAATATGGACTGAGTTTTGTGCATTTGCAAAAGCATTCTGTAGTTTATTCTTTTTTGAGTTATTGAATATCTTATATGTATTCTTTTTTGACTTTGTTTAAATTTGATTGTTGCTCAGTAAAAATATACATTTAAAGTATTTGCTGAACATTTTAGTTGTATTTTTCCATGTATTTTTAAGAAACAGGAAGGTAGCTGTGTTTAAATATTTTAAACTTGTAGCATATTTTGTGCACTAAGACTTCTGTAGCAATCCTGTGGTAGTAAATTTGTGTTGTGTAATGTAATAATTGTGTTAAAAGCGGTTTGTATAAGTTTAAATTCTAAAAAAAATGAAATTATAATCTGTTCAATAAGTCTGAAACTGTCCCTGCCATATATTTTTTTTCTTGTATCGTAACTTTGTTACTGGCAAGGGAGTAATGTAAAGGACAGTTTTTGTAGAGATTTTCTCTCGCTAGATGGCTGCACCTGTCAACTGTTTTTCGAATCGGCGAAATATGGTAAAGGCAAGATAGAAATTAATTCTATTCAAATAAATGTTAAACTTAAATAATAATTGTTAAACTTATTTTATATAAATGCATTTAATTTCTGTTAATTTTTAAAATGACCTTCATAATTTATATTTATGTTTTGTTATTTGTTACTTGTGTAGTCATATCGATTATATTATGCTTAACTGCAACATAACTGTATAAAATACTGAAAAACGTGGCATTTCTGTACAACTTGTAGATCTATCTTTGCCGCCGTTGAATGAGCACGCAGAAAAAAATTCCAGTAGATTTTGATAAAGTTTAATGTTTGAATTAAATGAAAACTCAACACACTTGAGTATTATTTAGAGTGCTATGAAACAAGCACCTAATATATGCATATGTATATATATATATGTATATGTATATATATGTATATATATATGTATATATATACATATATATATATATATATATATATATATATATATATATATATATATATATATATATACACCGGTGGGCAAAAAATCCGTAAAAACTTTAAAAATTCATAAAATCCGGAGAAATGAACGAAAAAGAAACTGTTTGCAGGATCAGCATTAGTATGCCACGGGATTTTTTTTAAGCCAGAAAAAATAATTCGAAAATCATCCGGTAGGTGGCGCTGTTACAAGCGTCTGTTGTGGAAATATGCAAATTAGACGGATACAAAAACCTTTGCTCTCAATGAATCCACATTCATTTCACCATTACAAACAGAGAATGTGAACAAGGATAATCAGTGCGCCGGATAAAGCTTTGCCTCGTGAAGTTATTTTACATGAACGAGGAATCATCGACCATTAACTTGCATAAATTCCGAGTTCAGAAAAATGTGAAGAGTAGAAAAGGGCCTTTGACACCTGCATGTCTCTTAAAGCTTGTTAAGGCCTCATAGGACTCTTAAATTTCATTTTTTTCGATTTTTTGAAAAAAATATATGTTAAAGCCTCAACGTTTCTGAGCAGTTTGCAACCAAAATTTTGTTGATACTGTGAAAACTCCAAAGTTATTGAGAAATAACTAGTAACACATAAACAAAAACTTGCATCTGCCACGCCCACTTTTGACATCTGTCAGAACACATTCCAAACATTTTAATATTTCGCCGATTAGTTTTATTAAAAGAGCCACTCCTAATATCAAATTGATTTCGAGAGTAGCATAACTACAACTCAACTTTTAACTTCGTTTAATCTAAGCGGGATTGTTTATTTACATTTCGATTTTGGATTAGCATTATTTTTCGTTTGTTATTGAAAGCTTTTAAACATGGATGTTCCATTGAAAAAAACTTCATCCGGAAAGAGACCAAAGAAGAAAAGATTTCAAGGAATCATGTATCGGAAGAAATCTCTGTCTAAAAAAGTATTATTTCTTTTGAAAATGTTTCGCCAAACAAAAGTTCATCGGCGAAAAAAATTGCCAAGTGCACACAAGATTTCAGAAGCTTACGAAAATGATGTTTTAGTTGAGTTTCAAGGTTATAGACTAATCGACATTAGTTTATTATTTTCAAAAATTGAAAAGTTACTTTGTTGCTCTATGTGTTAAAGCAAAATAAAAATGAGTGAAAAATCCACTGTAGGATTATTTTCCATATTTCAGTTCACATGCAGAAAAAGTAGCATTGAAAAAAAAACTTAATTCCTGTGAATTGATTGGTATAAAAAAATATACCTGGAATCAACAGACGGTCTGTTTTGGCCATGCGCTATATAGGCCAAGGATTGCCTTCGATCGAGACGTTTTGTTCTCTTATGTGTTTGCCAAATCCAGTGTCTCAGAAAGCTTATGACAGAATAAATGCAAAGATAGCTGATATAAGTGAAGCGCTTGCAAATGCATCGATGAAGAAAGCTGCTGCTGAGGAAAAAATTATTGATCGCACCATAAATTCTGTTGTAGTTAACAGTGATGGGACCTGGAAGACCCGTGGGCATACTTCACTTATTCGAGTCTGTGCATTGATTGGAGCTGACTGCGGGAAAGTTCTCGACACGGAAGTCATGTCCTCTTATTGCAAAGGATGTGACTCCGATAAAGGGCCAAAGCTTGGCCCAAAATATAGTGCTTTTTGGCTAAACATCACATTTTCTGAAGAAAAACCATAGCAGATCTGCTGGAAAAATGGAAGTTTGCGGAATGCAGAAAACTTTTCTCCGATCAGAACAAAAACATGGATTAAAGTATCAGCGATACATAGGTGATGGTGACTCAAAGACATTTTTGTCTATTGCTGAAAAAGAACCATATGGGGATAGTGTTCCCATTGTAAAAATAGAGTGTGGTGGCCATGTCTAAAAGCAAATGGGTAACCGCTTGCGGAAGTTGAAAGCTTTACGGGAGGAAAAGAAGGTTTCGGATGGGAAAACAATTGGTGGGAAATGTCGCCTAACCGATGCTATTATAAGCAAATTGACGACTTTTTATGGCAATGCTATTCGTGCCAACTCCGATAATGTGAATGAGATGAGGCAAGCTGTCTAGCTGTGTGGGCTCATACATCCAGCACAGATGATGAGCCGGAACATTGGTTTTACCAAAAAGGCTAAAATAGCTGGTGTAAGTACAATGTTTCGGTTCACAACAATACAGTGAATGAATTTTCTCACAAGAACACCTTACCAAAAGCAGTTTCTGAAGTGATTAAACCTGTTTTTAAAGATTAATCACACTTGAAATTGTTAAGAAAGTGTTTAGGGGGGGAAAACTCAAAATGCTAATGAGTCATTGAATTTACTGATTTGGAAGTATAGCCCGAAATTGATTTTATCAGGAATTAATGTCACAAAAATAGCTGCATTTATAGCTGCATGTGAATACTGTGAATACAATGATGGAAGTAAAAACATAATTGATCTGATGCGTGCTTTGAATTTAAAAATAAATAAAACAAATGTTTTGAATTGTGTAAATATTGACAAAGTGCGCAAGTCAACTTTTAAGAGACAATCTTCTAAAACCTACTTTTAAGCTCATAAAACTAAAAAACTTTAAATACTTAACAAATTGAGCAATGCAAGCTTGCAGAGGGCAATATTTATGCTGCTGGGACTTTTTAAAGCATACTGGTATGTTTAATTTTCTTTTTTGTTATTTTTTATCTTTAACTTCATTTTTCTCAAAATGAAAAATTTTGCCTTGCGCGCAGAATTTTTCAAAAACTATTTATCATATCAATTTGAAATTTCATACACATGTTTAAAATAAGGTTTTTTATAACTTATACAAAAAATTTTAAACAAAGTTTTGTGTATAATTTTTTTATTTGTGTTTTAATTGAATTTTTCATAAAATTTTAAAATTTTCTTCATAATTGTATTTTAAAAATATTTTTGTTCTCTAAATGCTTTAAAAGTGTGTATAAGTTCAAAAAGGAACATTTTTATATCAAATAAAATTAATTTTGTGAATTTTGATCAATTCTGCTCTTCAGATTACTGCGCGATGTAAAATGCTAATTTTCATATTTTTTAAAAATTAACCAAATTTTATTTCTTAATAACTTTTTAAATTTTTTCTCAAATTTTCTGAAAATTTGAGAAATAATGTAAATATATATGATTATCATGTGGTAAAAATTTAAAAATATTGTTTTGTTTTATTGTTAAGTTACACTGGTTAGAAGAAGGATGTTTCCTTCGAGTGCACGGATATCTGTTAAGGGTCCTATGACCCCTTAAACGTTTTGAAGAAACTGGAAAGTTGGAGGATCGGGCACGAGCCGGACGACCATGCTTGAAAGAAGCACGTGCACCCTACATTGCTGTCGAAATGTAAGTGATTGAGACCGAAGCAGCTTCAGGGACCAGCAGTGCTAGTGAAGCTGCCAGACATTTGGGCTTACAACCATCATCTGTCCGCAATATTCTTGGTCGAATCCTCCAGCTGTACCCATACAATTTGCAATCGTATCATGAACTTTTGCCAGCGGATACCGCACAGAGGGAAGCATTTGCGAAGTGGGCCTTCTCTAAAATGGGACAGGATCCCACCTGGGTTTTTAACATCTTGTGGACAGATGAAGCTCATTTCTCGCTTCATGGTGACGTTAACAACCATAATTGTCGCATTTGGGTGACCTCTAATCCACGTGAGTACACACAGCAGCCATTGCATTCCCCAAAAGTGACAGCATGGTGTGGTTTCGCGGGTTCATTTATTATAAGACTCTTCTTCCTTGAAACACAGTGCCCAGTAAATGGATGGATAACGGAAACGGTAAATGCTCAGCGTTATCTAACGCTTCTGCGGAAGATTGTCGTGCCATGTTAAATTCAACGAGGTCAAATTTCGAATGTCACGTTCATGCAGGATAGAGCAACCAGTCACACTGCTAACCCGGTTAAGGCATTCCTGATACAGACGTTCGGGAAAGACAGAATCGTTAGCAGGCGCTGCAGGTACCCATGGCCTCCTCTGTCTCCAGATTTAACACCGGCAGACTTCTGGTTGTGGGGATATTTGAAATTTTGCGTGTATCTATACGGTCCATCAAGTCTTTCGGAACTGAAAGATGCGATCCGCAGAGAAGCATCCTCCATACATCCGGGCATGTTGCACTCTGCCGTTGCTGGATTTGTCACTCGTCTGGAATGTCTTCTCCCCTGTGGTGGTGGTCATGTGGAACATATTCTGATGTACTAAAGTTGTGAAAGTTTTCTGTTCATTATTTATGCATTGTTTCTTTGATTTGCGTATATCAGCGCCACCAACCGGATGGTTTTCGAATTATTATTTTTTCTAGCTTAAAAAAAATCCCGTGACATAGTAACGCTGATCCTGCAAGCGGTTTTTTTTTTGTTCATTTCTCCAGATTTTATGAATTTTTAAAATTTTTACGAACTATTTGCCTCATCCCTGTATATATATATATATATATATATATATATATATATATATATATATATATATATATATATATATATATATATATATATATATATGTATTATATATATATATATATATATATATATATATATATATATGTATGTATATATATGTATGTATATATATGTATGTATGTATATATATGTATGAATATATATATATGTATATATATATGTATGTATGTATATATGTATATATATGTATATATATATATATATATATATATATATATATATATGTGTGTAATATATATATATATATATGTGTGTGTGATTGTATGTATGTATATACACTGGTGTGCAAAAATTAAGGACGAAGTCAAAAAATTAGCATATCAGCTGAACGAAGAGGCAGAGCGGACAGAAAGACCAATCAAGAGATTAAGTAAGGTGATGTACGGTAGCACATGCGCAGATATGCAGGTAGACGTAATGGGGGAGTGTCTGAGTAGTATAAAACATGTTGTCGGTGTAAGATCAGTATTTCTGGCAAAGAGATTGCATGCCGTATAGCAGTTGAAATCACACCGAGTTGCTGCCTCAGCGAGAAATGGTGAATAATCAATCTGTTAGACGACATCTGGATGCTTTTACCCGATATCGAATAATTGGGAAGTTGGAGGAAGGCCGCAGTGTGACAAGTGTGGCTCCTGAGTTCGGAATTGCTCACAGCATCGTTTCACGACTTTGGAGACAATTTTAAACTACAGGAACAGCTATCCGGGGGTTCAGTATTGGTCGTCCACGAGGAACCACACCCGCAGATGACCGGTACATTGTCTTACAGGCCAGAACAAACAGGCGGCAGACAGCGGGAGAAATCGCTAGACACACGACACAGGCGACTGGACGACCGATATCGCGTTTTACCGTGGCCAGAAGACTGCACGGTGGTGGTCTTTTTGCACGACGCAATGTACGGTGTGTACCTTTAACGCCTGCCCATCGGAGAAGGCTTTCTCTGTGGTGCTGGGAACACCGGAATTGGAGAGACAATGAATGGGGACGAGTACTCTTTACAGAAGAGAGCAGATTCAGTTTGAGTAGCGATTCTCATCGCATACTCATCTGGAGAGAGCGGGGGCCGCAATCATCCCTCGAACATCATTGAAAAGGGACAGGTATGGAGGTCGCGGTGTTCTCGTTTGGGGAGGCATCATGCTTGGTAGTCGTACAGACCTTCACATCTTCGACGCAGGTTCAGTCAACGGGACCCGTTATTGTAACGATATTCTTCTTCCATATGTGCGTCTTTTAGATGCGCTATGGGTCTGCAGTTCCTTTTCATGGACGACAATGCACCATGTCATCGCACAGTAGCTGCCGAACAGCTCTTAGAAAGTGAGGATATTGAACGTATGGATTGGCCGGCACGATCTCCGGATCTCAATCCCATCCCGAGCATGTATGGGTTTTCTAGGCAGACGCTTGGCAGCTCGTACCTTACCACCAGTAACGATTCGGGGAGCTTCGATGGGCGCTGTAAGACGAATGGGCAGCAATGCCTCAACAACTTATTGACACCCTCATTCTCAGCATGGGCAGACGCTGTGAAACCTGCCTAGCAGTCAGGGAGATCATATCCCCCTACTAAAGACCGGATGTTTCTTGCTGGACACCATCAGGGATGTTTCGGCCTTCAGTCGCATTGCGCTCCATGCTACTTTTTCAATCAAGCTTCTTTTTATCCCTCTGATTTCTCTTTTAGTAAGTGCTGCTTTACATTACACATGTCCTTACGTATTGGGTACCTTACGGTATTAAATGTGTTGATTTGGAAATCTTTTGTACAAAGTTATATTGAAAAAACCTTCTCGTCCTTAATTTTTGCACACCAGTGTATATATAAGTGTATGTATGTTTATAAGTGACAGAAGACAGAAAGAGGTTAAAGAATTTTCATTTTAGTTTAGTTTGAATACCATAAGAATAATTAGAAAAAGTAAAAATAAAACAAATATTGTTTTTATTTATTTATTTATTTACTTTTTATAAAAGTTATTACAGGTTGGAAATAAAAAGGTTGAATAGTGACATGTGCGTGTGTGTTACCTGAGAAATGTTTCACTGTTGTTAGTATCAACGAAATAAGTATTAAAAAACTCATGTTTCTTCTACCTTAATATATACTCACTTATTTTTAAATTCGAATTTCTGATTGTTCTTTACAAAGTCTCCATCAATTCAATTGAAATTTTTGTATCTTACCTGGTGCGGTCCTTATTCTAACGGACGGACTGATTTTAATCTTTCCTGGTCTAATAAATTATTTGCATGGTAAAAACCAACCGATGACACCGAAGACTCAAGCCAGCATTCATTTTTAATGGATTGCATCCTGCCCCTGTTTCCAGCAACATTTACTCCAGATTCCCTCGATACAAGGTACGCTCTATTCTAGAGATAGGCTTACTTTTCCAGGGAACGGCTACTTCTAAATTTTTCAAAGCATGCTGGTCCACTCATTGGAGTAGGTGTGGTAAGCTAAAACAAAAGCTCTACAACGTCTAATATAACTTAATAATATGTACAGAATATGTACTTACCTACAAAAATACAATAAAAAAAACTTACTGTTTTAAGGCCTCGTTTAAATCAAAACGAAAGATGTAAATGTAATAATAATATCAAACTATGCATTAATGTTTTTAAGTTATTCAAAATACATTAAAAATGAGCCATTTTCAGTTAAAGTTACAAATATGAACAACTGCTAAGCCAAGGAGCTTAGAATTAGTCAATGCAGCGGGTAGTGAGCGCATCAACCTGTAACCGACATATGCACTTAACACGTTAACTTAATCTGTCGAGAGCTGAAACGTCCTCCCGTTGGTTTGGTGCGGTAGTTAGGAGAGGGGGTGCGAGCTCAGGTGTCGTCCACGTCACTTGACCAGGGTTCAAAATTACGTGGTCCATCGCCAAAAGCCCTCGTGTAGCTGAACAGTAAGACGTTAATATTCAATCAATCAATCAGTCAACACGTTTACTTTTGGGTCCCACGCCGCCGCTGAACATGTCTTCAAGGCAAGAACCCAATCCCGCTGTAGCGCTGGATGTGGGACGATGTCTCCGTAAGCTATCCCGGAATGTCTCGAGAAGAGCTGACGATCAACATTCATCCCCTCCCCTTCAATTGCCATAGAGGAGGGGGACTCATTTCTACTACTGACATCGCTATGATCGCTTTTCTTTTCTGACACAGCAGTGAAAGTCTTAAGCAATGGTGCAAGAAATGCACCCACATTCAGGGGGGTCCAAAGTCTGACTGATGTCATGTACGTATTTGAACTTGGGGCCTAAAACCTAACTTCGCAAATGCCTCTAATATTTTCCATTACGCTACTGGTGTAAAGAATCATCGTGCGCTTCTAATGAAGATATGTGTGTCACCTGCACACACATCCAATCCTTTGTTTCAGTAAACAAAGTTGCATTGGTTGTGAAATTTGATTCTCCAGTCTCGCTGGCATCGGTGTTCCATAGCATAAGTATGCACTTCTAGGGGTTAGTGAAGGCGGTCACCCCAAAATGTCTTGGTAAACCCTGGTAGATCGCGATCGACTTAATGCCCCCTCCCCGTCTCTGTTTCGACTGTTGAATTTCTGATTGGTCATTCGATGTAGTTATAGTGAAACTTCTGAAACGAAATGAATTGTGATGCCTTTTATATTTTAGAAATAGTTTTTTAGGCGGCTGATTGTAGATAAGCAATTATTGACTGTAACCTTGCTATAACTGTGCAATTCAAGTCTTAAAAATGAGGGTATTATAAATAAAATTATAGTGGTGGTGACTGATTCTTGTGCTATGGATATGTTATAAGTTAAGTTGATTAATTATACATTGAAGACCTCGCGTGCGCTGCCCCGTATATTTAATCCAATCAATTTAATTTAATTTATTTAAAGAGTTATAAGTCTTATATAAAGACAGAGTTTTTTAGAACAAGTATTAAATCTTACGTTTGAATCAATCATTAAACAAATGTTTTCTTTGTCTAAATCTATCTGTATCTGGTATTCGGTATAAACAATTTTCAGAAAACGTTTTCAGGTAGAAATAATTTCTGATAATAGAATAAATTCATGTTTGAGGAACAGAAAAATATGGGTTTTTTTTTTTGTTGAGCTGTTAAAATTTAGATATGCCCAAAAATATTCAACTGCTTGCTTAACTTAATAAATTAATGAACATGGTCATATAGTTCTAAAATCCCTAAATTAAGTTTCAATTTCAAGAAGTTTCGTAAAATAGTTTTTAAAACCGTAAACATCGGCGTATATATATATATACCAGGTGTCCACAATTAAACAACCCTATTTCAAAACTGCCTACAGACGAAACTATTGTTCAGGAAGTTGTGTACGACATGAAGAAGGGATGGGAATTTGTTTGAGCGAGTAAAAAAAATTAGTTCAAAATTTTGCAACTAGAGGGCGCTTTTGAATGAAGGCCATCCACAGGGCACGGTAATACAATAGCTGATACTCATTAAAAAACACAATCTCTAAAATGAACAGCAAATTTTAATTAAACTTCTTCGATGACTAATTTTCAAAGGATTTACGCAAAGGAAGATGAAAATATGCAAATTTTTTCGACGTCACATAGCAACTGTTAAAAAACCAATAAACTTTTATGAAAGATTAGTTTATTTTCATTGTGCTCGGTATTGTTAATCAGAATGTCATTATGTTTACCAGATCGAGCTTTGTTAGTAAAATTATTCTATCAAAACGATAATTCCGCAATAGTTGCTCTACGGAAATTTCGGACATTAAAGGGGTTGCGAAAAGGTCCATTGACTGCTAAAAATCTTCGATTGATGGTAACCAAATTTGAAGAAACAGGATCGTTGAATGTTCGTCCGGAAGAGGAAAAAAACCTGTTTCTACGGAAGCAATAGAGAAAGTAGCACTTCAGGTGGAAGAGGACAAATCATCCAACGTGCTGGCTAGTACAAGTGTTCGCCGTGTGGAAGAAGCATTGGATATGCCTCGTTCAACTGTCCAGAAGATCATGCGAAACCCCCTCCGTTACTATCCATACAAGCTTCAATTTGTGCAGGAATTGCTTCCACAGGATTTCGAGACTCGACATCTGTTCTCACTGCAGTTTCTTGCTCGTTTGGAGGTTGATACAGAATGGCCATGGAATATCCTCTGGACAGACGAAGCCCAATTTCATTTGGACGGTTCGGTGAATACTCACAACTGCCGAATTTGGGAACACAGACAATCCGCATTCCACCTTACGAGTTCCGCTACACTCACCAAAAGTAACGGTGTGGTGTGGGTCTTCCGCGTCTTTTATTCTTGGCCCGTATTTTTTTGAGGAATTAGGTGCCGGAGGTCCAGTATCAAGTTCTATCACTGGACAGCGATATGCATCGTTATTACGGAATAAAATTATTCCAGATCTGCAAGCACGTCAGTGCCTTTCACGCATAATTTTTATGCAAGATCGAGTTCCTCCACACATTACACGTTGTGTTACGGACGTTCTCAAACATCACTTCACAGAAAAATGTGTGATCAGCCGCCAATTTCGTCATCTGTGGCCTCCCCGATCGCCTGACCTCAATCCATGCAATTTTTGGCTTTGGGGCCATTTAAGACGGCTGGTAAGTTGTGATCAACCAAAAACTTTACCTGATCTCAAAGACAGTATTTCACGACATGTTCTTAACATTTCCCAGAACACACTGCGGTCCACGGTGGAACATGCTGCCTTAAGATTTTAAATACTAGCTGAAAACGATGGTCATCATGTTAAGCATTTATTGTTGTAAGAAAATTTGTAAACTGTTATATATGTTTGCTAAAGCTGATCTCCATTAAAAGCGCCCTCTCGTGTTGAAATTTTGAACTAATTATTTTGTTCGCTAAAATTCCCATTCCTTCTTTATGTCGTACACAACATTTTACAACTTTCTAAACAATAGTTTCGTCTGTAGACAATTTTGAATTAGGGTCGTTTAATTGTGGACACCTGGTGTATATATATATATATGTATATATGTATATATGTATATATATATATATATATATATATATGTATATATATATATATATATATATATATATATATATATATATGTATATATGTATATATATATATGTATGTATATATATGTATATATGTATATATATATATATGTATGTATATATATGTATATATGTATATATATATATATATATATATATATATATGTATATATGTATATATATATGTTATGTTGTTACTTGGGATGAATTCGTAAACTGGGATTTGCCAGAGAATAATCTGTTTATTTTTAAAACAAGAATAAATAAAAGGGAGAATAACAATGAATGGAGTGAAACATTTAAACGCGCGTCGTAGCCTAATTGGCTTTCATTATTTTTTAAGAGTTATTACTGCTCAGCCGATGCGCGTCTGCCTCTCTTGCGGTCCCAACGGATTCTGTCTCGTTCTGATGTTCCTTCCTTCGTCCCTCCTTTCCCCCGTCGGGGACATTGCCCTCTCTGGGGGATGCTAAGGGGGCTTGCAATAGCGCCTTCACTTCACAATCGGCCATCCTGAAAATGAGCTGACCACAGCGAAAGAAAATCCAAAATGTTGCAAGCAAACCTATAAAACAAAAATTGTAAACAGTGAAAAGAAAAAAAATAACAAGTGCGATGCTTTCCAGTACTTCACACAGGTGTTGTTTTTCTGGAAGTAGTTCGTCATTGCTGCTCACAGCTATTAAAAAAAAAGCTATAAAAAGGCAAAGAAGAAAAAGTTCAGTTCGTTATTCAAAGTTCTATTCACAGAGAGTCACTGTGGGGTTACTCAAATTGCAGTCGTAAAATCGTCAGGCATCAGCGGTTGACCACCTCTTCATGAAATCGACAGCTGTGGATGTAAGATGAGGACCTTCGTGTTGACCAACATTTTTAACTTCATTTCTGTCATGGGGTTTGACAGTCTTAATTAGGTAGGGTTCGCAGAACTTGAATCGTAATTTGAGTTGTGTTCCGGACTGGGTTCTTACTGATTCGTGTTTTTTATATTTGTGTAGTTGTCTGCTTTACTCTTGTTTGGCTCTTTCAACTTCGTATCCAAAATAATGGAGTTAAGGAAATCAATCTGTCTAAGCAAATCATTTTTCTCTTTGGCAAAGGCTTGATTCTCATCGCTATCACTTGTTTTGTTAGCATTTCTTCCACTAGACTTTGGCTTCTTAATTTTGCGCTTGCTAGGCTTAAGTTCTCGTTCTTTAGTTGACATCGATGTTAAAGGATGATCGTTTGATTCCGTTTGTGTGTTTACGATGAGTATTTTTTCTGTTAACGATGCACATTCAATTTCTTTCTCAACAAGTCGCCGTTCTGCAATTTTAAGTGTTTCTTGTAAAATCTCGTACTTTTCTTCAAGTTTAACTAACTTGTCAACCTTTTCTAAATTTGATTCTTCTAATTCATGCAATTTATCTAATAACGCCGTTTTTTCTAATGATAATGTAGATGTGTTAGATACGTGCATTTCTAAATTTTTACATTTATCTTCTGCATTTTTTAATTTTAGTTGTAATACTTCTAGGGCATTATCTTTTAATTCCGATTGGTTATGTGCCTTAGATACATTAATTAAATTAATTAAGTGATCCTTTTTCTTAGGTATTAATTCTATACCACTTGCCCTAATTTTAAATTCAGTTTGTTTTAAAACATCAGTTCAAATAATTACATCAATAGTTGTTTGCGAATTGTTAATAACATAAATGTCCGTCATAAATTTGTTATCTTCAATATCAATAGTGGATTTAAAAGATCCAAATGTTTTAATTTCACTCTTACCTAAAGAAGTTAATTTTATTTTCGTAGCATTTAATGTCGGTCTTCCAAGAATTTGATAAACACTTTCGCGTATTAAAGTAATAGTACTACCCGTATCAATAAGAGCATCACAATAATAGCCATTTATTTTAACAGTTTTACGCATTTCTGATGAGGAATTGATTTCATTAACAACTTTATTAACAACCTCATTAACAATTTCATTTTTAACCTCAGGTTTTTTAAATACACACTGAGAGCTTTTATGACCAAATTGGTTACAATTAAAACATTTTAAACCTTTATTTTTATGGTAACATTAATTAGAAGTATGATTAAATAATCCACAATTATAACAACGTATACGTTCATCTCTCTTATTAACATTAGCATCATAAAATTGATCTTTTTATTATGAAATCTATTATCAGAACACATATTTTTATTAGATGTAGGAAAATCATACTGCTTGACATTTGTACGCTTATTTTTAATATCAATACTATAAGAATTATTTTGCATAAAAACCTTTTCATATATTTTTAACTTTTCTTTAAATTCTGAAATACTTTTACATGCGTATAATATCAATTTATTATGGTTAGAATCAGGTATACCAGTTATACAATACATAATCAGGCTGTGATCGTCTAAATGAAAGTGTGCTTTTGAAG